>CM062626.1:30158997-30161310 GCA_025617555.3 Puccinia polysora
GCAAGGGTGCTTAACAGTGGGGCTGAGAAAGGAGGGATGAACGGCCTGGAACTTCTAAAAGGAGGGGGACAAGGGGGGGCTTACCTGGGGCACTGAGCAAAGAAGAATAAGGAGGAGGATGACCGGGTGAACTTGGAGGTAGGTGGAGGTGGATGGTGAGGTGGTTTGGTGAGGAGGAGGGAAGTGTGGATTGGTGGTTTGGTTTGGTGAGGTGATGGTTTTGTGAGGAGGAGGGAGGATTGGACTGGTGTTTTGGTGGGGTGAGGTGACTGGTTTGGAAGTTGTGGTTCTGGTTTTTGTCTAAGTCCACCAAAAAAAAGAAAGAAAAAAACCGGGAGTCAGCCTAGGATTCTGGGTTAAAAAACCAAAACCAAAAAAATCCGGTGATGTTATTGTTTACCTATTTAAAAACCCAATGCTACTTATCAAAGTGAGAAAGTGTGAGGGGTAGAATCTGCTCTATTTTGATTTGACATGTTGAGCAAGATGGTGATGTGATGATGATGGGATGTGTGTGATGTGATGGAGATGTGAAGAAATGGAGATGTCAAGTGATGGAGATGTGAAGTGATGGAGATGTGAAGCAATGGAGATGTGAAGCAATGGAGATGAGATGTGTGTCATGCGTATGGATTTGATTAGTTGGAGGTGTGGATGGGTGTTTTGCATGCCATGGATGGTGGATGGATGATAATGGCGGGTTTGATTTTTTAAACCCTCCATTTTCATAAAACCTGCCATTTTGAAATACACCAGTTAGGGGGTATGTGTATTTCAGAAACCCGCCATTAAAAATGGCAGGTTTGGTCAAAAAAATAGCGGTTTCCTAAAGGAAGTTTTTCAAAATTTGATATGCCCTAATGGCATGTTTGATGCTTAAAACCCTCCATTTTGAAATACACCAGCTGGGGGATATGTGTATTTCAGAAACCCGCCATTAAAAATGGTGGGTTTGGTCAAAAAAATTGGCAGGTTTCCAATGGCGGTTTTGCTAACTTTGATACACCCTATTTTATTTTTTATTTTTTTGTTTTATTTTTTTTAACAAAAAAATCAACATTTTTTGATTTTTTGGTTTATTTCTGTTTTTTTTTTGAATTTCAATTTAGTTTATTTTAGTCATTTATTTTTATTTTTTTTGGTGCACAACACTTGGAGTTCTTTTGCATGGAACACAACTACATTGGAGTTGTGTACAACCTCACACAACTTGAATGTAATTGTGTGTGGTGCCACACAACACCAAACCGTTGTGTGAGGGCTACACAACAAAATTCCATTTTTTTTGAGGGTACACAACTTGATGGTAGTTGTGTAGTGTGCCACATGGGCCATTTGAGTCATTTACACAACTCAAAAGAGTTTTGAATTTATCATCAACCTTTTTTTTCTGTTTTTTTCTGTGTTTTTTTCTTTTTTTGTCCTTTTTCTCCCTTTTTTTTCTTTGTTTTTTTCTTTTCTTTTTCTTTTCTTTTTTCTTCTTTTTTTATTTATTTTTCTTCTTTTTCTTTTTCTTTTTATTTTTATTTTTATTTTTATTTTTCTTTTCTTTTTCTTTTTCTTTTCTTTCTTTTTCTTTTTCTTTTTCTTTTTCTTTTTCTTTTTCTTTTTCTTTTTCTTTTTCTTTTTCTTTTTCTTTTTCTTTTTCTTTTTCTTTTTCTTTTTCTTTTTCTTTTTCTTTTTCTTTTTCTTTTTCTTTTTCTTTTTATTTTTATTTTTCTTCTGTTCTTTATTTTTCTTCTTTTTCTTTTTCTTTTTCTTTTTCCTTTTTCTTTTTTCTTTTTTCTTTTTTATTTTTTCTTTTTCTTTTTTCTTTTTTCTTTTTCTTTTTTCTTTTTTTCTTTTTTTCTTTTTTCTTTTTTCTTTTTTCTTTTTTCTTATTTCTTTTTTTCTTTTTTTTTTTTCTTTTTTCTTTTTTCTTTTCTGGAAACTCATTCACAACTTGAATTGGCTTGTGTGGTATGGTTCACAACCAATTGGATTTGTGACTGGCCATTCTCAAGTCAGATGGGTTGCAAATGGCCATTCAAAACTCATTTTGAGTTGTGGTGTGCTGTTCACATCTTAGATGGGTTGCATATGGCTGTTCACAACCCATTTTGAGTTGTGGCCTGCCATTCACAACCTGTTCATGACTCCAGGGTGGTGAGAAAAAAAAACAATTGAAATTAAAATAAATAAAAAAAATGTAAGGATAAACAAAAGGAATAAAAAGAATAAAAAGGGAAAAAGAGAAAAAAAGAAAAAAAGAAAAAAAGAAAAAAAGAAAAAAAGAAAAAAAGAAAAAAAGAAAAAAAGAAAAAAAGAAAAAAA
>CM062626.1:30161410-30220974 GCA_025617555.3 Puccinia polysora
TGCTCACATCTTAGTGATCCTGCATCATGAACACAAGCCCAGAACATCTGAACATGTTGAAATGTTTGTTTGTGCAGACATTCTAACTTGAATCACTCAGCCTTGTATTTTTCAAGAATTTAAGAAACAAATGATACAGGGACAATTTGATATTTTCAACCTTGAATCCCAATTCATGGATAATTGTATATGCAGAAAGAGATACCCCACAGCCTTCTCCCCTGAAACAATCTTGGGTGAAAATTCTTATCTTATCTATAAAAGACACCAAGATGGAGTTACAATATCACATTCCCACTACCAAACAATAAATCTTATTGGTAATTCCTGGTTGTTCCCTTGCAATACCTATCTCTTGGAAAAATATCAATTTCAAATCAATGTAGAAGTATGTGCAGTATCTCAGCTGTCAAATATCTACAAACATGATTATCAGGGCCGTGACTGTGTTACTGTGGATTTCTGGTGGAAACTTGGATTAAAATAACATTTTTAGGGATTCAAGATGGGTTTCTGCACCTGAAGAATTTTTTAATTTCAATTATCTGATATCTCACCTGCTTTTTTTACAACTGGACATTCACCTGCCTGATTGAAAGCAAGTCATTTTTGAACCCTGATGAACCCCTAAATCAAGTGGTTCAAAGATCAAAAAATTCGAAAGATATTTTGATAAGAATAGTTCAAAATCAATCCAATTGACTCAAAAGCAAGTGAAATCAAATATTCTGAATTTACACATTATTTCACATGGCATCACCAGAGAATAGAATGGAGGCCAAGACAGAGAGGTTTTCCAATTGGAAGGATTTATACTGTTCATTCAGCAGATTCTGAGAGGTGGTTTCTCAGATTATGGCTGAATGATTTTTTTTGGTACAATTTCTTTTAATTACCTAAAGTAGGAAGATGGAATTTCTTAAAAAACTTTCAGAGAGGCTCCCTTGGAAAATGGTCTGCTTGAGGATGATCATCATTTGGAAAAAGCAATGGAAGAATCTGAGGAAAATCTTTGAATTTCTACAAAAAAGACCTTGTTTGTAATGCTTTTAGAACGTTTTCAGCTGGCACACCCCCCCAACACCTATGTAATTTTTCATTAAATTTTATTGTTTGATGATTTAATTCATTCTGGAATGGCATATCAAGTAGTTCTCACAAATTAAATATCAAGATTCATAACCCCTATCATATTTCAAAATTATGGAAAAAGTGTTGAAGAAGCTTTTTCTTATCTTCCAAAAATTCATCAATCAGTGGAGGAAACAAGGAAAAAAAAGTAACTGGGTCCTTGAGTAAGAAAAAATGCTTTTATAAATAAATCATACCTGCAAAAAATTACTCTTCTGAATCATAGACAGAAGGAAATATTTTATCAGATAATGAATGGCTTGCAATTATTCTCAACCCTCTTAATTTTTTATTGACAGACCTGGCGGTTCTGTAAAACCTTCCTATATAAATGCTTTCTGGCTTCTATCAGATCATATGGAAGAATAGCTATGGTGCATTCTGGTAGTTGAATGGCTCCCATTAATATACCAAATGGAAGAACAGCTCATATCACCTTTGGAACTCCCTTGAGGTTAAATCACTCCTCTGTATCAAGAGTATCAAAGAATTTACCAAATGGAAAATCTCTCAAGAAGATGCTTTTATAATTTGTGATGAAGCACCTATGAGTCATAGGCATGCTCTTGAGTTGGTTGACAGGCTACTTTAAGAACTCATGGAATACAACCTACCTTTTGGAGGAAAAGTAATGATTGTTGGAACAGAATTTAGGCAAATTTTACCTGTGGTTCAAAAAGGTACATGTCCCCCAATTTTTGATGCAAGTTTTTTCAATTCTCCTTGTGGGAGAAATTTCCAAGTCTGCAACTTACTTAAAATATGTGTGCTGCAGGGGATCCTGATTACCAGAATTTCTTACTCAATGTTGTAGTTGGACTGAATAGTATAAATATTTCAAACATGGTTTTGCTTCCTGATCACATGGTCATTCATGGATACAGTAAAGATAAGTGTATAGATTAAAAAAGAGTTTTTTTCCAAACTTGAACCATTGCTACCTTGAAAATGGTTGTCTAATGGACTGAATTATTTTTTTTTTCAAAAATATAGCAGTTTTACAACATAAATAAATGGCTAATTGATTCTCTCCCTTGAAATGCAGAAAACCAAACTATGTAGAATCATTGAAGCCATGACTTTGTTGAAGATGATACTCAAAATCTATATCAAAAATAGTTCCTCAACACATTATTTCTTCCCAAATTTCCTCCTCATAGCTTGAATCTGAAAGTTGGTGCCCCTATAATTTATTTTGAGGAAAATGAAAAATGAAATAAGGATTTGAAATGGAACTTGCTTTATTCTTGTTATATTGGGAAGAAAGTTTATAGATTCCAAGATTTCAACTGATTATTCAACAGGAAGGCTGGTTTCCATTCACCACATCCCCTTGGTTACTGACCCTGATGAAAATGGCCTCCGTTTTCAAGTTCATTTTCACACAGTTTCCAGTGAATCTGGCTTTCTCATTGACAATAAATGAATCTCAAGGTCAGAAAATTTCAAATTTTGGGTCTTTATCTTCAAGATCCAGTGTTCAGCCGTGGTAAGTTATATGTAGTGTTGTCAAGGAGAAGTTCCAGAAACTTGAAAATGGTAGTGGTCACACACAGAAATGACAAAAAAACTTCATTTGAAACTGATAAAAAAAAAATTAAAATGAGGCTTTGAATGCTATACATCCCAGAAACTGATTCCTTTGAAATGTATATTGTGTTTGAGCTACTCATATTTCAATAAATTTTCATTTATTTTTTAGCTTAATCCTTATTTAATTGAAAAAAAATAAAATATGTTTTCCAAATTAATACTGATTTAATTTGAAAATTGAAAATCATCTTGCAATCATACCCCAAATTTTTCATTCACAATCCAAAATATTAAATCCCAATCAGTATGCAAATTTTTGGGCAATACTATAGTTGTGACATATCATTTTTCTCTTCAGGTTCAAAAATTTGATCATCAAAGGTTGCTAAATAATTTATTTTTTCTTTCCTCCCAAAATTACAACCTGTTTTCTCATTGTGAGTAATAAAAAACTCCACTTTTATGCTGACTGAAAATATAGCTTAATTCCTTTCTTCAAAGTTCAGGCAAAATCAAGTGGATTTAGAAAAAATATTTTCATACTCATACTTCCTCCATTTTTTTTAATTTATCCACAATCTTCTCAGGGCTAAGTTGAAGAATCCCTTTGGTCTTACTTTGGAGCTCATTCTTCATAAAATGAAAAATCTTTCTACTTGAAAGAAGGAACCATGCAACCCAGGTAGAAACCTTTGAGCCAAAGGAAGCACTATGACTAGCCTTGGTCTTTAGCCAATCAAAAATTATGAGTTTATTTGATGGTTCCAACTGACCTACTTCTTCATAACAAGAATAAGCTGGAGAATATTGGCCATTTATTGAACAAAAATTTGGATGCATGAGGAAGATTCAAGTTTTTCATTGATTTTTAGGTTTTTCTTTCAAACAAAGAATAGGTTAGTGGAATTCTAGTGATTAAGATTTATTGAGGTTGTTGATTATTAAAAAAAAAGAACCAAAAATGCAAGGATTTAAGCTGAGAATTTCACATAAATTATCTGAGATAAATTTTTTTTTTTCAGGTTAAATTTGAAAAATCCATGATTAAATCAAAAAATAATTTTGAAATTTTAATGTAAGATTGGAAATTTAATTATTGTGTGAAGCTTTCCATTGGAGATATGTATGTTTTCCTTAAATTTAATCTAAAAAAAATCAAATTTCTCCCTTTTGATTTTCCCATAACATAAGATAAACCAGTTGTTATATGTTTTTCTGCTTAATCCAAGTATTTTGCCCTGATATTTAGGAAAGAAGGAGTTTTATTGAAGAATTATATTTAAATTCAACCACTCAATTCAATTTCTCAGTAATTTAGGCTCAAAAGGCATTTTTAAAATCTTTAAGGGTCATTGAAGAATGATTCAATATTTAAATAAGGGTAATGTTAAATTCACAACTCAAATGGGCCGTGTGGCATGCTACACAACTCAAATGGGCTGTATGGCATGCTACACAGCCCATTTGTGTCCTGTAGCATGCCACATGGCCGATTTGAGTCATGTGGCACGCTAAACAACTACAATCAAGTTTTCTAGCCTCCACACAACTTAACTGCAGTTGTGTAGCCCCCACATGACGGTTCAGTTTTATTTGGCACCACACACAACCACATTCAAGTTGTGTGGGGTTGTACATAACTCAAATCTAGACACAGGTCTAAATGGTTGTGTACAGGGGTAAAAAAATCAAAAATGCCCATTATGGGGGGTATATGCCCCCCCCAGGGGTTGTGCATGTTTGGAACAACCCTTTGGAGTAGCGTATGGGCCCGTATGTGTTGATTGGGTCATGTGGGGTCCTACACAACTCCCACAAGTTATGTGAGGCCCTACACAACTCCCACAGGTTGTGTGGGGCCCTACATGACTCCCACACAACTTAGAGTCATGATTTTATCATCACCCTTTAAATATTCATACATTTTCCTATGAAACATCTTGTTATAAATTTAAATTGGGGCAATCGAATAATTTTTTTATACATTTGTATTATTTTTTATTCATTTGGTTGGTTTTTTTTTTCTTATTCTAATCTTTTGGTTAATATTTTTTCAACTGCTTTTTATTTATTGATTTATTTTCTTTTCTTGGTATTAATATTATTTTTTTGTTTAAATTGATATATTTTGGGATTTTTATCAATTTATTGATATATCTATCAAACAATTGAACCAATAAAAACAAAATAACCTAGAAAGATATCATAATTTCTAAAATAATAATATAAAAAATTAAGAAATAATTCTTTAGAATAAAAAAAATAGTATTTTGAATCCTCAAAGCTTCCTTCAAGGGGCTTTGTAGTCTCACAATGTCTCACCTTGGTATTTCATAGCTGCAAAATCTGTCTTAGCTGTCTCTGATGCTACAGAGTAATTCCTGAGTTCTTGACAGTGTCAAGGTTTTCAAAAATGTGGATTTCTGCGGTTTTGAAAGCCTAAATTTGGCTTGGAATTCAAAGGGAGCCAGAAATGTGATGTACCTGAAGCCATTTCAAAAGAAAAAATTAGCAGTTTTGATGGTTTGAATGATTTTGAAACTGTGGGCTAGGGCTGTGGGGGACCCTGTTAGCCCTCCCTACCAACCAAAAAAAAGTTGTGTTTAATTTTTTTTTTCAAATCTAAGGAAAATTTAAGCCCCCTTTCCCAGGTGGGGAACTCTGCCGGACGCATGAAGTTTGTAAAACAGTTGACACTTGAGATTTTTTTTGGTTTAAATCCATGCCTGTTTTGCTGGAGTCACGCCTCTTTTGCTTTTTCGTTTTGTTTTTGTTTTAGAACTCAAATATTGTGAACTTGGGAATGAAAAAGTTTTGAATTTATCCCAGGCCCAAAAATAATTCAAATGTTGATATCATAGACTGAGTTGCTGGCGTTACTCCGTCAACTTTACAATGGTCACACAAGCACCCGCAGTCCTCCCCGCTGATTTTTCGAGCTTGTAGTCGGAGTTGTTCTCGTCAGGCTCGTTCGTAGTCGATCTGGGAGCCCTCAGTCCCCTCAACCATTACTTCTCCGGGAGCCTCGCGATTCGTCGTCAACTCAATCTGACCGGAGGCCATCGATATCACATTCAATCCAGAAAATCAGCTAATCACCATGGCGGACCACAGAGCACCAAGTTAGTAGTATCTCACCTATCCATAACCACATCAGCTTTCATCCAGACTGACCTGCCCACCATTGATTTCCTCTCCCAGAGGTCAAAAACAGGGCCGCAGCCCCGGTTCAGATTACGGCGGAGCAACTCTTAAGAGAAGTGAGGAGGCACTCCCTTCCGTCACACGTTCCTCCACAGATTATGCAGGATCTTACTGATTAGAATATCTTGTTTTTCGCCTTGAATGTCGTCTGCAAGGCCCAAGAAAGGCAAGAAACCGGTCATTCAGCCCCCCGACAAAAAGTCGAAGATTTTGAGGAATTGCATGAGTATAGGGGACGTAAACGAAAAGAGTTTGAAGAGGTCATCCGTCGGACTCGACAAGATGTCAGTTTCGATGAATTTCTTATATTTCAATCCTAACTACACCGAGAGCTCACTTTCGAATCGATGACTGAAGAGCTTGAAATGTCGAAAAAAAACCCCGATTGTAGCTAAGAGCATGGACCAAGTACGCGACATGGGAAGCTTCCCAGAATGAATTTCCGCGAGCTCGTAGTGTCTTTGAGCGCGCCTTGGATGTGGCACCGACGTCGGAAAAGCTTTGGCTAACTTATTGCGAAATGGTGTGGAGCGCAATTTACCAACGAATCTGATGTGGAGCTGAACCGACTTTGGACGTGGTATTGCTCTTACACTTTTCTTGAACATTGTTTGACATCCAGGAACTCAAGGCCCGAAATATCCAGCATGCTCGTAATCTGTTCGATCGAGCGGTTACCCTCCTACCCCGAATCAATCAGATATGGTACAAATATGTTTATCTAGAAGAACTTCTGGGAAACATTGCCGGTGCGCGGCAGGTATTTGAAAGATGGATGGCATGGGAACCGGATGAAAAAGCGTGGAGCGCGTATATCAAAATGGAAGCCCGGTATCAAGAATATGAGCGTGCCAGCCAACTTTACGAACGTATGATTGTTTGTCATCCCGATCCTAAAAATTGGACCAAGTGGGCGAAATTTGAAGAAGATCGTCAAAAGATTGGTGCGTTCCCTTGACTCAACTTATGCTTTTTTTTTCTTTAGCTGATCCAACTCCGCCGTTTCGGAGACTTGACCAAGCACCATCTTTTTCTCATGCATACCTGATCTGTACACATTTTAATCCTATTACCGTCATGCTCACAGATCGAGCCCGTGAAATTTTTCAGATGGCATTTGAGTACTTTGGTGAAGAGGAAGACGATCTGGAACGCGCTCAAAGTATTTATACAGCATTTGCAAAGATGGAGAGTCGCCATAAAGAGTACGACCGTGCAAGGATGATTTACAAGGTAAACCCCTCTCATCGTTGCAACTCAAGCGCGTGGAAGTGTATTCACTCTAATTGACTTGGTCATAGTATGCACTTGACAGACTTCCCCGTTCCAAATCTGTGGGCCTGCATGCTTCGTACACCAACTTTGAGAAACAATTTGGTGATCGTGCGGGAATAGAAGCTACCGTCCTAGGCAAGAGGCGGATTCAATACGTTGAGTAGCCCCTGTTCCGCTTCATTTGCACTGGTCCACAACTGAACCTTGTATTTCCCTTCAGGAAGAAGAACTCTCTAATGGGAGCCAGCTAAACTACGACGTTTGGTTTGAGTATGCTCGTCTAGAAGAGAGTGCTATGAAGTCGTGTGACCATGACGATCCCGCCAAAGCGATCGAAAGAGTTCGTGAGGTTTATGAGAGAGCCGTGGCACAAGTCCCCCCCAGTGAAGAGAAAAGGTCAGCTGAAGGCGCGAACCCAACTTAACCCTTTCATTTGACTTGTTCCTTTTGCCTTGACAGATATTGGAGACGATATATCTTTCTCTGGCTGGGTTATGCCACTTTTGAAGAAGTTGAGACCCAAGTAAGGTTCTGTTGGCTTCAGCATGAAACCTGGCCCAAATTACCTGAAGCTGATTCGACTTTCTCTCCCCCTTTGATGGACAGGACCATGATCGAGTGAGACAAGTGTATGAGGCTTGTATAAAGCTTATTCCCCACAAACGGTTTACATTTTCGAAAGTTTGGGAAATGTAGGCTTTGCATTCTATTGGTCCAAGTCACCCATGTTTGTCTTCCAAAAATATGGACTGACCGACCATGATGAAACTCTCAGGTACGCCCACTTTGAATTGCGACGCCTGAATCTCGACAAGGCCAGGAAAATCTTGGGGACTGCGATAGGTTTGGCGCCCAAACCGAAATCATTTAAAGTGAGCAGCCGTCTTTCGCGGTAATCTCTTGGCCGTCTCTTTCCTCTTCATGGCTTTCGTATGTGTTTTCATCGCTCATACATTTTTACTCGCAGGTTTATTTAGATATGGAGCTTCAGCTACGTGAGTTTGACCGCTGCCGTAAGCTATATCAAAAGTTTCTCGAGGTTAGTCCGTCCAAAATCCCGCCTCCCTTGGACCAATTTGCTTTGTACAGTCGACGTCACATGTTTAACTTGTCAATTCGGACGTCTTTTCAAGTTTGATCCCACGTATCCATCAGCCTGGATCCAGTTTGCTGGATTGGAACGTGGCTTAATGGAAACTGAACGTGCTCGAGCTATCTACGAAATGGCGATTGCACAGCCTGATCTGTATGACCCTGAATGCGTTTGGAAGGCTTATATTGATTTCGAAGAAGAAGAAGAAGAATGGGAGCGTGCCCGGCAATTGTTTGAGCGATTGGCATTGGCAAGTGGACACGTGAAGGTGTGGACCTCGTGGGCTAAGGTAAATCTTGATTTAACTGTGTTATTTTTGATCAGAAAGTTTCCCGCAGAAAAGTGCTGACTGTGTTCCATTTGATCTCGACACTTTGATGCCGCAACCAGTTTGAAATGTCAACCGGCAAAGCCATCTCGGATAGATACTTGGGGTTGGATGATGATGATGATGAAAACTCGCAGGAGCCGTTCGAGAAAGATGAAGCGGCTGCTGAGCAAGCGCGTCTTCAAGGAATCAGACTCGCCAGGCAAGTTTTACAGAGGGGTTACGATGACATTCGCAAACGATGGAAGAATGAACCGGAGGGTCCCGTCCGTGACAATCTCAAAGAACAGGTTTGTCTGTCCCCGCATTCTATCCTATGGCCCAAGCTCTTCAGTATATGGTCATGCTCAAGTCATTGTGCTTGTTATGTCTTGGTTTGCCCATTTGCATTTTGCCGGTTTGTCAGAGGTCCATCATCCTAGATCACTGGAAGCTACTTGAAACTGAAATCGGAGATGGAGTAGCCCTCTCCAAAGTAGAGGCCATGATGCCCAAGCCCATGCGACGTTGGCGGAAACTGGACGATACAGGCGATAAAGAAGAATGTAGGATGCCTTTTGATACTTCTCTGATAAAGAAGAAATACTTTGCTGATAGCATTCTGGCCCGTTTTTTGTACCATCTCATCCTGTTATTTTAGATTGGGACCTCGTTTTCCCAGATGATGAAAAAGAGCGCAATCCGGGAACCTTCAAACTGTTACAATTGGCCCACGCTTGGAAGGCCAAGCAACAAGGGCAACAAGCAAACAACGGAAATCAGGCCGGCTCTCCCCAAGCAACCAACAACGCCATTGATGTGCCATCTGACCTACCCTCAAGGGAGGTTGTTAGCTAGATCATCTAATGCGAAAACATCGTCGCTTAGTTGATGAAGGAAGTTGTTGCTCACGTATTCCAAACCTCAACTAATTCGCGGGAAGCAAGTAACCATTTTCGAAGACTTCTGTTGTGTGAATCATTTTGCGTGCCTAAATCACTGGTTAATTTTGTTTGGGGGTTGGCATGCATTGTGCTCGATTTATCAACTTGCCGTGAGAAAGTATCAAGCAGATGCGATTGCTCCTATGACACGGCCCAACATCTCTTATGTGAACTTCTCCCCAAACTATTAATATTTGTTGGGTTCTGCCTTCTTTTGGAGTTGGTTTCAAAAGCAATGTGGTCAAGGTTTGGGTTAATGTCTAGAGGAGAACGACTCATCTCCCACATTCGACAGCTGTGATCCTTTTGAGATGAGTTAACCTATGTTACGCTCATACTGATCAGATCTTTGCACTGTGATGGCCTCACCTTTAGCGTGCTCACAAATAAACTGTTTCATGTATCAAAACTCCTGATTGAAGGAATCACTTTGTCAATCATGAATGTATTGTATGCGGCTGTTGTATTGACTCATGCAAGGAAGCAGAGTAAAATCATAAGCATCTGGTTGGGAAAAGTTCTTTTTGTGGGCCCTCCAATTCTACACTCCAGGGGAGGGGGGGTGGGGGGGATGGCCGCCTGCAAATCTGAGCGTACTGTCCAGAATCTTGACAGTTGGCAGGCAAGCTGTTCATACCAATTACAAACCTTGCCCATTCTCACTTGGAATATTGGGGGCATTGGCCCCAAAACACCTTTTCAACCTTCAGCTAACTTGTGTTAACAAAAGAGGAAGGGATTCCAACAAACACATCTCCCTACTATCCACCCTCAATCTTTACCATAATCACATTCATTACCATTACATGCTATCATCCACCATCATTATTCAACAACTGTCACCACTACATTCCAGCTTGATCTCCAAACCATCACCATCACCATCACCATTACCATTACAATGACTGCTACCATTACCATCATGATTACCATCACCATCACCGCTACCATTATTATCATCATATAATTCTCCCCATTTAGCTATACCATTACCCCATATCATTCATCATCATCATATCATTCTCCCTCATATCATGCTAGGAAACTATGCCTGAGGTCCTTGTTTCTCCTCTTAAAATAGGCTATCATTCTCCATATCATGCTAGGCAACTATGCCTGAGGTCCTTGTTTCTCCTCTTAAAATAGGCTATCATCTCCCCATCTCATATCCTGTCAGGGTGGTGTCTTGTAATTTATTACTCAACTCTCACATCTCCATTGTTCTCATATTCTCCTCTCTCACAAATCTCTGGAATGTTTGCTGGTTTTAAATTGGTTCCTAAATTTGTCAGTTAAGGTGGTGTGTTGTTGTTTTCTGTTCATATTTTGTAACTGACAAATTTAGTCAGCTTTATTTCTATCTTACTGCTTTCATTATCCTACTGTTCCTGACTCAGACCCCCTCTGGGGGCTCTCTAGTTGTCTTAACCTTGCTACCTTAGGCCCCCTTTGGGGTTCTCTAGTTGTCCATAAATACTGGTCCTTTGCTTGGACCATGAATGAAACTCATCTGATTACAAGACAACTGAACCGGAGTGTCCCCTCCTCCTCTTCAGATCAGTTCCACTTGACTATACAAGTACTTTCCCTCTTTCCTTGGCTCTTTGTAGCCTTATCAATACATCTAATTTGGCTCTTCAGTAGCCTACCATACTCCTTCCTTCTCCAAATAACCTTGCTCCTCATATCAAACTTTTCAGTGTTTTGTTCAAAAAATAATAATTTTGCAATTTTTCATTATTATTTTTGTAGTTTATAGAGTTCTGGTTGGAATATGTCCACAAATTTGAATTGTCATCATAAAACAGGTATGTGTAGAATTTTACCATGTTATTTTAGGTTGGCTACCAAGGTATTTACTTCCCATCTGAAACATTAAATTATTTTTGAAGCTCATTTTTCATTTTTCTTACAAGTATTTTTGTACTTTGTGAATTTCTCCAAACCCATCCTCAGATTTAAATCCCCCCCAAAAATAGGTACATGTTGAATTTTTTTTGTTTTATTTTTTGTTTTGGCACAATGAAATTTATATTCCACTGGAGATATACCATTTTGCTCAAAGAAAATAGTTTTTGACATTTTTTATGATTATTGATGTACTTCATAAATTCTGGTATCAAATCTGACCATAGATTTGGATTCCTCTCCAAAAATAGGTATATTGAGAATTTTCTTCATGTTTTGTAATATGTTGTTTACATTCCACTGGAAATATTCCATTCTGTGTAAATAAATTGAATTTTTATTATTTTTCTTATGTTGAATGACCAAAACAGAGCTTATGTTTTAATTCCTTGCAAAAAGCCCATGTTAACTTATTTTTTTTCATGTTACATAAACTTGATTGATGTCTATGTTTGTATTTCACAAAGATTTCATGCCCACAGACCACACAGAGGGTCTTTGTCATCTTTCTAGCCCCCAGGGCCTTGATGACTGTTTCCAGGCCTTCTTAAGCCTAGCATGTCCCCAGAAGGCATATTTTCCCACCCCAGAGACAGTCCTTTAAACATTTAAAAGGTGTCAAAAACCTTAATTGTCCATATTCTTAACTTTCTTGAACTGGAACAACTTTTCAAGGTTTACAAACCTTCTTGAGGTGGGAAAAAATACCAAAAGGTGTGGATTTAATAAAAAAATCCCTCCATTCACACCTGGCCCCATTTATTTTTGGAAAAAGACATGAATTTTGTCAAAAAAAAGTGTTAGATTCACACCATTTCCTATTTTATTTATTTGATATTATTATTTTGAAGAAAGGTTGGGATTTAGTCACTATAAAGGCATGCATTTAGCCTAGACCTCAATTAACCCTAAAAATTAAGAAATTATGAATAAAAAGAAGAGATAAAAGGATTAGAAATAAAAAAATATTCCTGGATAATATTTCCACCAAGGAACTTCACTCAGAAAGTCTGGATGCATTCAAATCCAAAAACCTAAAGAAAAATTCAAAGAAAAGAAAAAAAGGAAAGTATTTTTGTCATGACCACTGCCCTTGAATTCATGGGTGTATTATTTCACTGCACCATCTGCCACACAAAAATCCTTTATGACATGGGTGTTTCAAGAAATTTGTTTTTGGGAAATTTCATGCTGATGCCTTGTAGCTGGGTTTTTAAAACCCTAATAAAAAATCTTTGAAAATTTTTAAAGCATTTTAACACCTTCAAAAATACATCCAAAAAATCAAGAAAAATCAAAAAAAAAAGAATTATCATAGCATTTTTGGAACCATTCCTTTGCTTTTTGGATTAATTTTTTTTTTGGATTGATTTTATTTTTTGGATTAAATTTTTTTTTGGATTAATTTTTTTTTGGGTGATTTGAAGTCTGCAATTTGAAAAATCAATCCAAGAACTTGACAATATTTTTTAGGGATTGTTAGGAGGTAATATTGGCCTCCAAAAATTGGATCCAATTTAAAAAAATCTAAAATTACACATTCATTTCATTTATTTTTTTACATCAGGCATCAAAGTTTCTATCAATTTTTTTTACAGAACTTGAGAAAAAAAATACAAGATGAAAATAAAAATTATTCTGAATGCTTATCACAAGTTTTACATCAAAAAATATTTATCACAGTGAACATAATTGTAAATAAAAGGGTTGGTCCACATTTTTGATTCTAATTTTTTTAACATTTTAATAAATGCAGCAAAAAAATATTTTTACAAATACTTACTACCCATGGTGAATATTATTCCACTCTTATTGGTTTGATTTTTATGTTGTATTTTCTTTTAGGGAAAAAAACTTCATTACCAAGCTTCAAATTTTTCTGAACAACTTTCTTCCAAAATATTGACTCCGTGGTCACAAAGATTTTCTAAATTGGATCCAATCTGGGGGCTGGCCAAGGATCAGACTTAAACTTGAAGGAAATTTATGTTTGAAGTATTCTGAAATAATATGGAAGATAGGAGAAGATTGGGAACTTTGATTGGGTGGGAAATCAAACAAATCAAAGTGCAATGTATCAAGGAAGAAAATAGAACCATTAGAAACTTATATTTTTCAGAAAGAAGGAAAACATGGAATAGAAATTTCATCCAAAAATTAATTGGATCTGGGCCAGAAAGGTGTTTGAGTTTCCTTCTTGCTTCTTGAAAGCTTTCACCCCATATTCCATGCATTAATTTTGGTTCCTTGAAGATTGGGTTGGAATAAAGCTCTCCAAAAATTTATTTCATGATTTCAATCCAGTATTCAGATTTCCTTCCCAAAAAGACAGCTGCTTCTCTGAATATCCATTTTCCATCTCCCAAAACATCTTGACAGTGGGATATATGTGGAATAGCTGTTTTAGGGAAAATGAAGTCTTTGTATTGGAACTAAAAGAAAAAATCAGACTTTTTTATAAAATAAAATATGTTTTAAAGATACCACTTGATTTTTTCATTGAAACTTGGAAACTAAATCCAATACATCACAAAAAAAAATATATTGAAGCTCTTTGATTGATTTCTAGAATTCACAAGAGTTCAAATCAACAAAAACAAATTCAAAAGGCAAAGGAATGGTTACAAAAATGCTATGAGATTTTGTTTTATTTTGTTTTTCCTGATTTTTTGGATGGTGTTTCAAAGGTTTTCCAATGCTTCAAAAATATTAAAAGATTCTTTATTAGGTTTTTAGACACCCAGCTACAATGCTGAAGCATAAATTCCCCAAAATAAAACTTCTTGAAACACGTGTGTAATTTTGCGGTGTGTGGTGTCACAAATGCTTCTGGCATGCAAGAGGCAGATGGCACAGGCACTACTTCTCACAGAACTCATGATTATGAGGGAAAAATTGAAATGGAAGGAATGAGGAATGAGATAACAACAAGGGTTGATGAGGAAGAGATGAGGAGATTCCAAGAGTAAGGCTCTGAACAAGACTGGTTGACTAAATCCTATAAGAGTAAAACCAGAGGAGAAGTTGAGATGAGTAGGGCAGGCTGTTTGGCTTTCTTGTGATGATATGACACCTAATTGAAGGGATAATAACCTGTAAGAATTATTATACTAATTCCTTGGGGGGTATTAGCCCAGGAGTGGAGGAGAGGCCAGTATATGTGAGGGATGAGGAGGAGGACTTGAGGAATGATTGGCTGGTGTTGGAGGTTGGATTTAACATGAAATTACATTTTTATCTGGTGGTATGGAGGCTGTAGTTGGTTAATGAGTGATGGGCGTGTCCAGGAAGGTCTGGAATTTACTGATCTAGAAGTCCGGAGAAATTGATCTAGCCAGACAGTGGTGATTATGTACTTGTCCATGTACTAATTGGGTGAAGGAGAGATAACAGATGAACCAAGCCATAGAGGGAGAGAGCCTGTAAGATGGGATAGTACCTGCATGATATGTAGGGGGATGCACTGGAGTTAGAACTAGTAGATACAGAGGTAGGGGTTGGAAGTAATAAGGTAACTGAGGCTTGAGTTTCAACTTGTGGTTATGAAATTTGGTAGATGGCATGGATACATAATACACCCATGAGTTAAAGGGTAGGGGTTGAAAGAAAAATAATGCCCTAAAAAAATTAAAAATAAATTGGATCAAGATAATAGAAAAATTATAATAAAAATAATCAAATACCATTAAGCCTAATAATATCATAATAATACTAATAGGGTGATTTTAAATTCACGGCTCCAGTCATGTGCGAGCCATGTACACAGCTCCAGGCGTGTGGGATCTGTGTACAAGGCCCCACACGTCCTGTGGGAGTTGTGTAGGGCCCCTCAACTCCTGGGGGCACATACACTACTTCATATAATTTATAATTTATAATTTATAATTTATAGTTTATAATTTATAATTTATTATTTATTATTATTTATTGTTTATTTTTTATTGTTTATTATTTACTATTTATTATATATAATTTGTTATTTACTATTTATTAATTATTAATTATTATTTATTATTTACTATTTATTATTTAATATTTATTATTTACTATTTATTATTTACTATTTATTATATATAATTTTTTATTTATTATTTATTATTTATTAATTATTAATTATTAATTATTATTTATTATTTATTATTTATTATTTATTATTTATTATTTATTATTTATTATTTATTATTTATTATTTATTATTTATTATTTATTATTTATTATTTATTATTTATTATTTATTATTTATTATTTATTACTTACCATTTATTATTTATTATTTATTATTTATTTTTTATTTTTTATTATTTATTATTTATTATTTATTATTTATTATTTATTATTTATTATTTATTATTTATTATTTATTATTTATTATTTATTATTTATTATTTATTATTTATTATTTATTATTTATTATTTATTATTTATTATTTATTATTTATTATTTATTATTTATTATTTATTATTTATTATTTATTATTTATTATTTATTATTTATTATTTATTATTTATTATTTATTATTTATTATTTATTATTTATTATTTATTATTTATTATTTATTATTTATTATTTATTATTTATTATTTATTATTTATTATTTATTATTTATTATTTATTATTTATTATTTATTATTTATTATTTATTATTTATTATTTATTTTATTTTTATTATTTATTATTTATTATTTATTATTTATTATTTATTATTTATTATTTATTATTTATTATTTATTATTTATTATTTATTATTTATTATTTATTATTTATTATTTATTATTTATTATTTATTATTTATTATTTATTATTTATTATTTATTATTTATTATTTATTATTTATTATTTATTATTTATTATTTATTATTTATTATTTATTATTTATTATTTATTATTTATTATTTATTATTTATTATTTATTATTTATTATTTATTATTTATTATTTATTATTTATTATTTATTATTTATTATTTATTATTTATTATTTATTATTTATTATTTATTATTTATTATTTATTATTTATTATTTATTATTTATTATTTATTATTTATTATTTATTATTTATTATTTATTATTTATTATTTATTATTTATTATTTATTATTTATTATTTATTATTTATTATTTATTATTTATTATTTATTATTTATTATTTATTATTTATTATTTATTATTTATTATTTATTATTTATTATTTATTATTTATTATTTATTATTTATTATTTATTATTTATTATTTATTATTTATAATTTATAATTTATGATTTATGATTCATAATTTATAATTTATAATTTATAATTTATAATTTATTATTTATTATTCATTATTTATGATTTAGTGGAGGCTACAAAACTTTATTTTAGTTGTTTAGCATGCCTTAAAACTCAAATGGGAGGTGTAGAATGCCACACAGCCCATTTGAGTTGTGTAGCATGCCACACGGCCCATTTGAGCCGTGTAGCATGCCACACAGCTCATTTGAGTTGTGTAGGGTGCCACATGGCCAATACTAATAAAATGAATCAAATAAAAATAAACAATCAAATCAATAAGAAAAAAAAAATAATCATAGGGTATATAACAGTTCAAAATTTGGAAATTTTCAATGCCTAATTTGGGGAAAGGCCTCAATTTTGAAAAAATATCTTTTGTTTACTAAAATTTGAAGCAATTGTTTGTTTTCCTGTGAGAAATAATTTTAAATTAAAAGATGGGGTATGCCTGAAATCAGGTATTTCATTCTTGAAATATCTTAACTCTGAGATACCCTGATTAAAATAAAAAAATCAACCAAAACAAAAAACAAAATATTTTTTTGCATGATTACCACACATTTCATTAATATCAGATGGCCTCTGTGGCACTTAAAGAAAAAATTACCTGAAATAATTGTTAGTTTAATCATAAAATCAAAAAACATAATTAAGGATAATCAAAATTAGATAAATAAATTGAAATAAATAAAGACAAAATTCAAAAAGGATTATTTTAATACTAATATCACACCAATGATGCCTTTTTGCGTAATTGAAATTATATTAGTAATTTTTTTGATGTGATTTTTTCCTGGGAAATTTTCAAAAATGGCTAGGATCCCACAATAAAAAGAAATTTGGCACCTCAAGCAACTCCTTTTGATTTTTCACCTCACATTGATTTTACCGCAGATGGTTTCTAAAATGCACCCCATATTGAACATGGTTATATTCCTTCACACTTGCTTCTCCTTGTCGTTCAAAAAAAAATTCAAATGGACAACTTTTTAAAAACTTGGAAAAATATGAAGTCTATGAAGGTCAATTTTTTCCCCAACTTGGGCTTTGGTGGTGATCTAAAGAACAAAGTTATAGTCAAAATGCTTTGGCGTGATAAAAAGTACAAAAATTTAAATCTTCCTGTTATTGAGTCTGCCACTGATATCAGAATATCTATATCCATGCAGATCAATCAACGGACCATTCACACCAGCAGTTAATCAGATATTTGGGAGATACACTCTAGGAAAATATATTTTGATAAATTAATAAATAAATAATTGTTTTTTGGAGGTATTTAAATTATTACCAAAAATTGTCTTAGATGGGAATAATTTTTTTAAAAATTGTTTCAGTTTTCCAAAGGAATTGATTTGAAATCCAATTGTTTGAGTGATTCTCTTCATTTACTCCACAGGTCTGCCACTCCAATACAATGAAACAGCTAATGAAAACTTGTTTTTTTTTTCAGATGCCATTCAATCCTTCTCCTTCTTCTCTTTTTAAAACTCCAGCTCAGTCAATATCAAATTATACATGTGCGGATAGTAGTAAAATTTTCTCACTCAAATCTTGCTTCTCAAAAATCTCTTCAAAACCTCCAAAGCTGTAATTTTTCCTTTGAATTTGATGGATTTTTAGTTTGATTTTTTTTGAGTTGTATTTCTTTCTCTTTCCATTTACTGAGCATAACTTAAGCTGAATTTCACAAATTCCATTTGATGGTGAAGTGGGAGCCACTATTGGCTTAAGGTTATGGTTTTGTCAAAAATGGCTAGAAATTTTACAGGGCATAAGTGATTATTCACTAGAAATTTCAATATAAAATATAATTAATTTTTCTAGTAACATAGATCTGGATGGTTGGAGAGGAGGTGAAAGGTCAAATCCACCCTACTAAAGTTTGAGAGGATTGTGAATGACTTGGCCCAATTTTGGAAGCAAACAATCCAAAGAGGCAAGTGGTAGTATTAATTGGAATGGACCATTGATGTGAATGTGGACCCCATCAGAACTTCTCTTGTTCCTCCTTGGCTCCAGTTTCTGGACACTCAAAGTTTTCCTCAACAAATATTGGTTCCTTTATAAAGGTTTCCTCATTATTGCCATCACTTGGCTGAGGATTTTCTACCATTTTCTCATCATCAATGGAGTCAGATCTTTGGGAATCAAAATCATCTAGAGGAGTTAGTTTGGCCTTATGTCTAAAACTTTAATCCATTTGAACATATAAAAGGTATATGTACTCCATTTTATCAACCAGAAATTTGATCCCTTTGCCTTTATCAGCACAGGTGAGACCAAATCTGGTTGATATTGACATTGCATAGGCTTTTTTATACTTGGACCAATAGTTCCTGAATTTCTCCCTCATCTGTTTTAGTTAAAGATCAAGCCAAATTTTGGCCTTCTTCTTGGTCTCATTGGCCATCAGGAGATAAACATTGAGCTTATAAAACAGAGGTTGACAAAAACAATTTTTGCCTTCAGACTCAAAAACAGGAACTATAGTTTGCAGGGATTTTCAGCCAGTTGACAAGGATGAGATGATTGAATTTCTTTAGTTGACTAGAAAATTTGGAAGAAGATTGTGTAGCGAGTTTTTTCAAAATTTTGGCTTTGAATTTCTTTAGGAGGTTCTCTTGGCATCTTTGCAAATGGAGGTCTTCCAAATGGCCATTTGGAAAGTGGAAGAGTGATCAAGTGATGAGTGCAAGCAAAATAAATTGATGAGTCAGATGAGGTTTGAGGTGGGAAGTCTCCATGGAAAGATGAAAAATCATTTATATGTTGATAAGTTTTGAAGTTGGAAGTAGCAATGGAAAGATGAATAGAATAAAGATGCTATTGTAAAAAATCCCTCTGGCATGCAAGGGGTGGAAGGCACAGGAACTACTGCTCAAAGAACTCAGGATAGAGAAGATTGTATTGCAAGCATGAGGGATGAAGTGGGAAAAAGTGTGATAAAGGATGAGATGAAATGAATCCAAAAGTATGGCTTGGAAGGAGACTGGTTGACTGAAGGTTATAAGAGTAAAAACAGAGGGAAAGGTGAGATGAGTAAGGGTAGTTTGGTTGGCTTCCTTGTGCTGATTTGGCAAATATTGGAAGGGACTAACCAATAAGAAGTATTATACTAATTCCTTGGGGGTAATTAGTCCAGCGGGGAAGGAGAGGCCAGCATATTTGAGAGATGAAAGAAGGCCTTGATGAGGGAGTGACTGGTGCTGGGGCTGGGATGCTCCATGGAATTACAGGTTGACCTAGTGGGCTGGAGGCAGTGGCTTGAAAGATTGGGTGATGGGCCTGTCCAGGAAGGTGTGGCATTTACTGAACTTGGAGTATGAGTTGTCTAGCCAGGCATAGGTAATATGGATATACTGTATGCAATATTTATGTACTTCTCAAACCAGAAGGAGAGATGGAGGATGAACCAAGCCATAGAGGGGGTGGGAGATACTGGGAGATTGCCTGAGACCTGCAGGGGGTGCAGGGAGATACTTCAGGAGCTGCAGATGGTGGATCCAGGGGTAGAGGCTGAATTTACTGAGGGTTGAGAATGACTGAGGATACTGAGTATAAAGATTCAAGTTGTGGTTATGACAGCTGCATCCAATGAGGTTGCAGATAGAAGGCAGTGGGAAGAAAGGGGTGGAGAGTGTGGTATGGCATGTTTTTGATGTTGCATGTACATACCTTTAGATACTTTTTTTCAAAAAAAAAAAATTATTTTTCAGTAAATCTGACCTGCCTCATGTGAAATAAGTAGGTTTTTTTATTGGGTGATGATAAATTCACAACTCCCAGTTGTGTGGGAGTTGTGTAGGGCCCCACACAACCCAACCAACGCATGGGGGCCCATACACACATCAAATGGGTTGTTCCAAACACAATCTATTTATTTATTTATTTATTTATTTATTTATTTATTTATCTATCTATTTATCTATTTTTTTTATTTATTTATTTATTTATTTTTTTATTTTTTATTTATTTATGTATCTATTTATTTATCTATTTATCTATCTATTTATTTATTTATTGACTCATTTATTGATTTATTAATTTTTTGATTAATTAATTCATTTTTTAATTAATTAATTAATTTATTTATTGTAACCAAAAAATCAACATATTTTGATTTATTAGTTGATTTCTGTTTTTTTTTTTGAATTTTTATTCAATTTATTTTAACTTTTTTATTTTTTCTATTTTGGCCCACAACACTTGTAGTTGTGTGGCATGCTAAACGACTACATTTGAGTTGGGTACCACCCCACACAACTCAAATGTAGTTGTGTAGGGTGCCACATGACACAGAACCATTGTATGGGGGCTACACAACTACAGTCAAGTTGTGTAGAGGCCACAAAACTCAATTGTAGTCATAAAGTGTGCCACATGGCCCATTTGAGTCATGTACACAACTCAAATGAATTGTGAATTTATCATCACCCTTTTTTATTTTTAATTTCAGGTTTGAAATTGTGGTATGTTGCTTAAACCTGCCATTAAAAAAATGCCAGGCTTTCTAACTCTGATACAACCTAATGTGTTTTATTTTGAAAATTTATTTAGGCCAATGTTAAATTTGCAACCTTGCAAACCCCATTCACTACCTATAATGGGGCTGTGTGGCGCAATTTGCAACCTATTTTGAATTGCAAGCGGCTTTTTGCAACCCTGTGCAGTTGTGAGCAGCTGTTTGCAACCAGATTGGGTTACAAACAGTAGCTCACAACCTGATTTGGTGTTGTGAACAGTTGCTTGCAACCCCAAAGGGTCACAAACGGCCGTTCACTACTCGCTTGCAACAAAAAAAAACTAAAATAAATAAAATGAAACTAAAAATAAATAAAATAAAACTAAAAATAAATAAAAATAGATAAAAATAGATAAAAGTAAATAAAAATAGATAAAAATAAACAAATATGAATAAATATGAATAAAAATAAATAAAAAATACATAAAAATAAATAAATATGAGTGAAAATAAATAAAAATAAATAAAAATAAATAAAAATAAATAAAAATAAATAAAAATAAATAAAAATAAATAAAAATAAATAAAAATAAATAAATATGAACAAAAATTAACAAAAATAAATTGAAATAAACCAAAATAAACAAAGATAAATAAAAAGAAATAAATATTTTCATTTATTATAAATACGTGCCACTTATGCATCCCCCAGGGGGTTGCAAAACCTTGAGATTGGGTTGAAACTCCTTGATTGCAACCCCAAAAGGGTTGCAAATGGGGGTTCCAGACCCTCTGGGGGAGGTGCAAGTTGCAAGCAACCTGCCTTGCTTTTTGCTGGGCCCTGATGGGCCGTTTGCAGCCCTGGGGTTGTGAATATAACAATGGCCATTTATTTATCTCTAGGATCAAGATGCTCAATAAAAGGAAGATATGAATCTTTTTGGCCATTGGAATCAATTCTAGAGCCACCTCACATGGATCAATTCTAAATCAATCTCATGTTGGAAAGAACTTAAACAACTTGGGTATTCTAAAAGAACACAAATACAAGAATAATCAAACAATATCAAAACCAGCTGCTTGAGAAGATTGAAAAAACCAACCTATGATTCCTGTTTGTGACATCCACCATGCTCATCTCAATCACTTGATAATAATCCTATCAAAGCAGATAAATATCAAGATTGATTAATTCTATTTTTGATCATTTGAAGAATCAATTAGTATCAAAATCTGCTTCATCAAAACTGTCAACTTTGATCCTGCTTGAAGATCTAACCAAGAAGAAAGAATATCAATTGTTCAAAATCTTTTCATTGTCTTTCCCTGCAGTATGCTTTGTGAGAATTTTTCCCTCTTTGTCACTTTTTTTTTAAACTCATCAATTTTGTTTCAAGTAAACAACAGATACCAAAATATTTCATCATATGAAACAACCCAAATACATGCCTCTTTTTATTTATTGAAACATTCAGTTTGAAACATGTACATGGAAATATAATGACTGATTGCGTTAAATCCGTCCTCAAACTTCTGTCCATCCAGTTTACAGACGGTTCCAGTCCAGCAACTAAACCAGGCCTGGCCTGAGTTCATCAAAATAGTCTGTCTACCTTGGATAATTCAGATGATGTGTATATGGTCAGATAGACCGTTGCAGAACAGGGGACATGATGCTTAGGATGGGTGAAGTGTATCAGGTTTATGCAAGGATGAAGAAAGTTTTCTATTCATCGTGGTGCTGTCCAGAGCTCTGGTATATATCCAAAACCTGGGTGAGATGAATGTGACAGGCAGAAGAGAGATCAGATCACTACCAGCTCAACAGTATACTTTATACATATGTACATATGTACATACATGAACCCTACACAAACCAGAGATGTGGTTTGATGTGCGCTCCAGAGTTGGGAATGCTGCTCGATCCCCTGAATCTTTTTTTGTCATGAACAGGCATCTAGTTACCCAGATCAAGATGAATGGGGACACCAAGTTGGACAGCTTGTCAACGATGCAGCTTGAATGTGTATCCAGATGAGCTTTGAACATGATCATTTGGAGCTAGGGCAGGATCTCATCATGAGCCACACCATCGAGACTATCATGGCCCGTCGACTCCGCGCGCCTATTGAGATTGATGATGGCTCTGAGAGCCGCTGCCACCCATCGTTTTGGGTGGTCGGGGGTATATATACATACCTGCGGGATGAATTTGGATGGTTTCTGATGGAATGAACTCGGAAGCCGAGTGCCCCCCCAATCGCAGCAGGTTTCGATCGCAGATCCGAGTCCCGATGCCAAGATCCTTCGGGGACAGCTCTCGGGAGACCCTGGCCCCGGTGATGTCAGCGTGTATATCTCCTTACGCTAGAGTGATTTCAAGGGGAGGAGAGGACTGGAGGCCTATGATAGATTGGAGGAGGAAGGAGGACGGAGGAGAACTCAGAGTAGGAGGTTGGGATGACTAGAGACTTGGGAGATCAGGAACAGATGTATCAGAAGAAGAAGAAGAAGAGGAGGAGGAGGAAGGGCAAGGAAGATAATGACGCAGGAGAAGAGGAAGAGGGAGAAGAAGAAGGCGAAGAAGAAGAAGGCGAAGAAGAAGAAGAAGAAGAAGAAGAAGAAGAAGAAGAACGAGTAGGAGGAGAATTAGATGATGAGCTTCGGTTCAAATTACAAAATCATCATCTTCCACCATCCAGCATTCCAATCTGGACTATCCCCCTCAATCGACATCGTCATCATCACTCACTCGATTCATCCTGTCATCCATCGATCCCAACTAGTAGTAGTAGTAGTAGTAGTAGTAGTAGTAGTAGTAATAGTAGTAATAGTAATAGTAATAGTAGTAGTAGCAGTAATAGTAATGGCAGCAGTAGTAGTAGTAGCAGTTGTTTCCTCTTAACTTCATCCAACCATCAACCACAACAACCACACCATCATCATCATCATCATCATCATCATCATCATCATCATCTCAATCCATTCTCCCATCAACAGTCCATTCCAACCATAGACAAACGATCTCACTCACTCTCGATTTACCATGTTCATCACTTCACTCCTCCCTCAACAGCTAATTCATCATCATCATCCACCTCAACCTCAACCCTCATCAATCATTCACCCCTTCAATCGAATATGAAAACTCAAGAACAACAACAAGAACAACAACAACAACAACAACAACAACAACAACAACAACAACAACAACAACAACAACAACAACAACAACAACAACCACAACAACAACAACAACCACAACAACATCATCATCATCAGATGCACCCCCAAAACGACAAGCCCCATCATCCTTTCATCACCCCGGTTGCCACCTCATCAGGCCCCAAAAAGGACAAACCAGGTCTACTAACTCAAGAGCAGAAGAGGGCTAATCATATTGCCAGCGAACAGAAGAGAAGGGCTGCCATCCGACTAGGTTACACTAGATTGTGCTCGATCGTACCCAGTCTAAGGGCCTCATCAGTCGAAAGTCCTCTTACGGCCACGCCCACCCGATCCGAAGACGGCCATCGTCAGCTGAACCAACCGACGGATCACGATCAATCGGATCCCAACACCACCGATACGACGACTCCCAATCCATCCATCAGTCATCATCCTCTCGACTCAAAACGAAAGAGAAACGCTCCACATTCTTCCATCAAACGAC
The DNA here is from genome assembly GCA_025617555.3 of Puccinia polysora. Taxonomy (NCBI): domain Eukaryota; kingdom Fungi; phylum Basidiomycota; class Pucciniomycetes; order Pucciniales; family Pucciniaceae; genus Puccinia; species Puccinia polysora. Next base: position 30,186,211 of record CM062626.1, read on the forward strand.
CTGACGCTCAGCGCCCTGCTATCGCTGCCAACAGATCCGAAGCTGTCGTCTTGGCCAAAAGTAAATCACCCCGCGCCCTTCATCCCTTGTCGCTATTTTGTTTTTCTTTTTCATCATCACCAACCCTCACTCACATCGACGGTGCTGATGAGGATGATCTAGCGGTGGAATATTTGAGAGAGTTAGAATTCGAAAGGCGGTCGTTGATCGAAAGATTGAAGAGCTTGAGGTCAATATCGACAAGTCAAGGGATTCGAATCGAATCAAACGAATCGACGGTCGGGATCGGATCGATAGAACGATCATCGATCTCAGAGGATGAACGAGCGGATCGAAGACCGATTTGGGCGTCCAGATGGACTGGAAACATCCATCAACTCGACCTTCAACTCCAACTTGACCCCTCATCCTCCAGTTCGAGCTCTCAGCCGTTTCCGCCCTAGTTGTGATCCCGGTCGATCCTCGATCAAGCTTGACCCCCCACTCGTCCCGATCGACCGCTCGTATGTACTGACGTTCATCTCAACCCTTCTGGGTCCTTCATCCCGTCACGGAGGGGGCTTTCTTGGCACAATCTCTTGTGTAGATTTCTCCGATCATCCTCCTCATTCAGTGTATCGTCATCATCCCTACTTCGGTTTTGTTCCAAACAGACGTACATTTCCTCGTTTCTTTTGTCACGTATGTGTATACATAGTCACATACCTACAGCCATACAGCCATACAATCATACACACATAGATAGTGAGTAAGACGATGTCCATTAGATCTCATACCTTGGCTCCTTGATCTTTGGATCGAGTCCCCATCCCACTACCGCATCCGCCCATCCACACAGCAAACAGAAAAAAAAAACAGAATAATATTGAAGAGTCTCAAACGTTGGCCATCACTGTGTAATGTAATGATTTTTTGAAATGCTCGTTGATATCCATGAGACGGTTTTTATCAATTTACTAGTGTTAGACCCCTCAATCTTGGGGAGGCTGCCAGCCACTTTACCCGACATTGCATATTTGAACGGTACCAGAGTTTGACAGAAAAAATGGATCTCTAAGGCCTGCATCCTCGCAATCGGCTATTTGAGCGATTGTGATGCACGATGCAAGCGACACCGGTTTTTTTTTTTCACCGAAGACCCATGTTTTTATTTTTATTTTCTTCTTTGGAGATAGGTAGGGGTTTTCTCCTCGAACGAGCAAGAGAACCCGATCGAAATATTCGTTTAATTAATTGGGGCTACAGTAGTGGGATTTAGCTCTGGTTGGATTTTGTAAAAACTTGGGATCGAGATTTCTACCCCTGGAGTCCATGAATGATGTTTTTTGAAAAGTTAGAAAAAAAGAAAAGGGGGTGGGGGAGCGAATCCACATGAACAAATCAAACGAAGAGAAGAACAGAAAAAAAAGAGAATTGAGCCCAGACATCTGTAGTTCCAAATATATCTATTTCTATATACATATATATATTTACTCTCATAGAGTGTGGCTCCATGACAACGTGGAATGCTTATTCAAAAGTTTACAAAACTGTAAGAAATGAACTATAGTTTGAAAAGATTGAATAAGGTGAAGAGCAAGGTGAGTGTTAAGAGGGAAAAAAGAAAGAGTTTTGGTCAAAGAAAGGAGTATGATGACCTGAAGGAATTTCTTGGCACCCATGGTGGATAAGAAATCCACATGAACAATAGATACAGAACAGAGAATTGAAGAGACACGTGATACAGTGAATGATGAGGATGGTGTCAAAGTAGCTTAACTGTGGTCAAAGAAGCTTAACTGTGGTCAAAGATTGTCCTAGATTCCATGGATCAAAAACTATAATAATAACAATAGAGTGTAAACCATAGATGTAAATAAATTAAACTAGGGTGGTTGGCTTAAGATCTTGATTGAGAGCAGAGGTGTGAGAAAAAATGAGGCAAGAGGCTGGAATTGAGGATTATTGATTGGGGATGGTTTGGAAGGTGATGGAGATGAATGAAGACCTGATTGCTTTAAGAGTACCAGAGTATGGGATGAACAGGTGACAAGTCTATAATGAATGATTAAAATTAAATCAATTGTTTAAAATATTGAAGATGAACCTTGGTTGAGGATCATAAGAAAAATTATAGTCCCTGAGCTAGAATATTGTAAGTAGTGCATTGGAGAGCACTGTGGATTAAGTGACATGATCTCTTTCAATATATATATATATATATTTATATATATTTATAGATTTGTATATAGAGGTCCTCTCAGCTTGCTAAAATAGTTTATCCAGCTAAGATAAGATGAAGAATTCAAAATAATGATAATAATAGGATAACAATCCAAACATGATGAAACATAAAACAATGAAAATTCTGGAGGAATCAAGAAAAACCCCAAAGCATCTTATTAAAGACTTGGATTTGAGGAGAAATTTTTGGTAAGTTCCACCTACTTCTCCCCCCCCCCCCCCCCCAATGGACTCCTACTGGTTACCCATGAAAAATTGAAAATTGATCAAAGTATAATTTTTTTAAAAAAGAAGCAGGAGTTGTGAAATTTTGGACAAGTATAGATCATCAAAGAAAATTTTAATTACAGAATGAGAAGTAATGTACTGTTTTAAATTTTTTTACCTATCAATCAAAAAAAAAAAAAAAAAGGAAATTTTCAAATGGATGTTTTTAGCCCAGACATTGTGAAGCAAGGATATTATTGAAAAATAAAAATAAAAATCCTATATTTTGATTCAAGAGTGTCAAAAAATCTGTATAAGAAAAATAAATCATCTAGAGAATTGGTTCTAGAAGATTTCTGAAATTACAATCACAACAAATGTGGTGTAGGATAGAGCTTGTAACAACCCCAAAGTTACTGAAACTCAGCATATCAAATCATCAAATTCTAGGTAACTGGAAGCGCATGAAAAAAAGCATGCATGGAGGCTTACTTGTTGATTTGATTCTTGATCTTCTTGATTGGATTCTTGATCTCCTTGATTGGATTCTTGATCTTCTTGAACGGTTTTCCCCAAAAATAAACTTAAATAATTGCCATGATTAAATCCATAAAAAAGAGAGAGAGAGAGGCAATTCTATAGATCATTGATTTTTTTTTTTTTTTTTAAAAAAAAACATGGAAATATAAAAGTAAAACACTGCTCATACCTAGCAGATAGATCACACCTCATGAAAAATTGATTTTCTAAAAAAAAAACAGGAAAAATTAGAACACCAAACTGCAGAATTCTATCATATGATTGAGATTAACTTCCAGATTCACTTTAATTTTGGAAGAAACTTAATTAAATTTAAAAAAAACAACTTTTCACTTACCATGGGGATTAGGATGTGGTAGGAGAAGACTTTATGGCTTGTGAAGACTCGAATTATTGCATTGAAAACTGCAAAAATCTGCAAAAAAAATTCTTAAATTGTAAAGCCATATTAAGCCAATAGAAGTCTTGTGAAATAAGTTGGTAAGTCACTTGAATATTCTGGAGGTAGTAAGTGAGTTGCACTGTTGGTTAATGCGCTTTTGGTTTCACACTTATGGTAGACTGAGGAAGATGGTAATGAAAATTAATACTTATTAAAACATACTTTCACAATATTATCAAAGTGCATTATAAGATTGAAAAACACTTTATGTTAATTTATGATTGACTAAACCCATAAGAAACCATCTTAGTCACCAACTACAAATTAATCAATTTGATAATTTTATCTAATGGGTGATCTGGCCATCTGATTAAATTCAAAATCACTTTGTTACTTTGTTGATTTTAGAACCTTGAATATTTTAATTAGGATTGATCCATCCTTGGCTTAGAATTTTGGATTACATGGTTTATTTAGTGATGGTCACTCTGGATTTCCTGAAAAACCATTTGATCCTAATTTTTATAGGCTTTTATTCCATTGGGGAACACCAGAGTTATTAAATTCAATGGTTTAATTACCTGTTTCATTCAAAATATGCCATTTCATCTCCACCATTCAAAAAATAAAAAATTCAGCTTATTTTGCAAGAGTGGTGCCAAATTTATCCAAAAATAAGTGAGTTTTTTTTTGTTTATATTATAGAAAGGTACCCACACCCTCAAAAATGTGTTAGAAATTATCATCCAGCCCTTTTATGTAAATTCTATCCAACTCCAGACTCATCAGAAATATCCTCATAATCTCTACACACAGAAAAATCTACCATACTTCTCAAACCTCATCCTCAGATCTTGAAATAAATAGCTCTACATAGCTGATAATTCAATTAAATACACTATTTATTTGAAGAAATATGGGTTCTTGGAAAAATAAGCAATTTAATTCAGCCAGGCACATCTATCCCAAGGCTTGAAGATTTTCCAATCCTCATTCTTAATCCAATTTTAAATGTTGTGGTTAACTGAAATGAGCTGATCATATCATTCTTTTCAACTGGTTAAAAACTCCTTCTGATGGAATGCTTTCTTTGAGACTGAAAGTGCACTTTTTTTTTGCCAAAATCCATCTTCTAATTTTAATTTTTTTAACCTGATGGAAAATGATCTAAAGAATAAAAAGAAAGGAAGGCTTTAATTTTGATTGAAACAGATGAGGGACTATTCCAAGAAATATTTTGAAAATTAGACAAAGGCCCATTCCTTGCCCATCTCCACAACATTAGGAAAAATTGACCATGATAAATCCAAGGGGTTAAATTTTGTTACAGAGATATTGGAATAAATCTTCAATTTATTAAATAAAATATATGAAAGATGTGGTAGAATATCCAAAATAAACACAATATCTCATGTTGATGCCACAAGTTCAAATTCCATCAATCCTGGGGAATTAATCAGCCTAGTGATGGAAAAAACAAGGCAAACCTAGCACCCATTGATTTTCCAGAAACTGATGATAAGGATTTTAATGCAACTATCTCTTCCAAGTTACAATTAAAATCAGGATTTTTCATTTAATAAAATTATTTTTTGAATCCATCATTTTATTCTTTGGATGCATCACTTCCCTTCTGGGATCAAGTAAATCAGTTTCCAGAATATGGCTCTGATTCAAAACCCCCTTTCCAACTAATCAAACCTTCTTTCCACTAAAAATCCACTTTTATTAGTACTCAATTTATAATACACTCCTTTCTTGATAAAAAATCCCTGATTTCTGATCAAAAACTGCACCCACCCTTTTTTTTTTGAAAAATAGGAATATAAAGTCAATTGGAAATCCAATATAATCTTCCAATGTTATCCATGATATTGATAAAAGGTCTTTATCATTCAATTTAAAGCTTCAGGCCTCAAAATAATCCAAGATAAATAAGTAAAATCATCAAAAAAGGAGAAAAAAAATAATTATTGGAAGAGATCATGGAGAAATAAAAATCAAGTAAGTTCATTGAATATATAAAAAGTTGATGCACCTGTATTGATAATAATAAATCAATTTAATTAGAAGTAATTCAGGTGAAATATGAAACGTGAGAAGCTTCAGATTGAAAGAACAAGGCGGGGGAAACAAGGATTGATTGTGGAATGAAAGTTTGATTCTGAGCTTATGTTCCAAGAAAAAGAATTTTTCAAAAAAAAAAAAAAAGAGTTGGAAATTGAAGAAGAAGATAAGGAGAAAGAGAAATTTTCATCAGAGAAGAATACAAGCTATCCTGAGTCATTTTATATGTTGAGAGAAGTTGAAAGATTGGAAAAATTGAAAATATTTCTCATATAATTTGATTTCAAATATATTTTTTATATGGTTTGGAAAACATTAAAATTCAACTATTTTATATATAGATAATATCTTTTTGGTGAGAATTAGTCCTCTTTAATCACTTAAATAAATGAAAATTGATTGAGAGATGTGAAACAAAAATTTTAGTATGACTTTGGGATGGTTGATGTATGTACATACAGGTAGATTCTGGTTTCAAGAATACCCTTAACCAAAAAAATAGAATTCAACACCCAGGAACTCTTTCAAGTCTAAATAAACATGGAAATAAATGAATTGAGGTTTTTTATCCTAAAATATAAAAGGATTCATTTCTGGAAAGTTATCTGGCCCCAGCTCATGTCAGGCAATTGAAGATTGGGATCCAATGAACTAGATCACAGTTTTCAAAATTAGTTTCAACATTAGTAAGATTGATGAATTCATGAATTTTGAAATTTAAAAAGGAAGAAAAAAAAGTTCATCCTATGGGAAAGGATACTCCATGTGAGAAATTGAAGGAAGGCGGTTTTGAGAAAGATATTTTCTGGTAGGATTCAAAAAGTCTAGGGGAAAGGTCTGAAGTATTTTTTGAAATTAAATTCCATGGTAATTGGATTTAGCTCACTTCATCTTTGGAGTTCTAATTTTTCTTGCTCATCATATTCAAAATTTAATAAACTGGACCATATTTTTCAAACAAACATTCCCTTTTTGAGAACTTCATCCAACCATCAGCCCACATTCCACCCCCCCCTTCTTGTGGGGCCCATTATTTTCCACATCAATCATCTAATGGATCCTATCCAAGAAATAACATCAGTTTTTATACCACACATTTTTTTAACTCATGGTAAATTTGAAAAAATTTACAAAATTCAATTCAAAGAAGGCTGGCTGGGATCAAAGTTAAAAAATTTATTTAGCATGTGAATTTTGTTAATGATTTGAAAGGGTTGAAAGAGCCATTATTGATCAATTTTTTTTTTGGTTCAAATTGATGATTTGTTGTAACCAAATAAACAAATAATTTTTCTACTTTATTGGTTGTTAAAGGAATTGGATTTTTGATTCTTGAGGATTCATTTTTCCTGCCCAAGAATTCCCAAGAAAATCAATGTGCTCAAGGTCTTTGAATAAAATTTTGAAATTGTCATAAATATCACAGAATCTTATTTCTTGATATAGATTCATAAGAAAAAGGAAGATAGTCTCTTTGAATCAAAGGGATCATTTTTGAAAAGATTGAATTAGACAGCTCTACTAATCTGTGTTAATCCATCTGCTTCAGAAATCATTTGTGGAATTTCTGGGACAAAATTATTCTCAAGCCAACTGAACAAATACTCTTTTGAAAAGCAAGAATCCGGAATTTGATTTTCTGGTACTGAATAATTCTTAAGCTATTGGAAATAAGCCCCAATTAACTGGATTTTAAATTTTCTAAGGAAAGGAGGAAACATTTATTTATGAGCTATTCCATATAAATTCCAAAACGTTTCCAAATCGTACAGAAAAATGAATTGGAAAAAAATTTGAGTCCTTAATTTTAAGAAAAGCCAATAATATTTTTTTCAACTCTTAGTAAAATGATATTTTCATATCTGAGGTTCAAAACTGAATTCAAATTAATTTTTTTTTCATTGAGATTTAAAATTGTCACATTAACAAAATGTCAACATTTTTTTATGTTTTGATTCTGAGGAAATTTAATATTTTTACATCTGGGCCATGAGAAATAGGGGTAATATTTTCAATTAGAATTTTTTTTCCTCTGGTGTGTGCAGGCAATCAAAAGTTCCAGTGCAAGAATTTCCTTGTATTTCTGTTTGAAAATTAATCAAATAAATTTTACTACTAAAAAATATTCAAAATACTTCAAAACCAATGAAAAAAATACTCAATATTTTCAAAAATAAATTCTGGGTAGATTTTTATGTCTATTTTCAAATTTTTCCACTTATATATACTCATTTTTACTCAAAAAATATTTCAAGAAAATTCTAAATTTTATAGAAATATCAGCTTCCCTATTCCTTGATTAAATAAGAAGTAAAATTATCTCCTTCAAGTCAATAATTCAATGCTTGAGCTGATGATAATTTGCCCCTTTGGATCCTCAAAAACTCTAGAGAAGAATCAGTTTCACGTTTCTGCTATAGTAGATTTATCTACAAATATTGATCATAGGAGTATGTGAAATGGATAGATTTCAAAATTAAAAATATAAATAAAATAATCAAACTATGTTGAGGAGTAAGGAAATATAAAACATTATTTAATAAATGAATTTCTTGTTCCATTTCAGGTATTTTAACCCCCTGGAAAAAACTCAAATCTCAATTAGTCTTCTAATTGTTTCACATTGAGGTAAATTAGTAAAAATTGATGTACTACATCATTTTTTATATTATACATATACAAAAAAACAATCAACAAAACATCTTTAATATATTTAAAAGTTATTGAAGTTGGTAGTTTTTTGTCAAATTTCCTGCAGGAAGTCATTTTAGCATCTAAAACATATCTCAAGCTTTTTCTTCTTCTTTTTGTTTTTTTTGAGGGGGGGGGGGGGGGTGGGCAGGCATGGGGTGGGTGAAGGGGTAAAAGGCCCACACACATCATCATAGATGCCCAGAAAAATCAGAAACATTCATGAGTAGTGTAATAATCAAGCTATGTATTTCAAACCTCAAAAGAATAGTGGAAAGGTAAAACAGCTCTTTTATGAAACTAACTTGGAAACATCATTCTTATGTAATTGATTTGAAAGAAGATTTTTAAATTTTTGAAATATATCAATGGGATATCATTAATGAAATTGCACAGTACATATTCATGACCTGAGATTTAATAAAAAATATCTTTTGGCATATCTTCCCATAAAGAAATTTCAAAAATAAATAAATAAATAAACACCCCTAGCGATGGATTACTCATTTTTCTTTTTAATAAATTCAACCCTTTTGGCATGTTTTACCATGAAAGAGGAATTTAACCTTAATTTTACTTTTTCAAGAATTTCCTTGCTGCGGGAAATTTTTGTTTACCCACCCCCCACCCACTCCCCTTTGGAAGGACAGATGGTGGGTAGGGGGTGGCTCTCTTGGCATTCTTCATGGAAGTTGGCCATAAAAAGCTCCACAGCTTCACTGTTTCACTCAAGCTTTACAGAAAGGCTATAGTTTTGTCTTTCTGACTAAAAAATTCTAAAATGTATGCATAATGGATTGAAAATACAGGATAAAATGATATGTATTTACATTTTTGAAATTTGTTGGAATGGCTTCAACAAACCAAAAGATTTTAGTTGTATTAAACCTGATGAGCCGTGAAACTCATGAGCCCTATTCTTGAGATTTTTGAAAGCTCAGAATAATTAGGGCTGAAGAAAATATACCCAAATTCTTTGTAACAGACAGATATTTTGTGCTTTTGAATTTAATTAGGGCGTATCAGACTTAGCAAACCCGCCATAAGAAACACACCATTTTTTTTACCAAACCCGCCATTTTCAATGGCAGGTTTCTGAAATACACATACCCCCTAACTGGTGTATTTCAAAATGGCGGGTTTCATGAAAATGGAAGATTTCAAACATCAAACCCCCCATTAAACCCACCATTTATGCATCATCATCCATCCACCATCCATCACATCTAAAATACCCATCCACATCAGCAAATTTAGATTGGTCCCATCTCCATCACATCACACGCATCTCATCTCCTTTGCTTCACATCTCCATCACTTCACATCTCTATTGCTTTACATATCTATTTCTTCACATCTCTATTTCTTCACATCTCCATCTTCACACAAATCCCATCATTATCTCATCACCCCACATCAAATAACCATCTTTCTCAACATGTCCCATCAAACTTCTTGGCAGAAAGTTGAAAATGCAAAAAAGCTGACTGAACTTTTGTTAGTATTTGACTTCCACTCAGACTCTGATTCAGCCTCCAATTTGGAATCAACTTTGTTGGCTTTAAATGCTCTATTACAAGAGCAATACATGGTTCCAAGAAGACAAACTCTCCACAAAACTATGTATGAAAGGCAAAAGATTCATCTCCTCCCCAACCTAAGCTTCCAGCAACTGTTCCAAAATCTATTGCCTTCATTCATAAAACTTCTGGAGATGATTGAAAACCACCAAATCTTCCAGGAAAATTCTTGGACTACTCAATGCAATCCAGCTATCCAACTGGCTGTTTCTCTTTGTAGATTGGGATCAAATGGAATTGGAGCAGCAATCCATCAATTGGAAAATGTATTCTCAGTTGGATATGGAACCATTGAATCATACACCAAAAGAGTCATGGTTGCTATCCTATCTTTCTGTTGCTCAGTCCTTTCTTGGCAAACAAAAGAAGAATGAAAGGAGATATCTCAAGTAATGGAAACTGAAGGATTTCCTGGTTGCATTGGTTTTGTTGATGGAACCACCATCCTCTTGAGTAAAAAAACCAAGCTAGATGGCAACCAATATTTTGATTGGAAAAAAAGGCAATTGATTCATATCTTTTCCAATCACTTTGATAACACCGTTGATCAAAAACTGACCAAATATTTTTTGTCTGTTTATTTAGATACTCTGTGGCACTACAACTTGTTTGTGATAACAACAAGAAGTTCATATCCCTCCATGCTGGCCTTCTAGGTTCTTGTCATGATTCATACATGTTCAATCAGATGCAGATTGCCCAACAACCAGAGAACTACTTTGACCACAATCAATAGCTTATGGCCAATTCAGATTATGCTAGTGGGAGATATGTGGTTCCAGCATACCAGAATGTTTTGTCCAACAATCAAGGAAAAACAAATTTCAACTATCATCTTGCCCAATCACAAGTTTGGATTGAGCATGCCATAGGAGTCATGAAAGGAAGATGTGCCAGCTTAAGGGAAATGCAAAACCAGCTTCAAAACCCCAAAGACATGAAGTTCCTCATAAACTGGATTATCACTTGTGTAATCCTTCACGGTCTTTTGGCTGACATCAAAGATGAATGGGACAAAATATTTGAAGATGATATTCCTTATCCTCCTCAAGTCATCCCCATCTCATCTTCTACCTCATCTTTGGCCATGAGAGAGTTTATTATAACCCTCACACTTGCTCACTTTGATGTGTAGCATTTGGTTTTTAAATAGGTGAAATATCTTTTTTGGTTTTAGTTATTCAACCAAGTATCCAAGGCTGACTTGGATTTTTTTTTTTGTGGTGGACTTAGACAAAAACAGAACCAAAAATTTCAAATCACCCAACTCACCCCACCAAACCACCAGTCCACTCTCCTCCTCACCCACCACCGGTCCACTCTCCACCTCACCCTCCACCTCCACCTCACCCTTCACCTCCACCTCACCCTCCACCTCCACCTCACCCTCCACTCCCCCCCCTGATAAGCTCCTGCCCCTACTCCTCATCCTCCTCCCCTCACCCACCACCTCCAACTCACCCACCACCTCCAACTCACCCACCACCTCCACCTCACCCACCACCTCCACCTCACCCACCACCTCCACCTCACCCACCACCTCCACCTCACCCACCACCTCACCCACCACCTCCACCTCACCCACCACCACCACCTCACCCACCACCACCACCTCACCCACCACCACCACCTCACCCACCACCACCACCTCACCCACCACCACCACCTCACCAAAACACCTGGTAAGCTTCCCCCCCTCCTCCTCATCATCCCCATCATCAAATACTGACATCCGCCCCCCTCCACCCCCCTTCAGCCCCCCCCCCCCCACCTCACCTCCTTGGTTGATTCCCCAGGTAAGCTGCCCCCCCTCCCCCTCATCACCCTTTTCCCTCCCACTAACCCCCTCTCCCTTTCTCCCAACTAACTGAAAGCTTCTTATCTGTATTTCAAATTAAGACCAACGGAGTCTTAAAAGAAAAATGAATGAGAGTGGGTGGAAAACATAAAAGGTGACAAAGAGTGTGAGATGGGAAGAGTTTGGGATCTTACCGTGGAAGGTTATTTGAGAGTTGAGAGGAAATGAGAACAAGGATTTGATGGAGGAGAGGCAAATCAAGAACAACAGGTGGATAAAGGAGACAGAAGAAGGAAACAGGAGACTGAAAGAAATGTTAGGACGTTCCCAACGCAAGACAATGATTTAATAATGAGCCTCACAGCTAAACAGAAGATCAGAGTTGAAGAGCCGGTGATCGTATGGACGTGGTGCCGGGATTGAGGATTGACATGGATAGAATTGGATACGGGATGGATAGAATCAGATACGGGATCAGAGGAGTCGGAAGTGGAGGTAGTTGAGTGAGCGGGAGAGAATGAGAGGGTTGAGAGGGTGAATTGGAGGGTTCTAGTGAGCAAGGATAGTGGGAAGGATGGAGCGTGGAGAGAATTGGAAAAGGGATGGTTGAAATGGAGATCAAGAGGTTGAGGTTGAGTGAGCGGGGCTGAGAGTGGAGAGCCACGGGTTGGCATGGATTTGGAGTATCAACACCAGGGTACGTTGATTTATTTGAGGGAGCCAGCTGTCAACTCAACACACCTCCATGTTTAGTTGTGAGGCGTAAGAACGGCCATAGTTAATTTAAGAACTGACGCCTTGATAGCTGATTTTGTTAGGGGATCGGCGAGAATTTGGTGTGATGGAATTTGGTTTGTAATCAATTTCTTGGCTGCCTGTTGTTCCCGGAGCCACTTTATCTGAGTGTCCACGTGCTTGAGCGCGCTATGGTGTGAGCAAAAGTTGATAAGATCATTTACCGCCTTGTTTTCTATATTGAAACAATGAGAGAGAGTGAGAGAAGGATGCAATTTGTGGAGGAGATTATTGAGCCAAAGCTTTTCCTGGGCAACCAATACTAGTGCCTTCAGTTTGCCTTTGGTGGAAGATAAAGAAACTGAGGGCTGAAGTTTGCTGTTCCATGAGACCGGAAACCCGTACAAGAGTATGAGGTAGCCAGTGTGACTCCGTCGCGTTTCTGTATCATTGCCACCATTGGAGTCGCTAAAGCACTTGATATCATATTTGAAGTCGGTGGACTTTAGGCGGAGAGAAAGATTTTTGGTGTGGTTGAGATACCGCCAGGCGTGCTTTGCCTCCATCCAATGTTGGAGACTGGGCTTGGTGTTGAATTGAGATAGGGAGGATACTGCATGAGATAGATTGGGACAAGTTCTGCTAGATATGAAGTTGAGAAAACCGGACGACGATTGGAAATTTATATTAAGTTTGAGGAATTCACTATGCTCCTCATCAGAGGCAGGGGATAGATGGACATTCGGCGTCATTGGAGTGGTGATTGGTCTAGATTCAAGCAACCCCAGTTCCTTCAGGGCATACTTGATATGAGCCGGTTGTAATAGGGCAGGACGATGGGCAGTTTCAACCAAGTGGTTTCCAAGGATTTTTTGAAGTGGGCCTTTGTGAGAGATGGAGAACTGGGATTTTAAGCAAGAGCAGAACTTGGATGAGTTTCCAATGACTATCAGGTTGTCCATGTAGACAAACACAAAAATAGATGAATCTTGGTTTATATAGAGACAGGGATCGGCGCTTGAGACAATGAAGCCTTTGGATATTATCCAAGATTGTAACGTATCAAACCAACTCTTAGGCGCCTGTTTTAGCCCATAAAGAGCCTTATTAAGTTTGAAGAAGGGAAAAGGGGAGCGGTAGCCATCGGGACGTTTAATGTAAACGTCTTCATCAAGGGGAGCATGTAGGAAGGCCGACTTGATGTCCATTTGGACAATTTGAAGGGAATGATGAAAGGAATAAACAAGAAGGACACAGAGAGTGATGATCGAACCAGTAGGGGAATAAGTCTAACCGTAGTCACAGAATTCCAGCTGCTTGAATCCCTGTATGCAAAGTCGAGATTTAAATAGGGACCCCAATCCGTCTGGTTGTTCTTTTAGCCGATAGACCCAGACAGTGGATAGATCTTGCTTTCCGTTGGGGAGAGAATGGCATCCCTCCCACACCTTCAGCAAGTCTATTCCGTCTAGTTCAACCTGCATGGATTCCAACCATCTGGTTCGGTCCGAGCTTTTCTCAACTTCCTTATAGGATCTTGGGACGGAGTGCATTAGGAAGCCGTATCTTTGAGGACGTTGTAAGCTGGAACAATCATGAAGATTTTAGGTATTGTGGGGAGTGAGAGAACTTGAGATTTGTTCATCGTCCGAGGTGTTGGAGTCTGAAAAAGATGATGGTTTGTCTTCAGATGCCTGAGACAAGGATGGTGAAGTAGGGGAATCAAAGGAGGTTGTGGAGGAAATGGATTGAAGAGGTTGAGACAGGTTTGAATTAGGATTTTTGGTGGTTTTTGGAGTAGGGGAGATGAGAATATCAGTAAGAAGATCACTATTGAGAAGGGAGTCAAAAGGAGAGTCGGAGGAGGAAGGAGAGATGTCATCAAATTTAATTTTTTCAAATATCTTAACATGTTTGCTACAAACTATAGATCTAGTCTCAGGGCAGAAAATTTTGTAGGAATTTAGGTTGAGATTGAATCCCACCAAGATGCCCTCAGTACCCTTTTCGCCGAGCTTGGAGAAGCCTGAGTGATTGTTCAACACTACGGTCTTGGAGCCCAAAGTGCGGAATAGCTTCAATTTTGGACGTTGATTATTCCAGAGTTCGAAAGGTGAGGTTTTAAGCTTTACTGAGGGGATTGAGTTTAGGATTTGACAAGTACTGACCATGATCTCATCCCACAGGTTCAGTGGGATGGACATGTTGATCATGGATGTCCTGGTGGCCTTGACTAATGTTCTGTTTCCTCGCTCGGCGACCGGGTTTTGTTGTGGTGTGTAAGGTTCTGAGGTGGTGTGTAAGATGCCGTTGTCTTTCAGGAAGGAGGTCAGTTGATTGTTGACAAATTTGCCACCGTTATTGGAATGGAAGATCCTCAGCATTCTGTTGAAACGGTTTGAATGTAGTTTGATGAAATTGATGACTTCATTGGCCACATTGGATTTGAGCTTGATTGGGATACAAGTCTTGAATTTGGAATAATTATCAGTTAAGAGGAGGAAATAGCGATGACCCAACTGGGATATGGGGCTGATTGGCCCGCAAACGTTGGCATGGATAAATTAAAATGGATGAGAGCTAGAGGGAATGTGATCTTTGAAGGGTGATTGGTGAATTTTTCCTTTAGCACATGCAATGCAGGGTTTGTGGTCCCATTTGAGGTTTGGGAATGAGGTTGAAAGCAGTTTTACTTGATTGTGGTGAACGTGTCCAAACCGCTTGTGAATGGTTGACATGGTTAGGAAAAGATGACAATTGGAAAAATTTGAATTTGATTCTTCAATGTAGAGGAGATTGTTTTGGATATATCCGTACATTATAATTTTTTCTTTGAAGAAAACGCCAAAGCTTTCGGAATTGAGTCGGGATAGAACGCACCCCTTCTGAATTAATTTTCCAAGGGAGATTAAATTTACAGCCAGATCGGGTATAAATAGAGAGTTGGTTAAGGTGAGAGATGCGGTTTTGGTATGAATTGTTGCATTCCCAGTTCCCCAAGACATTATTGAGGCACTCGGTTTTCCCGTATTCACCTCAGTGTTGTCGTCTTTGAGCCAATCAAAGTAACTGGAATTGTTGAACATGTTTTTTGACGCGCCGGAGTTGAGTAGCAGGGAGTGGCGGTCAATGTGGTGAAAGTTGGCCATGGCAAAGGTGTAGGCCAGGTTTGCAGAGGCCTTAGGATTAGGGGCGACTTGTGAGGAAGGGGCTGGATTTTTGGAGGTAGAGTTACTGTTTGGGATAAGGTGGGGATAGAGCGCAAAACACCTGTTCTTTGGATGAAAGGCTTGAGGATTATGCCAATTGGGTTTACATTGCAATGGTTCCTGATTGGCAAGAAGAGCAGAGGCATATGTTCCAGCGGCTATTTTGTTCTTGATTTGATTCAAGTGCCTGAGGACCATGTCTCCGTTTATCTTGGCGTCTCCGAGTGAATGAGTTATTGTTGTCTTCAGATGTTCAAGCTGAAGAGGGAATTTGTATAGGATCAAATAGGCCACTATATCTTCATCCATTTTTATACCAATTTCTGCAATTTGAAGCAGGCATGACCGTACGTCAGTAATGAGCTTTTCCACATTTTTGGGGTCAAAGGCAAGATTCAGGAAGTTAAAGAAGATTCTGGATTGATTGGCCGTTTGTGATGAGGCATGGAACTTGTTAATTGATCTCCACAAGGTGATCCCGTCCAGCGCATCGTTTTCCTTGATGCAATTGATATATGTTTGATTATCAAGTTTGGCCAGAATGTAGCCAGTGATTTTGAGGTTAGTCTCTGAGGGGCAGTTCTTAGCCTTGTCATCTTTCAGCCAGTGGGCTATACCTTTAAGGGAGAATATGGTTGTTAACTTTGATTGCCATAACAAGAAATTTGATTCATTGAGGTTAGGGATGGAATCGGTTAGGGTTTTGAGAAGGTAGCAGTTGATGTTTGTTGGTCCGGTTGAATCCATGCTTCCGGTAGCTTGATTGTTGCAGCCCTTTTGGCTTTTAACCGTGAAAGCTTCTTATCTGTATTTCAAATTAAGAACAATGGAGTCTTAAAAGAAAAATGAATGAGAGTAGGTGGAAAACATAAAAGGTGACAAAGAGTGTGAAAGGGGAAGAGTTTGGGATCTTACCGTGGAAGGTTATTTGAGAGTTGAGAGGAAATGAGAACAAGGATTTGATGGAGGAGAGGCAAATCAAGAACAAAAGGTGGATAAAGGAGACAGAAGAAGGAAACAGGAGACTGAAAGAAATGTTAGGACGTTCCAAACGCAAGACAATGATTTAATAATGAGCCTCACAGCTAAACAGAAGATCAGAGTTGAAGAGCCGGTGATCGTATGGATGTGGTGCCGGGATCAAGGATTGACGCGGATAGAATTGGATACGGGATGGATAGAATTGGATATGGGATCAGAGGAGTCGGAAGTGGAGGTAGTCAAGTGGGCAGGAGAGAATGAGAGGGTTTAGAGGGTGAATTGGAGGGTTCTAGTGAGCAAGGATAGTGGGAAGGATGGAGCGTGGAGAGAATTGGAAAAGGGATGGTTGAAATGGAGATCAAGAGGTTGAGGTTGAGTGAGCAGGGCTGAGAGTGGAGAGCCACGGGTTGGCATGGATTTGGAGTATCAACACCAGGGTACGTTGATTTATTTGAGGGAGCTGTCTGTAAACTCAACACTAACGCCCCCCCACTCTTGCCCCCCCACCACCCTTGCTTTGGTCAGCAGCCCACCCCCCCACCTTGGCCCCCCCACTGCCCTTGCCACTTGCTTGTGATCCCCCCACCACCCTTGCTCCCACCCCCCCACCACCCTTGCTTTGGTTGGCAGCCCACCCCCCCACCGGGCCCCCCCACTTCCCAAGGCCCCCTCACTGCCCTTGGCCCCCCCACCGCCCTTGCTGCTTGCTTGCAATCCCCCCACCACCCTTGCTTTGGTTGGCAGCCCACCCCCCCACCTTGGCCCCCCCACTGGGCCCCCCCACTGCCCTCCCCACTTGCTTGCAATCCCCCCACCACCCTTGCTTTGGTTGGCAGCCCACCCCCCACCTCAACCCCCCCACCGGGCCCCCCCACCACCCTCGCTGCTTGCTCACAATCCCCCCACCTCCCTCCACCGGCCCAGCCCGCCCACTGCCCTTGGCCCCCCCACCGGGCCCCCCCACTGCCCTCACCGCTCGCTTGCAATCCCCCCACCTCCTTTGGCCAGACCCCCCACCTCCCTCTGCCAGCCCGGCCCCCCCACTGGCCCCCCCACTGGGCCCCCCCACCAGGCCCCCCCCACTGGGCCCCCCACCTGGCCCCCCCACCGGGCCCCCCCACCAGGCCCCCCCACCGGGCCCCCCACCAGGCCCCCCCACCGGGCCCCCCACTGGGCCCCCCACTGGGCCCCCCACTGGGCCCCCCACTGGGCCCCCCACTGGGCCCCCCACTGGGCCCCCCACTGGGCCCCCCACTGGGCCCCCCACTGGGCCCCCCACTGGGCCCCCCACTGGGCCCCCCACTGGGCCCCCCACTGGGCCCCCCCACCGGGCCCCCTACTGGGCCCCCCCACCGGGCCCCCCCACCGGGCCCCCCACCGGGCCTACCCACCAGGTCCCCACAACACCCTTGCCCCCCCTTGGCCAACCCCCGGCCGCTCCCTCCGCCACCGGGCCCCCCCACCGCCCTTGGCCCCCCTCAGCCGGCCCACCAGGCCCCCCCATTGCCCTTGCTTGCCCCCCCACCTCCCTCGGCCAGCCCACCCCCCCCCTTGACCACCAATGGCCGGCCCCCCATCCTTCTACCGCTTGGCCCAACCCAACCCTGACCCAAAGGGCCGGCCCAATTCCCTCACACCCCGTAATTTTTTTTTTTGGTGATCCCATTTCTGGTGAACTTGGGATCAATTCCAGGTTTGGTTTCATTTTCTTTGATCCAATCTTGTTTCACCAATGATGTGCATTTGACTGACGGTTTTTTTTTTTTTTTTTTTTTTTTTTTTTTTTTTTTTTTCAATGCCTCAACCGCTATTGGTGAATGTCCAATTCTTCTCCCACGCCCTCAAAATGTTACACAAACATCCAAAACTATTCTTGTTCCTCATCCCAATGTAAGTATAGGATTTGGAGTGAACAAGATGGAAGGAGATGGATTGAAAAACATACAGAGAGGTCGGAAGAGTAGGGCTGCTTGCCAAAAGAGGAATCAAATGAGAGATTCCAAAATATCTTTGGAGGTTTCTGAGGAAGGTATTAATGAAAAGGTGGTCTGGTTGGGTTGGAAACCGCGTCCTTTGGACCTGTGCCCTTCAATTGTTGCGGAAAAGAAAAAGAATAGTCAAAAACCAACCCAGGAAGAGTTTGAGCAAGCAAAACAAACAATCAAACAGTTCCATTTCTTCCACTGTGGAAAAGTAATTGTTCTCAATCAATCTGATCATTAAGCCCCAGTTGCAATAATCAAATTTGTCCCATTGGAGAAACTTTCTGACCAAGGCAAGAAGGACATCAACTTTGTGACAACTTTCCTTCACCAGTCAAAAAAATTTGTCAACCCGGTTGGTCCCTCAAGATCTTTAGGTGGAAAATGTGGGCAGTTGGATGGCAAAAATTGATGCACCCTTCAGAGTTATTTGGACGTTATGTGAAGAAATCATCCATGAGATCTTCTCCTCAAGAGTATGCTTTCCTCAACCTTAAGGCCAAAAAAGTATCCCAAATTCTAGGACAAATGTTTTTCAATTTGGCCAAACTTTCCTTTGAAGAAACCATGATGCCATGAAGGACAACAACATCCCCTCTTTCTCTTTGTTGGAATTTGGTTCCAAGCCTACACCTTTTGCTTGCTCCTCACACATCACTTTCACCTCCAATTCATTTTACAACTCTCCTCATATTGACAAAGGCAACATCTCTGGCTACTCCTTTTTACTGGTGGTTCCAACCAAGAAATCAAATGTTCTACTTATTGAAAATACAGATGAATATCAAGTATTGGATGACCAATTTGTTTTTCCTGACCTTGGCTTTGGAATTGATTTCAAGCAAAAAGGTATAGTCAAAATGGTTTGGGCAGCTAATAAGTACAAGCACTGTACCTTTCCTGCTGTGGACACAGCAACCCATACCAGAATGGCCATGTCACTTCAAATTAATAAAACAACTAGAAACACTTGTAGGGACTTGTATAATGGCCAAATTTACTCTATAAAAAAAAATATAAATAGAAACAAAAAAGATTTGTATGTTGGTGGGGTTAAGAATAATCTCAAACATTGTAATCAAAAATGATTTTTTTGTTTTTCTTTCACCCATGCAAATATATTTACAAGCCCAGAATTTGAGTTATCTGCTGTATTTCATCTACTGTTCTACTGCTACCAATGCAAGCAAAGGCTACTGATACCTTATCCATTTTTTCAGTTGCAAGTTTTTCCCTCTCCTTTTCCAGTTGTGCTTGCTGTCAATCCTTCTCCTTTTCCTCTTTTTGAAGTTCTAGCTCAGCCTGTTTCAACTTCCACTCAGCATCCCATTTTTGTTGATGAGCCAAACTCTTGGCTTTCTGCTTTTGAACATGCTTGGCCAGTTGACAATCCCACTTTTTCTTTTTGAACTCGAAAAGCAATGAGCATGATTTTGAAAGCAAGGTCAACCAATGGAATTACATGAATCTTGCTTCTCCATTATTTCTTCAAAGCCTGAAAAAATGGAAGTGTTTCTCCTCTTTTGATGACTTTTGGGGTTGATATTGATGGAATTGGAGGCCTTTTGCTTACCCTTGGAAGAGGAGCTTTGAGTCTGAAAGTTGTCACTAGTGTTTGAAGGCAATGTGCAAAGCCCTATTGGCTTGAGTTTTTGGCCATTCTGGAATGGATGAGCCTGTTTTTTTTACAATATAAATCAGTCAGGATTAACCTGACAGAAGAGAAAAGAGCTTGGTTCCTTACTTGAACCAATGTTGAGGGTAATGGAGACTGAGGAGTATCTTGTTCCGCATCAGCAATTTTGATGAGATCTGCTAACAGAGGAAGAGAGCAATCCAAAGAAGGAGGGGAGGGGTCCAAGGTATGGTTTGACTCCTCAATCAACACGGAAGTGTAAAAATAAAAAGAGCTTAAGCTCAAATTGGATGAAGGGATTAATAAATGAGTGAAAGGTGCTTGTAACGTCAAGCGTAACGGACCTGGGATCAGGAGGAAAAAGGACACTCCGGTTGACTTGGTGAATCAACAGGTGATTGAATTCCACTTGAGAGCACCATGGTTTATATATACTAAATACATGATTGGCTAACAAGTGGTTGAGTACAAAATGAATAAGGCAAAATTAACATAAGCAGTTTAAGTGACATGGTATGTGAAATGCTTATGATTGGACAGTCTGAAAATCACAATACAGAAAACACAGCCTAGTTATATTTTACCCATTATTTTAATACTTTAATAAAAACAATAATAAAAATCAAATCAATCCAATCAAAGATACTTCAAACTCCAGTGAAAGTCACATATATAAAAACTCAAATTCTAACAGGAAGTAGACATGATTGGAGCTGATTGAGTTTGAATATCCTCCTCGGCATTGGATGGGGGCCACTCATGGGTTTCTTTGGGATCACCATTGCTAGGCTGAGCATCCCCAGCCAAGTCCTCAGCGTCAACTGAATTGGATTTTTGGGCATCAAAAGCAGCTAGGGGGGTGATGTTGGCCTTCTTTCCAAAGATTTCATCCATTTTAATATAAAAAGGACAAATGGAGTCCAACTTATCAACCACCAAGTTGATTCCCTTGGCTTTTTCAGAGTTGGTGATACCAAAGCCAGTGGAGATTTACATGGAGTTGGCCTTTTTGTACTTGGCTTGATAATTCTTGAATTGCTCCCTCATCTGTTTGGATGACAGATCCAGCCTACTTTTTGTTTTGTTCTTGAGTTCATTGGCCATCAGGAGATAAACATTGACCTTAGAGGATGGAGGTTGGCCAACTCATGTTTCATTGTTGGATCCAAAGCAGGCATCATAGTTGGAGGGAATTTCAAGCCAGTTGACCAAGATGATGTGATCAGCTCTCTTGAGCTGACTTGAGCCCTTGGAAGCCAATGGGGGAGAATTTTTGGAGCCCTTGGAAGCTGATGGGAGAGGATTGTTCGTTGTGGAGTTCCTTGGCAATGTTTGCTTTGGTGTGTTGGACTCTTGTGTGGACTTGTGGGGGGAGGTTTGCTGAGGGGCCATTTGGAAAGATAAGGGCAATAAGGTGATGAGAGGGATAAAGTGACAAGCAAGATAAAGTGATGAGAGATATGGAGTGATGAGAGCAATAAATTGACAAGAGCAATAAAAAAATGATTGGATTCTTTGGATGAGGTTGGAGGTACAAGTTCTTGTTGGAGGTAGAGTGATGAGAGTGATGAAGCAATGAGACCAATGAAGTGATGAGAGCAATGAAGCAATGAGAGCAATGAAGCAATGAGAGTGATAAAGTGGTGAGTGATAAAGTGATGAGGGTGATAAATTGATGAGAGTGATGATGAGAGTGATAAAGTGATGAGAGTGGTGAATCTTTTTATGATGAGGCTGGAGGTGAAAAAATCTGCAATGAGGTTGGAGGTAGAAGGAGGTGGGAAGCAAGGGGTGGATGAGTTCAACAGGTGGTGGAAGCCTTTAAATACTTTATTTGAAAAAACCCACTTATTTCCAGGTAACTCTGACACGTCCGATGTGAAATAAGTGGGTTTTTTTGATTTTTAATGGCGGGTTTGAAATGGCGGATTTGGTTTGAAACCCGCCATTAAAAAATGGCGGGTTTGCTTAAATCTGATACGCCCTATTGTTGATAAATATGTGTGAAATTAAAAATAATCAATTGAATCAAATTCAAGCTTTGTTGATGAGGTAAATAATGACAAAGAAAAATTATATTATCAAATTTTTCACTCACTTTTAACCTGGAATACCAAAAAGAACATACTGGCCAGATGAAAAAGGTTTTTCAAATATGAGGAAATTTTGGAGTCTTTCATTGCTTATTGTAAATTGTTTTTTGGATAAATAAACATGAAAAGCTATGGAGCTCATTTTTAAATACTGGAGTGCATCCTTGAAATCTACATGGAGCTTCAAAAGTAAATTTTTGATATTCATTTGTTAATAAACTTCTTCCATGCTTATGTGAAACTTTGGATTGTTTGATTATATTCTGTGTTATTTTTTAACTAATATTTAAAATCAGATTCTTATGGTATTAAAAAAATAATTCCCCAGATAATCAATAAAAAAAAATAAATCAATAAAGAATACAAAGAAGAAGAGCAAAGAAATAATAAAAGAAAAAAAATTAAAAGGCCAGCTATTTCAAAGCCATAAAATTACTTATGTAATGAACCTTTTTTGGCCTTTTATCTCCAAATACCAATTATTTTGGCAGGTTCACCCCACACAACAATAATTTTCGCATGCACACATCCAAATGCCAGTGTTTTTGCCACAAACAAGTTCATGCACCAAAAAATAAAATTTTGTTGGTGTGTGTAAGGGTAAATTTTGAGAATATTGGCGTGTGGAAGTGTTCACTCCAGAAATATTTGTGTGTGGATGTATGTATACCAAAGAAATGGGAATGTGGAACTGTGCATGCCAAAAATAGTGGCCATAAGTAATTTAGTGGTTTCAAGTTAGCTGCACCACATAAAAAAAGACTAAAAACATAAAAAAATGAACTCATTAATTCAGAAAATTGAGCCAATCAAAATAATTCAAATCACTGAAACTAAAATGAAAAAACGGCACATTTACTAAAAACTCAAAATAATGATAATAAACATATAATTAGATAACCAACTTAACCAATCAAATAATTAAAAAGTTTAAAATAAACAGATGAAAAATAAGCATATAAACAAATGATGAACATGAAAAAAGGAAAAATAAAAAATAAAAAAACATTAAGCAATCAAAAAAACCAAAATAAAGGAATATAAAAAAAGTAAAAGTAAAATCAACTAAACAAAAAAATCAAGTAATAAAAAAGGGCATTTTTTTCACACCTCCAATTCATAAATTCCCATGGTTTTGATGTCCTAAAAAAATCATTCATCCATTAATTTTTCCTTAAATCCACACATTTTTTTTACATTTTCAAAAGCAAAGACAGAAAAAATAATGGCATGTAGGGGGATGTCTAAAACCTCTAAGAAGTATTTTTCAGAATTTTTAGTCTTTTTTGAGGCCTTCAAAATTTTGTTCAAAATTTTGAAAAAAGAATGTTACGTCACAAATCCTCTCTTTTTCTTAATCATTTGTTCTCAATCATTTGTTGAATTCTGAAGAGAGAAACTTTCTGAATATAACAGAAAACTCAAAACTAATTTTCTTCAGATTTTTAGTACTTCATTCTCCTGCCAAAAAATGGGATTAAAACAATAATAATAAAAAATTCTCCTTTCAATTTTTTTTCCATACATGACTGAAGCATTTTCCATTTTTTGAGCTTGCATCTTTTTATTTGGGATATAAGAGGGCACAAAAAGGCTATCTGGGTATTTTTTGTAGGTTTTTTTTCCCCAAAAAGTTTTTAATTAGAAATACAAAAGTTAAATTTTGTGCTCAAAATCATTGAGTCAATAGTTAATAGAAAAATAAATTATGAAAAATTCAGGAAAAAAAACAAATCATTCAACCAAAATTAATCTGTACAACTTCCTCTCTTGGATGCGCAAAATTTGTACAAGGAACCAAAACTTTTAAACCAAGTTTTAAATTATTATGAATCAGATAATCCCACTTTTTAGATTAATTACTAGTGAAAGCCTTCCAAATGGGATATAATTGAGGATCTGGCCACAGTTCAGAATTATAGCAGAAATGAAATATGTGCTTAAAATCTTCCAAAATAATTAAGCATATGGGAGAATTCTAAGAATTTTAAGTAGGAGGGGAATTGAAAGCACAATAAGTTGATGGAATCAACTTAGATAAAATTAGCACTGGCCTTTTGGATGTATCTTCAAGCAGGAACACATGGCAAAGAAATTTCATCAATTAACTTTGAGGGGGGGTTCCAGAAGGGTGTTTGATATGTTTTCCTGCGTTGTAAAAATTTTCATTCTAGACTTTTTCCATGAGCTTTTATTCCTTGAAGAGAAAGCTTGAATCCATTTCCTGATGCATTGAACTTAAATCTTCAGATTTACAGCACAAATTAACTGCTACTTATCTAAACCAACAGTTCACATCAACCATCAAATCATGAACATGTGAAATTTGTGGTATGGCTGTCTTGGGCAAAATGAAATTTTTGTTTGGGTGCTATGGAAAGAAAAATTAGTATTATTTAAGAGGGAATAAAAAAAAGGTACCTAATTCATCAATAGTTACCACTTGAATATAATCAGAATATGAAAAACACCATTTTTTGACCTTCAATATCATAAAAAAAAGGGAAAGGTTAATAAATGAACCATGAAGAAAAATTATTTCCCAAAAATATGCACCTTTTCAGATTCAGAAGCTGGAGCTGTGGGAGAAAAGATTAGATTCCCTGGAAGCCTATAAGAATCTACATCTTGATCTTCTTTTGTTATTCTCTTGATCCTCTTCAAAGTCCCAGGACTGAATTAATGGCAAGCAAACCATTTATTGATTATGGTTATTCAACTCTGATTTACAGACAAGAATATAAAAATGAATGAAAAATAGAAAAACTCAACTGAGCCCCCCAAAAAGAAATTAATAGGGCATATCAAAGTTAACCAAACCCGCCATTTTTTAATGGTGGGTTTCAAACCAAATCTGCCGTTTAAAACCCGCCATTAAAAATCAAAAAAACCCACTTGTTTCACATCAGACGTGTCAAAGTTGACATGAAATGAGTGTGTTTTTTCAAATAAAGTATTTAAAGGCTTCCCCCACCTTTCCACGTCATCCACCCCTTGATTGCCATTTCCTTCTACCTCCAACATCCTTGCAAATTTTTTTACCTGCAGCCTCATCATAAAAAGATTCACCAATCTCATCAATTTATCACTCTCATCATCACTCTCATCAATTTATCACCCTCATCACTTGATCACTCACCACTTTATTGCTTTGATTGCTTCATTTCTCTCATTGCTTCATTGCTCCCATTTCTTCATTGCTTTCATTGCTTCATCACTCTCATTGCATCATTTCTCTCATTGCTTCATTGCTCTCATTGCTTCATTGCTCTCATCACTCTACCTCCAACCTCATCCAAAGAATCCAATCATTGTTTTCATCACCTTATTGCCCTTACTATTTCCAAATGGCCCCTCAGCAAAGCTCCCCCTGAAAGACCACACAAAAGTCCAACACACCAAAGCAAACATTGCTAGGGAACTCCACAACAAACAATCCTCCCCCACCAGTTTCCAAGGGCTCAAGCAATCCTCCCCAATCGGCTTCCAAGGGCTCAAACAATCCTCCCCATCAGCTTCCAAGGGCTCAAGTCATCTCAAGAGAGCTGATCATATCATCATGTTCAACTGGCTCAAAATTCCCTCCAACTATGATGCCTGCTTTGGATCCAACAATGAAACATGAGTTGGACAACCTCCATCCTCTAAGGTCAATGGTTATCTCCTCATGGCCAATGAACTCAGGAACAAAACAAAAGGTAGGCTGGATCTGTCATCCAAACGGATGAGGGAGAGATTCAAGAATTATCAAGCCAAGTACAAAAAGGGCAACTCCATGTCAATCTCCACTGGCTTTGGTTTCACTGACTCTGAAAAAGCCAAGGGAATCAACTTGGTGGTTGATAAGTTGGACTCCATTTGTCCTTTTTATATTAAAATGGATGAAATCTTTGGAAAGAAGGCAAACATCACCCCTTTAGCTGCTTTTGATTCCCAAAAATCCAATTCAGTCCACGCTGAGGACTTGGCTGGGGATGCTCATCCTAGCAATGGTGATCCTGAAGAAACCTTTTCCTTGGAGTGGCCCCCATCTGATGACAAGGAGGATATTTAATCAAAATCAGCTCCAATCACATCTACTTCTGCATTGTTGATGTGTCAAACCATACCTTGGACCCCTCCCCTTCTTCTTTGGATGGCTCTCTTCCTGGGTTAGCAGATCTCATCAACATTGCTGATGCGGAACAAGATACTCCTCAGTCTCCATTACCATCAACATTGGTTCAAGTAAGGAACTAAGCTCTTTTCTCTTCTGTCGGGTTAATCCTGACTGATTTAGATTTTAAAAAAACAGGCTCATCCATTCCAGAATAGCCAAAACCTCAAGCCAACAGGGCTTTGCACATTGCCTTCAAACACTAGTGACAACTTTCAGACTCAAAGCTCCTCTTCCAAGGGTAAGCAAAAGGCCTCCAATTCCATCAATATCAACCCCAAAAGTCATCAAAAGAGGAGAAAAACTTCCATTTTTTCAGGCTTTGAAGAAATAATGGAGAAGCAAGATTTATGTAAGTCCATTGGTTGACCTTGCTTTCAAAATCATGCTCATTGCTTTTCCCCTGAAAAAAACAGTAAAATCACAAATTGAATCCAAAAAACTTGAGTTTGAAAAGCAAAAGTGGGATTGTCAACTGGCCATGGATGTTCAAAAGCAGAAAACCAAGAGTTTGGCTCATAAACGAAAATGGGATGCTGAGTGGAAGTTGAAACAGGCTGAGCTAGAATTTCAAAAAGAGGAAAAGGAGAAGGATTGACAGCAAGCACAACTGGAAAAGGAGAGGGAACAACTTGCAACTGAAAAAAAGGATAAGGTATCAGTAGCCTTTGCTTGCATTGGTAGCAGTAGAACAGAAGATGAAATACAGCAGATAACTCATGAAATGCTGGGCTTGTAAATATATTTGCATGGGTGAAAGAAAAACAAAAAAATCTTATCTGATCACAACTTTTGAGAGTATTCTTAACCCCACCAACATACAAATATTTTTTGTTTTTATTTATATTTTTTTTCTAGAGTAAATTTGGCCATTATTCAAGTCCCTACAAGTGTTTCTAGTTGTTTTATTAATTTGAAGTGATATGGCAATTCTGGTATGGGTTGCTGTGTCCACAGGAAGAAAGTTACAGTGCTTTTACTTATTAGCTGCCCAAACCATTTTGACTATACCTTTTTGCTTGGAATCAATTCCAAAGCCAAGGTCAGGAAAAACAAATTGGCCATCCAATACTTGATATTTGTCCGTATTTTCAATAAGTTGACCATTTGATTTCTTGGTTGGAACCGCAAGTAAAAAGGAGTAGCCAGAGATGTTGCCTTTGTTGATGTGAGGAGAGTTGTAAAAAGAATTGGAGGTGAAAGTGATGTGTGAGGAGCAAGCAAAAGGTGTAGGCTTGGAACCAAATTCCAACAAAGAGAAAGAGGGGATGTTGTTGTCCTTCATTGAATCACAGTTTGCTTCAACGGAAAGTTTGGCCAAATTGCAAAACATTTGTTCTAGAATTTTGGATACTTTTTTGGCCTTAAGGTTGAGGAAAGCATACTCTTGACGAGAAGATCTAATGGATGATTTCTTCACATAACTTCCAAATAACTCTGAAGGGTGCATCAATTTTTGCCATTGAACTGCCCACATTTTTCCTTCTCAAAATTTTGAAGGACCAACTGGGTTGACAAATTTTTTTTACTGGTGAAGGAAAGTTGTCACAAAGTTGATGTCCTTCTTGTCTTGGTCAGAAAGTTTCTCCAATGGGACAAATTTGATTATTGCAACCAGGGCTTAATGATCAGATTGATTGAGGACAATTAATTTTCCATGGCGGAAGAAATGGAATGGTTTTATTGTTTGTTTTGCTTGCTCAAACTCTTTGTGGGTTGGTTTTTGACTATTATTTTTCTTTTTGGAAACAATTGAAGGGTACAGATCCAAAGGAAGCGGTTTCCAACCAGACCAGACCACCTTTTCATTAATATCTTCCTCAGAAACCTTCAATGATAATTTGGAATCTCTCATTTGATTCCTCTTTTGGCAAGCAGACCTACTCTTCCCACCTCTCTGTATGTTTTTCAAGCCATCTCCTTCCATAATGTTCCCTCCCAATCCTATACTTAGATTGGGGTCAGGAACACAAATAGATTTGAATTATTGTGTAACATGTTGAGGGGGTGGGAGAAGAATAGGATGTTCCACAAAAGTGGTCAAATGTTTTGCAATAAAAAAAAAAAAAATGTCAGTCCAATAGACATTGTTGGTGAAACATGATTGAATAAAAAAAAAAAGAAACCAAACCTGGACTTGAACCCAGGGACACTGGAAGCTGAATAACTCCCAAAAATTGGCAAGAGTGACCCATGCAACACACTGACAAGAAAATTTATCAAAAAAAAATACCTTCCATGGCAAAGAACACCTGAATAAATGAAAAAAGACCCTTTTGGCTTTGGGTGCAGTCCAGAGACACCTAACAAGAAAAAAAAAACAGGGAGGTCAGCACCAAAGAAAACTCCAAAAAACAGTGGAGGAGACATTAGCAATTGCAAAAAAATTGCTTTATTGATTGCAAAACAATCAAACAATCAATTGCAGTTTGATCAAGCAATTGAAAGAAAATAAATTTTTTGATTGATTGCGAATTGATTTCTTGATTGATTTGGTTTTGATCAATCAATCAAAACCAAATTGGACCAGTTTGATTCAGTGTTGCTGAGCTTAAGCTACCGGGCTGTTTGGGAAATGAGGACTGATTTTTTTCAGGAGTGGATGGATGTCTATCCACAGCCATTGTGAATTCACTCTTTTGTTCCAGCACCCCCTGGGCGGGGTTCAAGTGACCACCATCCCTATGCCGTTTCTGAGGACTATTTTGTTTGAGAAAACCAAAGATTGCGCTGCCCCACTGATCCTGAGTGGATTGAATAGCCTGACCAAAAGATTGACCGCTGTTCAAGGAATCCAAGCCAGAATGATTGGGAGGGTTTCTGGTTGGGGAAAGATTGAGGAAAGATGGAATTTGATTTTGAGTGGGCAAAGATAATGAGGGCTGTTTGTCAAGATATTTGAGAGTAGATTCTGATCTTGCTGATCAATCAATATTTGATTGGGTTGGATGGTTTGTACCAGTGATCTTATCTTGATGGTTTAATTGCCCAGGTCCTTTAATTGAGTTGATAGACCGCGGTTTCTCAAAAAAAAAAATTGCAAGCCATCATGTGCATCAATACCAGGTGAGAAATCAAACTAAACCAGGAACACCAATTTTTCAACTTGGCCAACAAATAACTGGTGTACTCTTCTGATTTGCCACTTGGGCAGTCAGGGGTGGGAAGAAAGAGAGTAACGCCAGGATGGGCAACCAGATTGGCTCTCTGCAAATTGATCCACTGCTTGGTAATTTGTTGCTTTTGGGGGCTAAAAGTCAGAACAAGATATGATTGGGGACCAGCGTGAAGAATGGGATTGGAGGTCTGATAGGTCATTCAACAGAGACCACAATTTTTACTGACAGATGGGAATCAAGCAGTTTATTGCTGATTGGTTGAGCCAAGGGGTTTTTGAGGTTAGCCAGTATCAATTTGAGCTTGATTAAGGCTTGGGCTGAGGGAGCAATCTTTGGAATGATGACTTGACAGATCTCCGGTTTGGAAGGCTTGGATGGCTGACTTGGATTGGCTCTGCTGGCAGCCTGACGGGTATAAACCATGGTGTGGATTGGATGGCTTGATGAAGCAAGCCGAGATGGTTCTTGTGAGTGGTAAAGGGCTTCCAAATGAGCGGTGGCCTTGTGAGCATGAACACTGGCCTGGATTTTTGAGACTGAATCACTTGAGTGAAGACTAAGCTGGCCAGTCAATGGGAGGTGGTCATCAGAACTCTGGGGTAATGGATATGGTGGAGTAGATGAGTGGGTGCTTAATCTAGGAGCTAGTCCGAGTTACTCAAGACAAGCACAACTTGAGACAGGGATTTAATTGATTGATTGATCAATAAGGATTCAATGGGTGGATCAAATCCTAATTGATTGGTGGGGGTTGGTTGAGCAAGGCAGGAGGAGGAGGAGGAAGGGGGGAGAAGAGAAGTGAGGGGCTTACCAGATGAGGAGGGGGATGCAAGAGAAGACCTGGTGGGAGTTCAAAGGAGAGGTAAGCAATAGGGAGTGGAAAGAAAGAGGGAAGGGGACTCACTGATTCTGTTGGATGGTGGATTTTTTGGGGAGCTTGGTGAGGTTGATGAGGGTGGTGAGGTTGGTTAGGTTGCTGAGGTGAAGTAGGTGGTTTGATGAGGAGGAGGAAGGGAGGTGACCGGTGTGTGAGTTGGGTGAGGTGGAAGTGTTGGAGCAGTGAGGTGGAAGTGTTGGAGCGGTGAGGTGGAGGGGAGAGGTTGATGGGCTGGCAAGTGGTGGGGTATGAGGTGGAGGTGTTTTTAATTTTGTCCAAGTCAACTAAGAAAAAAAAAACCAACTCAGCCTGGAAACTTGGGTGAACAACCAAAAAAAAACTTACTATGAAGTTATTTTTCAGCTATTTAAAAATCAAACATTACTCATCAAAGAAAGCAAGGGTGAGAGGAAGAATCCACTCTCTCATGGAAGTAAATGAGGGACAAGATGAGACAGGCATGACTTGAGGTGGGTCAGGAATATCATCTTCAAATATTTTGTTCCATTCATCTTTGATGTTGGCCAAAAGATTGTGAAGGATTACACAAGTGAAAATCCAGTTGATGAGGATCTTCATTTCTTTGGGGTTTTGAAGCTGGTTTTGCATTTCCCTTAAGCTGGCCCATGTTCCTTTCAGGACTCCTATGGAATGCTCAGTCCAAACCCGTGATTGGGCAAGATGATAGTTGAAATTGGTTTTTCCTTGATAATTAGATCAAACGTTATGGTATGCTGGAACCACATATTTTCCACTAGCATTAGCTGAATCTTCTAGAAGGTATTGATTGTGCTCAAAGTTGTTCTCTGGTTGTTGGGCAATCCGCATCCAATTGAAAACGTATGAATCATGAAAAGAACCTGGAAGGCAAGCATGGAGGGATATGAACTTCTTGTTGTTATCACAAAGAAGTTGTAGGGCCATGGAGTATCTAAAAAAAAAGATGAAACATATTTGGTAAGTGGTGTGATCAAAGGTTTTATCAAAGTCATTGAAAAAGAAATGAATCAGTTGCCTTTTTTTGAAATCAAAATCTTGGTTGCCATCTAGCTTAGGTTTTTGACTCAAGGGGATGGTGGTTCCATCAACAAAACCAATGCAACCAGGAAAGCCTTTGGTCTCCATTAATTGAGATATCTCCTTGCGTTCTTCTTTGGTTGGCCAAGAAAGGACTGAGCAATGGAAAGATAGGATAGCAATCATGACTCTTTTGGTGCATAAGTCAATGCTTCCATAACTGACTGAGAATAGATTTTCCAATTGATGGATTGCTGCTCCATTTTCATTTGATCCCAATCTACAAAGAGCAACAGCAAGTTGGATAGCTGGATTTCTTTGAGGATTCTAACAATTGTTCTGGAAGATGTGGTGGTCTTCAATCATCTCCAAGAGTTTCATGAATGAAGGCAATAGAGTTTGGAATAGTTTCTGGAAGCTCAAGTTGGGGATGAGATGAAGCTTTTGCCTTTCATACATAGGGTTGTGGAGGGTGTGTATTCTTGGAACCATGTATTGCTTTTCCAACAGAGAATTCAAAGCCAACCAAGTTGATTCCAAATCAGAGTCTGAATCAGAGTCTGAATGGGAGTCAAAAAAGTAGCAAAAGTTCAGTCAGCCTTTTTGCGTTTTCAACTTGCTGGCGGGAAGTTTGATTGGAAATGTTGAGAAAGATGGTGATTTGATGTGGGGTGATGAGATGATAGGATTTGTGTGAAGATGGAGATGTGAAAATTGATAGAGATGTGAAGCAATGGAGATGAGATGTGTGGGATGCAATGGAGATGGAGCCAGGATGGATTTTCTGATGTGGATGATGTGGATGGGTGTTTTAGCTGATGGATGGTGGATGGATGATGATGCATAAATGGCGGTTTAATGGCAGGTTTGATGTTTGAAATCCGCCATTTTGATGAAACCTGCCATTAAAAATAGTGGGTTTCTGATAGCGGGTTTGATAACTTTGAGACACCCTAATAACTTTCTTGATTAAATAAACTCATTTGAGCTATTTTATTTCTTCTCCAATTGATTCAACTTCTGTTATAAATTTGTCCTTATCATAATTATACCTTAGCCTAATTACAAAGATAAAAGAAATTGAAAAACAAAATTGAGAAAGAATCACCTCTTCCTCAAATCCTGTTTCTTTTTTCCTTTTTCATTTTGTTGGGCTTCTGTTCATTTCCTTTTCCTCAGGGCCTGAAATCAGATACAACCAATTTCAAACCAAAGTCTGTCAAAATCCATCCAAAAAACTCATGATTTCTTTACCCAATTGGTGCTTCCTTAGTATTCCTCTCCTCTTATTTCTATCAAACTACCCAAACCCAGATGGGTCCCTAAGGGAGGAATGATGAGAAAATATTTTGAATTTATTGAGGGGTCCTTTGGGTTTTCCACAAATTTTCCTGTATCCCTTTGATAGGTGTTCTTGAATGAGAGTAATTTGACCCTTCCCTTTCAAAAATTTCATCACTTCTCCAAGGTAGGAATTCTGTTCTCCTGGGCCCAATTTAGGATGTGTTTTTCTGCCTGGTGTATTGGTAGGTGCAACTCCCCAAGCCCACCAAAATGAAGTTACAGGGGTTTACAGGGGATTTACAGCTTCACAGTTACAAATTGCGTGTTTGGAAACTGCTATAACTCCCTATTTGTAGCTTCTATGGAAGTTAAACTCCCGCACTGACCCCCATAAAATGAGGTTTACAGCAAGTTACAAGTTTTTTAACTTATAACTAGCTGTGAAAATCACTTTTTCCATCCATTCTTGATGGTTACAGTTAAAAATCAGCGGGATGTTTGCCTGTGGGGCCCTGGAAAGTTTACCAGAGTTACAGTTAAAGGGCCTCAAGGTTTCCAAACACAACCTTAAGGTATTTTTCAAAGGGTTCATTCTGAAACCAATTTAAATTGGTTGATTGGGAATGTGATTCATCAGATTATCAATACTTTTGGCATATATCATTCCCAGTGAGCTTTTAATAAGTCCAAAATAAATCAAAGAATTTCAGAAGGGCAGTGCAGGATTCACAACCCCAGGTTGGGGACAGGTGTGAAATGCCATGCACAACCTATTTGAGTTGTGAATGGAGGGTTCTTTTCACAACACATGCAACGTGGGGTTGTGAATCAAACCTCTTTTTTTACTTTTACTTTTACTTTTACTTTTACTTTTAATTTTATTTTTATTTTTATTTTTATTTTTATTTTTATTTTTATTTTTATTTTTATTTTTATTTTTATTTTTATTTTTATTTTTATTTTTATTTTTATTTTTATTTTTATTTTTATTTTTATTTTTATTTTTATTTTTATTTTATTTTATTTTTATTTTTATTTTTATTTTTATTTTTATTTTTATTTTTATTTTTATTTTTATTTTTATTTTTATTTTTATTTTTATTTTTATTTTTATTTTTATTTTTATTTTTATTTTATTTTTATTTTTATTTTTATTTTTATTTTTATTTTTATTTTTATTTTTATTTTTATTTTTATTTTTATTTTTATTTTTATTTTTATTTTCATTATTATTTTCATTTTTATTTTCATTTTTATTTTTATTTTTATTTTTATTTTTATTTTTATTTTTATTTTTATTTTTATTTTTATTTTTATTTTTATTTTTTATTTTTATTTTTATTTTTATTTTTATTTTTATTTTTATTTTTATTTTATTTTTATTTTTATTTTTATTTTTATTTTTATTTTTATTTTTATTTTTATTTTTATTTTTATTTTTATTTTTATTTTTATTTTTATTTTTATTTTTATTTCTATTTCTATTTTTATTTTTATTTTTATTTTTATTTTTATTTTTATTTCTATTTCTATTTTTATTTTTATTTTTATTTTTATTTTTATTTTTATTTTTATTTTTATTTTTATTTTTATTTTTATTTTTATTTTTATTTTTATTTTTATTTTTATTTTTATTTTTATTTTTATTTTTATTTTTATTTTCCTTTTTATTTTTATTTATATTTATATTTATATTTATATTTATATTTATATTTTTATTTTTATTTTTATTTTTATTTTTCATTTTCATTTTCATTTTCATTTTCATTTTTATTTTTATTTTTATTTTTATTTTTATTTTTATTTTTATTTTTATTTTATTTTTATTTTTATTTTTATTTTTATTTTTATTTTTATTTTTATTTTTATTTTTATTTTTATTTTTATTTTTATTTAATTTTTATTTTTATTTTTATTTTTATTTTTATTTTATTTTTATTTTTATTTTTATTTTTATTTTTATTTTTATTTTTATTTTATTTTTATTTTTATTTTTATTTTTATTTTTATTTTTATTTTTATTTTTATTTTTATTTTTATTTTTATTTTTATTTTTATTTTTATTTTTATTTTTATTTTTATTTTTATTTTTATTTTTATTTTTATTTTTATTTTTATTTTATTTTTATTTTTATTTTTATTTTTATTTTTATTTTTATTTTATTTTATTTTTATTTTTTTATTTTT
>CM062626.1:30223574-30276074 GCA_025617555.3 Puccinia polysora
CCGGTGAATCTGAGTTTCAATGGCGGGGAGGGGGATGATTATTGGGCAAGCCAGTAAAGCAAACGCCAGTCAGTACTGGCCGCCACCACCATCATCCCTCCATCCCTCCCTGGTGCTTGTTAGAGTCTTTAAAGAAGAGCAAATATGATATCAAGATGAATGGCAACAAGCTTTGATTGGTGACAAAAGTGAATCCAAAGAAAGAGGAAAGAATAGAAAAAAGAAATAGGAATGGGAACAATGAAAATGGAAATTATATGAAAGAGAAAAGGCCTCCAAGTCCAGGTATCTCTAGTTCATTATTGAAGTTGATTGGATGGTTGAGAGCTTTAATTAGAGTGGTTCAGGATTTTTTTGAAGAGATGTTTAGAAGTAAAGGGTTTTGGCAGTGTCAGCTCTAACACAGGATGATTCAATTTAGATTGCTTAGATTTTTTGAAGGATTTTTCAAAGTTTGAGAGATTGGTGATTTAGGTGATGAGAAGATAATCCTGAGACAGCTTACTCACTGCCAGTAATAGAGAGGACTATGAGGCCTATTCCAGTCATACCAAGTTGGGTATAAGTCAATGTACCTGTGATTGAGGGCAAGCGGCAATGGAAGATATGAAGAATCCCAAAATAGAGAGGGAGGAGGGAGGGGATGAAAGGGTCCAAGTTTGATTGTAAGATTGAGTAGATCAATATGGAGGAGAGGGGTCTCAAGATGCGTAAAGGTCAAGGACAAAAGATGCGTAAAGGTCAAGGACAGAAGATGGGAGTACGGACCATAAAGAGGAAAATGCAGTGGGATGTGGTGCCTGTTTAGAGTGTTGACTTTATATACCATATTTGAAAAAAACCACTTATTTTCAGGTAACTCTGAAACCCCTGTTTATGAAATAAGTGGGTTTTTTGGTTTCTTAATGGTGGTTTTCAAATGGCAGATTAGGTTTGAAACCCGCGATTAAAAAAAGGGGGGTTTTCTGAACTCTGATACGCCCTAATAGGAGGTTTGAAATGCCACTGGGGATTAAAATCCTCAAGATTTTTTTTCTTGAGGTTTGCCTTCTTCAATTTGTTTCCACAAGCGATTCCCATGAACAAAGAATAATCAAAATAAAAAAGATGGTTGATTTTTCTCTGAAATGTCAAAGTAATGGACAAGCTTAAGAGCATAGTGTCCGATTTTTCCAGAGAGGTGTTAAACACAATATGGAAAAACCATCAATCTTTTGAAGGATTTTTGGGAGCTTTGAATGGCCTTTTCATGGATCTTTATGAAAATGGAATGATAGATTTTATGGACTAAAGTTTAAAGGAATCAGAATAATTAGTGATAAATCTTTTAGAATAAGAGTGGAGGACTTCTATTCTGGATTCACTAGTATTCCCAAAATAGAGGTGCTTGTTTTCAGAATATGAAGCAAATTTTATTTTGAGAGGAATGCAGTTTTCAAGAAGGTAGTTAGAAGTGGGAAGATTCCAGACTAGAGTGATTTTGGTGAAACTTTCTTGAAATTTTGCTTCAGATGTGGATTTGAAAAGAATGTTCCAGTGTTTTCTGAATTCCATGCATTCTTCTTCTGTTTTGAAGTATTTTCTACATTTTTTTGAATTTTTTTGAAATTATTCCAGAGAAAGAGTATATGAGGAGATTTGGGAAAAAAAGATTCAATGAAATTGATGAGTTCTTGCTCCTTGTCTTTCAAAATGAATTTGGGTTCTTCACATTCTAATATTTTGAGAATTTTAGTGATATCCAATTTATATTTTACATTTTTTCTTTGGAGAGGAAGCAGACCAAAAGAGAAAGTTCTAGAACAATTTTTGACTCCAACAATTTGAAGAAGAGCAATGGAAAGATTTTTGATTTTATAGGTACAATAAAAAATTAATACCGATGGAAATAGTTTAATTAGTTTTATAGAATCTGGTTGAGAAATGAATAAAAAACTAATACAACCATTTTGGTTATTGATTTCATATTTAAAAGAAGAGTTTATTAATTCCATTGTTAAGGCTTCTATGGGGGATTTTCCTTCCAGTTGTTATTTTTTAATTTTTGATATTTTTTATAGATGGTAAAAATGCTTTTGTGAATGGGAGAAGAAAAGGATTGCATTAAGCAATTAAGGATCTTTGGTGGATGAACCCCACCTTTGGTTAAAGAATGTACCACATCCTCTTGAGCCCCTTGAATCCTTCTAGGAGCTTGATGGTAGATGTATCACTTGATGGAGGATGATTTTAATTGAGGAATTGGATTTTTGTTTTCAAAAAAACACTCTTCTTTTGAAAGTTTCCGGAGAATCTTAATGGAAAGTTTTTTTTTTCAAGTTGTTGAAAGTATTTTGTTATCCAAATTGGGTTTATATTCTCCAGATTTTTCACATTGGTAAGTATATCTTTGCTCCATAGGATTGAAGACTTTGGTGTAAATGGAATATCCATAGGAATGAGCCAACCCTTGAACAGCATACAAAAGTTCCTCTTTGAATGATATGATAATCCATGTGGAGGAGCCAAGGAGTTGATCTAAATAATTAGAAGGAGCAGAAGAATCAGTAGAAGATGCAGTTTTGAAAAGGGGGTTGATGTGTTGTTGAGAAATTTTTTGATTTTGATTTTAAGATGGTTTTTTATGAAGAATTCAGAGTTTTAGATAGAGTATATAAAGCAGAAAGATTAAAAATTTGAAAGAAAAGAATATTTCAGAGACTTGAGGTTGGAGGAAATAATTATGTTTTTTTAATTTTTGATGTTGGATGGATTTGTTAATGATTAGAAAAAAAAATCAAAAAAAGTTGATGAGTGTTTTTTTATGTTTGATTCAATTTTCGGATTCAGGTGTGTTAATTTAGTGGGGGTGGAGTTTTGAATTGAATTTTTTGATTTGTGGTGAGTGGGGATGTGTGATTGGCTGGTTGGTGTTGAGTTGTGAGGATTGGTAATGATTGGTGTGGTGCAGAGTGAATTCTGGATAATGAAAGATAATCTTATTAGTGAAGAGAGTATTGAGACGCCCCTAGAGATGAAGAGGAGGCAGGAAATAATTCAAAATCATATTGAATATCATATTATTTATGTAGAAAAGGCCAAAAATGCGGACCTACCTCAAAAAGGTGTCTAAACATTGTGATTTGAGGTTGGACATTTGAGGGCCAAATCAGGATGCAAATAATATGGGAAAAAAATATTCTTGTGTAATTTGAAGTGCTTTTAAAAAATTAAACTCAGATTTTCCATACAAAGACTTAAAATAATACCAGAAATGGTTACAAAATGCATCCCAAAACAGAAATTCTCTGTTATGTTTGATGTTGCATCAATTATTTGGAGGTAAATGATTGATTCTAAAAATACCCATATAGTTTTTGGTGCTCTCCTTAATGACCCCTAAAAAACTGCAAGCTCAAAAAGAAGGAAAATGTTTTGGGAAGCTTTGGAAAAAAAATTTGAAAAGAACATATTTTTTTATGCTAATCCCGTTTTTTTACAGGAAAATTAAGTACTAAAAATGTGGAAAAATAATTTTTGAAGTTTGATGTAATATTTGGAAGCTTTGTAGGGAGGTGTTAAGTTTGAACCATACACAACATGTTCACAACTAAAATTGGGTTATGTGGCATGGTCCACCACTCATCAGAGTTGTGGTGTGCCATTCAAGACTCATTCACAAATAAAGGGTTGTGAGCAAAAAAAATACATAATTAAATAAAAATAAATAAAAAATTTACAAAAAGGAAAAAAGGGGGAAAAAAGGGGGAAAAAAGGGAAAAAAAGGGACCAAAGGAAAAAAAGTACAAAAAGGAGAAAAAAGAAAAAAAAGGAAAAAAAGCAAAAAAAAGAAAAAAAAAGAAAAAAAAGAAAAAAAAGAAAAAAAAGAAAAAAAAGAAAAAAAAGAAAAAAAAGAAAAAAAAGAAAAAAAAGAAAAAAAAGAAAAAAAAGAAAAAAAAGAAAAAAAAGAAAAAAAAGAAAAAAAAGAAAAAAAAAGAAAAAAAAGAAAAAAAAGAAAAAAAAGAAAAAAAGAAAAAAAAGAAAAAAAGAAAAAAGGAAAAAAGGAAAAAAAGGAAAAACAAGAAAAAAAATAAAAAAAAGCAAAACAAAGAAAAAGAAAAGAAATAAAGAAACAAAGAAAAAATGAAACAAATTGAAAAATAATTCAAAAAATTTAAAAAAAAAATTAAAAATGAAAAAACTCGCAGGGGCTGCAAAAAATTGTTTGCAACCAAAATGGGCCCCAAAATGCTTGTTTTCAACCTCCTGGGGGCCACGCGAGTTGTAAACAACTTTGCTTGCAACTTTTTGAGTTGTGAATGGAGGCTCACAACTCATATGGGTTGTAAATGGTGTTTCACACCTGTTTTTGACCCAGCTTTGTGAATTTAGAACCACCCAACTTTATATCCCCTCATATTTCCAAAAATACTTAGGAAAAACTCATTTAAAAAAGGGAAAAGATTGGTGAATTTTTTTTTCAAATTTTGGAACCAAATTTTGAAGGTACTCCAATAGACAAAAAATTCCAAAAAATATTTTCAAGAGGTTTCCAAAATCCCCCTGATTGCCAGTGTTTTCCCTTTTTTTTGGAAAGGTCATAAAACTTTGTGAATTTAAGGAAAACCATGTAGATGTAGGATGTTGTGGGTGTGTCAACACCATGTCAATTTAAGGAAACCAATGTAGATGTGGGATTTTTTGGGGACATCAAAAACATGTTAATTTAAGGATTGGGGGTGTGAAAAAATATCCTCAATAACAATTACCTCAATTGGAAAATTCAAGAAAAGGAATCAAATTTAGTAGCCAGATCCTTATCATCAAAAGCGACTTTCTTGAACCCATTCCTCCAGAAAAATCAATCTATAAGGTCTATCAATTAAGATTTTAAAATTAGTAACTAATTCTTAGAGTTTGGAGATAACCCAAGGATTCTGATAAATTATTCAAGAAAGAAAGCACAGATTTTTGAAATTCTTTCAAGCTCAGGAATTTATTCAAAATAAATTGAAAATTATCATTAAAAATCAATTGAAAATTATTTTATATCAAATTTAAAAACCCTCCATTATGAAAATGTTTCTTCTTTTGACAAAACCTGCAATTAAAATGATAGGTCTTTGAAATCCACATACCCCCTTAAATGTATATTTCAACATGGAAGGTTTCATAGAAATGGTGTGTTTTAAAATTGAAGACTACTATTCATTAATCTTAATACATAAAATCAAATGTAAAAACAAAGATCATAATTAAATCAATCCAACCCAAATCACAGATGAGAATATATACAAAAATAAGTATTGTGTACTGCAAAACAAAATGGAACACCCTACCAGTAAATATTGGGAGGATAAAAAATGAAGATAAACCAAATCTATTATCATCTCCATCAAACTATAAATAAACCATCAATCCCAGCTGGTTTCCTCATAGGCTCCTCACCATATCCATCCTTAAATTCTTGGTTTATTAGAACCCATTTGCGTCCATCTTACCCATCTCACTATCCATCCCCAATAATTTTGATACTCAATATCTTGAGATCTTGGAAAAATTTTATTGAGCTCAGGCTTATAATTCTCATTTTCATCACATCAATTCTTGGCTTCTATCTGGTTTACTCAAAAACCTAAACCATACAGGTACCCTTGCCTGATTTTCTCAGTTTGTATATCAATCAACAAAACTTTCCTCTCAATGATCCAAACCCATCCATACACAATAAAATGACTTAAATAACTTGGATTTCTACAAACACCACACCCTGTAAATCTCATATTATCCTTAACCACTGATTTATACCTTCTTCCTCCCCCTTTTTTTTCTTGTTTCAATAAGAATTTCAACCAAAAAAATCAGAAAAAACAATTGAAATCCTCTCCTTCCTTTCCTTTGAAAATTTCAAATAGCTGAACTGGAATGAGCAGGCTAATTAAAACCTGAAGATTTTCATTCTGGTCAATTGATTTCATCTAGTTTGGCTTCCTCAAAAGAAAATTCCACTACTGATTTTTTTTAATCTCAATCAAGCATTCAAACAATACCCTTAAAACTTCTGATTGAAAACTCAAAGCCTACTCAATACAAACAACCATTTGTGAACTTCAA
Source organism: Puccinia polysora (assembly GCA_025617555.3). Taxonomy (NCBI): domain Eukaryota; kingdom Fungi; phylum Basidiomycota; class Pucciniomycetes; order Pucciniales; family Pucciniaceae; genus Puccinia; species Puccinia polysora. The sequence continues at coordinate 30,229,668 of CM062626.1, forward strand.
TCATGATCCAGTTTATTGAGAAGCCCAAAACTTGAGATACATCACCTGTATCTCATAAAAGTTTAAACCCTGATTTCCAACCTTTCCTCATTCAAATTTACAATATGATCATAAAATATCATTTCCAATTCTCTCAAAGCAACCAGCCAGTCCAACCAAACTATATTTTCTGCCCCAAAAACATTTTCCATCAAATCCATCAAACTTGAACGCTTAAATTGGTTTTATTCCTTACTCCAAATATCAACTCTTAAAAATGCATGGATTTTTTGCAGAACCCAAACCATCACATAATCCACCCCTAGACTCACCACTTACATCCTTTTGTGCTTTTTAAAAAGCAATAATATCAGAAGAAGTCCATTGATTTCTTCATGTCTATGATTATACAGTGCAAATAATATTACAAATCCATGAAAAACACCAAGGTCCCTAGAACCTAATTCAATCCAATATCAATTTATTTCTAGTTATGAAAAAAAAACTTCACAATAGACTTTTTGGTTTGATCCCTGTTTGCTCAATATGCACCAACCAATTTTCTTCTGGTTGGATGCCTTGCACCCCTACTAACCCATACCTAAACTCAAAAATTTTAGTAAAACTCCTCTAGAATGATTTATGCATAAAATATTTGACAGATTTTTGAAAATTAACATTATCAACACACAAATTCTGGTAGCACTTGCTAGCACGTGAAATCAAGGAGATCAAGTTCAATTTATGAACAAGATCAGGCCAAGATCCAAGCAAGCTCAGTTAAAACTTTCACAAAAATCCACTGCACAGTGACTGTGCACCAAAAAATAAGTTGAATAATGGAGAAAGCTTAAACTATAGATTGGAGAGAGCTTCAATTGGAGCTTGCAAGTTTCATCAAGCATTTAATGGTGTATTTGATTTGATTTATTTTTCCTTGATAATTTTTAAGAAAAGATGCAGTGAGATTGCAAGAAAAATTGGAGCATCAAAATTTCTTTATAAATTCTAGGTGAATAATTTATTTTATTGGTGAGGAGACAAAATTCCAAAGAAATGGCTGAACAAAAATTCATAATGTTTGAAATTTCCATGCATCAGTTCTCTTTTTAATTTTCTGCATGAATTATGTATTCCATGGTGGTTGGAAGTGGTACCTCAGCCAAGAATCCATTGGCTCTTACCATTTAATACCTTCAAGGAGGTAGCCTATTCCCCCTGGTTTCTGGGCTTTTGAGGGTTCTTGCCCAGGTAGGTTCACATTTTTTGGTAGGCTAATTTTGATATTAGTGTCTTATTTTATTTTGATACAGTATTTTTCTTTTTTCAGGCTTTTGGAGCTTGGCTTGAAATTCTAATAATAATAAGGCTACTTAACCAGCAGAAGGGATTAAAATTCTGGTGCATTGTAACCAATGATCTACTTATATTTTAAAGGGGCTCCCCAGCATCAAAAAATTTGTCCTAAAATCCTCCAACCCTTCCCTTTACAATACCAGTCCCTCTTCAGTTCCAACCTAATCCATCACTTCATCAATAACACCTGATTTTGGTGATCAGAACCGCTTCATGGTCTTTCTGGTTGAAACAAAATGCAGTTAAAGCACTGTGGAAGAGAAAAAATGAGAATTAGGCATGCAAAAGGCTGAATGGTACATGGATCAGAAGAAGCTCCATTTTGGGTTCAATTCTGGAAGCAAAAAGGTCCCTATAAACATGCAAGACAAATGAGTAAAAAAATGTAGAGGAGACAAAATCAAGAATTTAATGGTGACCAGATAATGAATGATTGGTACACAGGAAGGGGAAAATGGCATAGGATGATGGCCATGAGGCTTAATTGCAGATTTGGATTAATTCAAGCCAATTTTCAAAAGAGATGACTCACATGAATCAAATCCAACTGAAACAAACCAATGGCTTCAAATAGCCATACTCACATTCACAAAGGCTTTTTTATCAGCTTATAGGGATCTGAAAAAAAAAAAATTCAAGGAACCAGAACTATAAATTTCAAGGTAAAGATTTAATGAAAGATAGAGAGAAACATTTATGGAACAAGGGGGAGGATGGGGGAAAAAGTAGATTAGTGATGAGTGGAAAAAGGAGCAGGGGATATTTAAAGAAAGGAAAGCTTGGCAATAAAAATATTTTGATATCATAAACTTCAGGCCAGAAAATGTGGAGGGTATTGCTGTTGGCCTCCTGGATTCCAAGTTAATTTCTAACTTCTAGCTACCAAAGTTTATAGAGTATAGAATAAATATATTATTCAAGAAAATTTAGAAATGATCCATATTTATATGGATAAAGAAAGTGCAAGGTGAAGTGGTTTGTTTATTGGTGATTGATATTAATAGGGCGTATCAGAGTCAGAAAACCCACCATCAGAAACCCACCATTTTTTTTGACAAAACCCGCCATTTTTAATGGAGGGTTTCTGAAATAAACATACCCCCTAACTGGTGTATTTCAACATGGCGGGTTTCAAACATCAAACCCGCCATTTTTATCCATTGAACATCCATTGCATGAAAAACACCCATCCACACCTCAACCTCAGCAAATCCATACCAATCCCATCTCCATCACATCACACAAATCTTATCTCCATTTCTTCACATCTTCATTTCTTCACATCTCCATCAATTCACATCTCCATTGGTTATGTCCAATCAAACTTCCCGGCAGCAAGTTGAAAATGCAAAAAAGCTGACTGAACTTTTGTTACTATTTGACTCCCATTCAGACTCTGATTCAGACTCCAATTTTGAATCAACTTGGTTGGCTTTGAATTGTCTATTAAAAACGCAATACATGGTTCCAAGAAGACAAACTCTACACAACCTTATTTATGAAAGGCAAAAGCTTCATCTCCTCCCCAACTTAAGCTTCCAGCAACTATTCCAAACTCTATTGCCTTCATTCATGAAACTTTTGGAGATTATTGAAGACCACCACATCTTCCAGAACAATTGTCAGAATCCTCAACGCGATCCAGCTATCCAACTGGCTGTTGCTCTTTGTAGATTGGGATCAAATGGAAATGGAGCAGAAATTCATTGATTAGAAAATCTATTCTCAGTTGGTTATGGAACCATTGACTCATACACAAAAAGAGTCATGATTTCTATCCTATCTTTCATTTTCCCATCCCTTTCTTGCCCAACCAAAGAAGAAAATCAGGAGATATCTCAAGTAATGGATACTGAAGGCTTTCCCGGTTGAATTTGTTTTGTTGACGGAAACACTATCCCCTTGAGTCAAAAAACCCAAGCTAGATGGCAACCACTATTTTTATTGGAAAAAGAGGAAATTGATTTATTCTTTTCCAATGAATTTGATAAAACTTTGGATCAAACACTGACCAAATAGGTTTCATCTCTTATTTTAGATACTCTGTTTCCCTACAACTTGTTTGGAATAACAAAAAGAAGTTCATATCCCTACATGCTGGCCTTCAGGGTTCTTGTCATGATTCATATGTTTTCAATTGGATGCAGATTTCCCAAAAACCAGATAACTACTTTGACAAAGGTCAATAACTTCTGGCCAATTTGGCTTATGCTAGTGGGAAATATGTAGTTCCAGAATGCTGGAATTTTTTTAATGTTTTGTCCAATGATCAAGGAAAAACCAATTTTAACTATCATCTTGCCAAATCACAAGGTTGGATTGAGCATGCCATAGGTATCCTGAAAGGAAGATGGGCCAGCTTACGGGAGATGCAAAACCAGCTTTAAAATTGGAAGGACATGAAGATCCTCATCAACTGGATTATCACTTGTTTAATCCTTCACAACCTTCTTGCCAACATCAAGGATGAATGGGAAAAAATATTTGAAGAAGATATTCCTGATCCTCCTCAAGTCATCCCCATCTCATCTTCTACCTCATCTTTGGCCATGAGAGAGCGGATTCTACCCCTCACAATTGCTCACTTTGATGTGCAGAATTTGGTTTTTAAATAGGTCAAATATCTTTTTTGGTTTTAGTTGCTCAACCAAGCCTCCAAGGCTGACTTAATTTTTTTTTTGGTGGACTTAGAAAAAAAAAGAAACAAAACTTCCAAACCACCCACCTCACCCCACCAAACCACCGGTCCACTCTCTACCTCACCCTCCACCTCCACCTCACCCATCACCTCCACCTCACCCTCCGCCTCCACCTCACCCACCACTCCCCCCCCCCCCTGGTAAGCTCCTGCCCCTCCTCCTCATCATTGGATGCTGATCCAACTCTCCACCCACCTTTAGGTCCCCCCCACCTCCTTGCATCTTTCCTCAGGTAAGCTCCCCCTCCCCTCCTGCTCATCACCCTTTCCCCACCCCCCTAACCGCCTCTCACTTACTCCCCACTAATTCCTCCCCACCACCCTTGCTTTGGTTGGCCCCACCACCCTTGCTTGGCAGCCCACCCCCCACCCCCCCCACCTCCCTCTGCCGGCCCACCCCCCCACCACCCTTGGTCAGCCCCACCTCCCTTTTTTGGCGGCCCACCCTCCCCTTGCTTTCTCAACCAACCGCACCCCCCCTCCCCTCCTTTGGCCAACCAAAGCCCCCCCTTCCCTCCTTAGGCTCACCAACGCCTCCCCCTCCCCTCCTTTGGCCAACCAACACCCCCCCTGCCCTCCTTTGGCCAACCAATGTCCCCCCCTCCCCTCCTTTGGTTAACCTTCCGGCCAACCAACAACCTGCCCTGCCTACCTCCATTGGCCAACCAACAATGCCCCCCCCCCCCTCCATTGGCTGACCAACCTGCCAACCAACCCGCCGCCCCCCCCTCCTTAGCCAGGTGACCAAACAACTGACCCCCCCTCCTTGCCTGCCCAACCAACTGACCCAGGGCCCCACCCCACTCTTTGGCCGGCCAACTGACCCCCGCCCTGCCTTGCTGATTCCCCAAGGTGAGCCCCGTGACCCCCTTCTCCTTCTCCTCCTTCGGCTCATTGATTGATCAATCACTCTGACTGACTTTTTTTTTTTTTTTTTTTGGGTGGGGCTATCATCATTGATGGACCAGTATTTATTTTTCTACTTTTGTTCATCTTCCACAATGATTGAAACATGGATGATCATTTTTTTTTTTTTTTTGGATTCCAGATGGAAGGAGATGCTTTGAAAAACATGAAGAGAGGTTGAAAGCAGAGGGATGAACCTTGCTTCTCCCGCCATGCTCCAAATGCTATACAACCAATCAAATCCTGTCTTGATCCTCACCCCAAGAAAAGCAGTTTCATGGGAGGGAACAATATCAAAGAAGATCTGTTGAAAAAAATCAAGAGAAGTGGAAAGAAGAGGGCTATTTGGAAAAAGAGGGCCCAAATGAGAGAATCCAAAATCTCTTTGGAAGTGTCTGAAGAAGGGTTTTTGGAAAAGATTCTATGGTCTAGAAAAAAACTGCAACCTTTGGATTTGTGCCTTGCTCTTGCTGCCAAAAAGAAAAAGAGCAAACAAAAGGCCACCCCTGAAGAGAATAAATTTTTATTTTTTTTATTTTTAAAATTTTTGAAGTAAATATATTTACAAGCCAAGCAATTTTTTTTTTAATTTTTAAAATTTTTAAAGTAAATATACTTACAAGCCCAGAAATCTAGTGATTTCCTTGATTTCATCCAAAGTTCTACTGCTACCAATAAATGCCATGGCTACATATAACCTATCTTTTTTTTCTGTGGCTAGCCTTTCCCTCTCCTTTTGGAGTTGTACTTCCTCTTGATCCTTCTACTTTTCCTCTTTTTGAAGCTCCAGCTCAGCATGTTTAATTTGCCACTCAGAATCCAACTTTTTTTGATGATCCAAGCTCTCAGCTATTTGCTTTTGAAAATCCATAGCCAGTTGACGATCCCACTTCTCCTTTTTGAACTGAAGTTTTTCAGAGGGGAATAGGAATGAGCTTGATTTTGAAATCGAGGAGAATCCAAAATGCTTACTTGAATCTTGCTTCTCCATGATATCCTCAAAGCCAGAAAAGCTTGAAGTATTTCTCCTCTTTTGACGGCTATTTGGGTTGATGTTGATGGAATTTGAGGCCTTTTTCTTTCCCTTTGCGGAGGAGTTTTGTGTTGGAATGGTGTTGCTCTCATTTGAAGGGGATGTGGGGGGCCCCATGGGCTTGAGTTTTTGGCCAATCAGGAACAAATGAACCTGTTTTTTCACAATCTAAATCAGTCAGGATTAACCAGACAGAAGAGAAAAGAACTTGGGTGCTTACTTGAGCAGATGTTCATGGTAGTGGAGATACAGGAATAACATTCTCCTCATTGGCCAAGTTCTCCAGTTCTTCCACCCCAGGAAGAGAGCAATCAAAAGAAGTAAGTGAGGGGTCCAAGGTCCTGTATGACACATCAATCAATGCTGAAGTAGATGCAATTGGAGCTGACTGTGTTGGAATATCCTCCTTGGCATTGGATGGGGGACACTCCAAGGCAAATGTCTCATCAGAGTCCTCATTTCTAGGCTGAGCATCCACAGCCAAGTCCTTGGCATAAACTGAATCAGATTGTTGGGCATCAAAAGCAGCAAGAGGGGTGATGTTGGCCTTCTTTCCAAAGACTTCATCCATTTGAATACAAAAAGGAAAAATGGATTCAAACTTATCAACCACCAGGTTGATTACTTTTGCTTTGTTGGAGTTGGTGATACTAAAGCCAGTGGAGATTGACATGGAGTGGGCCTTTTTGTACTTGGCATGATAATTTTTGAATTGCTCCCTCATCTGTTTGGATGAAAGATCCAGCCCAGCTTTTGTTTTATTCTTGAGTTCATTGGCCATCAGGAGATAAGCATTGACCTTGGAGGATGGAGGTTGGCCAACGCGTGTTTCATTGTTGGATCCAAAGCAAGCATTATAGTTGGAGGGAATTTTCAGCCAGTTTACCTGGATGAAGTGATCAGCTCTCTTGAGCTGACTTGAGCATTTGGAAGCTGATGGGTGAGGATTGTTGGATTTTGAGTTCCTGGGGGATGTTCAATTTTTTCCATTGGTTTGTTGAGTGGACTTGTGGGGGGAAGATTGTGAAGGGGCCATTTAAAAAGATTAAGAGGGATGAAGGGATGAAGCAATAAAGTAATGAAGCAATGAGGTGATGAAGGGATGTGATGAAAGCAGGGATGAGGGATGAGGTAATAAAGTTAGGAGGGGATGTGATGAAAGCGGGGACAAGGGATGAAGCAATAAAGTGATGAAGGGGTGTGATGAAAGTGGGGATGAGGGATGAAGCAATAAAGTCATGAAGCAATCAAGTGATAAAGGGATGTGATGAAAGTGGGGATGAAGCAATGAAGCAATGAGAGGATGGATCTGATCAAAGCAATCAAGTGATGAGAGTGATGAAGAAAGGTGAGAGTGATGAAGGGATGAGGGGATGAGAGTGATGAAGTCATGAGAGCAATTAAAATCAAATTTTTTTGATGAGGTTGGAGGTAGAATTTTTCCAATGAGGCCGGAGGTTGAAACCAGGGGTGATGATGTGGAATGACTGGGTTGAACTGGTGAAAGCCCTTATATACTTTAGTTGAAAAAACCCATTTATTTCCAGGTAACTCCGACACGTCTGATCTGAAATAAGTGGGTTTTTTTGATTTTTAATGTAAGGTTTGAAACGGCAGATTTGGGTTGATACCCGCCAGTCAAAATGGTGGTTTTGCTTAACTCTGATACGCGCTAATAAATAAATTAAAAAATGGGGGGAAACAGTAGTATACTGGGCATTTTTAAAACCTCTTCTTCAGGAGATCAAATTTGTAAACTGTATACCTGGTTACTTCAGAACCTTTCATGATATTTAAAGGAATTATTACCCAAACATAATATGCAGAAATACATGGGGGAGTGGCAGAGAATTCTAGAAAAACCACCAAAGCAGAGAGGAAATGGATAAATTATTAGTTGAGTAATAATTTTCTGGGTACCTGCATTCACTTATACTGGTTTTTCTTGAGTCTGTTTTGGGGTTAGATGACTTATCAAAAGCATAAATTAATTTAGAACAGTTTGGGATGGGTTATCAGAATGAAGCCATAAATTAATTACTTATCTCTTATAATTACTTGATCCCAATTTCACAGTGTATTGATGTATATGTAACTGGGTCTGAGTTCTTAACATCATAAAGAGTGGCCTTTATTTATACCGTTGTGGGTTCCAGCCTGTCCTTCTGATAGATATAGGGACAGAGGGAGATGGATTCTAAGACTAGAAAGGTAACCAGCGGTAGCCTAGCATGTGATCTAGGTTCTTTAGCACTGGTAGGAGCTGAATCAGTACAGAATTGGAGCTATTTTCAATAATAATTTGTTAATTTGGCTGTGAGAAGCTCTCTCTTGTACACTTGAACTTATTTTAGTCATGGATAAAATGAGAATTTTATAGACCTGAATGCACATTCCAATTGGTGGAAAATTTTGATTCCATGAAGTTCTTGATTGTGTCATTCTAAGTGGGATTTCAGTTCCTGTGAAGTTGTAAATATTTATTCTTCAAAAGCTGGAGTATTTATTGAAATGATTTATCTAAAATATTTCTTTTTTCTTTTTATGAAATCTGAGTAAATATTCAGATTGGTGGAAATTTTAAAATCATTGTGATATGTTGAAAATTTCATAAATTTCACAGGAGGAAGTTTATCAAACTGTTCAAATATGTTAATGATTATTTTTGAAGTTTAATGTATTTTAGTGAAATAATTCATTCAAAATGATTCTTCTGAGAATAATGGTAATATTATTAAATATTCAGATTGAATAGAGTTTCAAGGACAATTTGGTGTTGTGATTTTCCCATATATTTCACATTAAGTAGAGAATTCAGGCCTCCAAAGTTTTTATTAATCATTTTTGAAGCTTTATGTATTTATTTAAATAATTGATTAAAGTATGTTACTTTGACTTTTTATGTATTTTAATTTGATTAGGGCTTATCAGATTCAAAATTTTTAAAAATTTAAATAGCTTATTTCAGGGAAAATATCAATTTTTCAAAAAATATTTTTTTATCAAAATAAACAATGAATCAATGGTTTTAATTGTAAAAATAAAAAGGATAGGCCTGGAATCAGCCATTTAATTTTTTGAAATTTTTGACTCTGATAAACCCTATTTATTTAAATCTTTGATCATTCTCTATCTGCAGGGATATTCATCAAAAATTTTGCATGCCTCTGCCTGGGTAGTAGCATGTCTAGATTGTATCTCAACATTTCTCTAGTTTATATTGAGATCTGCTGTTGCAGCTGTTCTGTGGTGTAGTCTTGCAGCTGCATGAAATTAACCTGCCCAAGACTCTGCTCCTACATGCTTATCTAATATTTTTACTGTCAGCGCTGTGCTTTGGTCATTTGGCATTGACAGCTGTTGCACCCATATGCATAGCTTCTGTGGCTGTGTGCCAGCCTTTTGACAAAATACATTTTTGATCATAAATCCTAAAATATAAATAATTCATCAATTCTGACTGAATAGTAGGTGTGAAAAATTATATGAAAATTCATGTGAAGTATTAGATTGGCCAAAAGGTGCAGTGATGAGTCCATGACTTTTGGCTCATTATTACCATTTCAGTTAAGGTGGTTAGGGAGTGGGAATTAAAAGGTAGGGTTTCTGAGTGACCCTACCTGAAATTAGGTGGAGAATCCAAATCTTAAATAATCTTTTGAATATTATCACTAATTTTCAGTTTTTCTGGTGGTTTCTGATATTTTTGTAATTTTTTCTTTTCCTGGTACTTTGTCAGCTAGCTCTTACATAGTAGCTGGCTGACAATTGTTGAGGCAGTTCCCACACAAGTTGTAGGATGGAGGGCAATCTTTTTATGGGAGGAAGGAATAGATCTTTTATGAATATCAAGAGTTTTATGGGTCATGATGAAGTTGAGTTGGGTTCGAACATGAGGAGGGAGTTTAAATCATGTGTGTGTTTGTGTGAGAAGAGAGAGGGGTCAACTTCTATACTATATCTTAAAAACCACACCTTTTTGCAGGAAACTCTGAAACCAGTTTTTTGAAATAAGCAAGTTTTTAATTTTTGAGTTGCAGGCTTGAAATGACCAATTTGAGTTGGAACCCACTATTAAAAAAATTACAGATATGCCAAGTCTTATGCACCCTATTAAAATGGGTTCCAAAAATATGATTAGCTGGTGTTTAGCAGTCAAGAGGTTTCTTGAAGTCAAGGATAATGAATTCCAATTTTTTATGGCAATCAAGAAAAATAAAATCATGATTTAAAACATAAAAAAAGTAAAAGGAATAAAAAAAGAAACAGATATAAAAATCATAATAAAAATGATAAAAATGAAAAAATACAAAAAATACAAAAAATACAAAAAATACAAAAAAATACAAAAAATACAAAACAAACACAAAAAACACAAAAAATACAAAAAATACCAAAAATACAAAGATAACAAAAAATAAAAAGATTACAAAAAATGCAAAGATTACAAAAAATGCAAAAAATGCAAAAAATAAAAAAAATGCAAAAAATACAAAAAATAAAAAAAATACAAAAAATACAAAAAATACAAAAAGAAATACAATAAAAAATTGAAAAAATAGGGATGAATTTCTTCTAAATAGCCTCACATTGAAAAGTAACACAGAAATAATATCAAGTAAGGTGATCAGAAAGAAACCAGGGTGGAATAAAGCTTAACATAAAATGAAAAGGATTTTAGAGGATAATTCACAAACTAGCCCAAATTTGGGAAGACCCAACAATGTACAAGATTGAAAAAGTAATGGTCTATCCTGATGGGAAATGAATGAACCTTTGAAGAATAGGCCAGAGTGCTATTTCTCACATAGCCATCACTAATATAACGCTGGGAATAGGTTAGTCTTGATTTCAAGATATTAAAATAATTTTGTGGGAGATTAGGAGAGTAAGGAAGTATGAATTCACTTGAAGGATCATTTTACCTGAAAATGGATAGATATTATCTTAAGTTTTTAACCAACTCAGTGGTTGAGTGGTAATTTTGTAAATTAGCTTGGTAGGTCAAGTGGAAATTTTTTATTTTGGCCAAAGCTGAAAACCTTAAAAAATGCATAAATCAGATTAAATGATTTTTTTTTTTGATGGAAGTTGGAATCTGATGAACTTTTTCAAAAATCATTGGGTTTTATTGAGTTTTTAAGGTGTGATCTATTGCATGTTTGAAGTTCCTTGCAAAGATACTCTTCTTTTCTAAAAAATGGTTTTGGAGAGTTTTGATCCATGAAAAAAAAGGAACATGGAAAGAATGGGGGGGGAATGAATTGGAGGAAGGTGCCTAGAAAGATACCCAAAATTTACAAATTCACCCCCAATTTACCAAAGATGAATTCTTAACACATCTGTAACTTAATTTATGAATTTGTTAACTTATTAATTTATTTCTTTTTTCTTTTTGGTGATGGTGTGATGATTAGGTAACCCAAATAATTCAATTTGGATGAAGAAATTCAAAAAAAATTAAAAATAAATCAGAAGATATTGAATCTGAGCATCAAGTTTTCAAGCTATAAATAAATCAATCAAGATGCCCAAATTCAGGAAAAACTCTTCTTTTATTGAATAAATGTTTCAATTTGTATGTATCTGCCATTTTGGATGACATAACATCAAAGAAATATGACACCACTTGAGATAATTCAACATTTATAAATACTATAATATATTTTTATTGGAATAAATTTAAATCTGATCTCACAATTCAAATCATAATAATAATAATAAAAACTGAAGGTAAGAGAAATAAGAAAAATTGCAAAAATTGATTTTTCTTTGATAAAATGAAAAATTTCTGATTTAATTTAAATACCTTTGTACAAACATAACAAAACACAGAAAAATGCTAAATATGCACAGAATTTGAGGTAAATTCAAATATTCTTAAAAAATTCAACAAAAAAATCCATCAATTAAAGAAATTAGAATATTAAATATTATAAACTGATTTCTTTGAATAATAATTGATATTTTCAGTGGGATATAGATATATATATATTAAAAATAACAAAAAGTGGGAAACTTATACATATACCAATTGTATGAGGGCAATTCAAATATTATCAAATCCTCAAAAAAAGTGCCTAGGCTAAAATGGCACCAAAAATGAAATAAATCATACAAAAAGGGACTATTGGAATCATTTTATTAATAAATTGTTTAAGGTTATTCCAAAGGGCACCATTGGCATGATTGTGTTGAATTTCAGGACTCTCAATTCTGAATCTGTGCTTTCATACTTTTTTTCTAAAACAAGCAAATGTTTGGTTCTATTTACACAGAGTGAGATTGTGACAAAAGTTGTGGAAAAGGAACACATTGGAGGCTTGGTTTGGGATGGAAATCAGTTGTAACGTATATGTCTTCAGGTAAAGGCGCAAGAAAGTAATAAAATGGATGTTGGTTCTAACTGGTTCTGAGCAGGCCGTGATTGATTTTTGGGGTCTGTTTGCTTTCAGCCCAGAGGTCTAGACTGCAGAGGGAAGTATTTTTTGGTTTAATTTCTACCCAGCAGTAAGTTCAACTCCTTGTTCTTGAGGTGTTGAATAATATTTTCTCTTTTTATCCCTTTTTGTTTGGTTAGGGAGCCTTCAACAATTATTGATTTTATTGCAGGAGTTCTGAGGTCTGGAGGATGGTTTTACTTGGTTTGGATCTTGTTTTCTCAGAAAATTATTGGTTTTCTTTGGTCAATTTTTCTGATGGGCTGGTGGAAAAGCATCAACAAGCTTGTTTTTTGACCATTCTGTTGTGGATTGTTTGATCCTCAATTGGTTTTTCCTTGATTCAATCTTGAGTTTTGAGGAAGGTGATCCATCAAATTTCTTATTGGTTGGAGATGTTTGGTGATGGCTGGAAACAAAAGTGTTTTTTTTTGGTGTTTTGAGAAATTTTGTTGATCTAGAGATGAGTATCTGTTGAATTTGCATAGCCATTTGACCTGTGCAACTACAGGGATTTATCCCAATTGGGATAACTCCCAGCTGCAGGCGGCTTGAATGAAAATGGAAAGTTGTTGTGGTGAGTTTTCCCAATTGGGATAACTAACCATGGTTTAAATGTTATTATTTTAAAAAAACTACATTTAATTGACTATCTGTTTTGAAAAATTCTTGGTCTGATGAGAGTTCAACAGATTGTAGTGAAAACTGACAATAATCATTCCATGTGGCTTGTTTTACCACCCCAGGAAGGCATGAAAACCTTAATATAGACAATAACTGTTTTAAATGCCTTTTTGAGGTTTAAACAAGTGTCTGAGTGGGATAACACACCTTTTGATTGATTATTGGACCCTCAAGGCCTGTAAACATCAATTGGGGCCCTGGGGGGATGAACAATCAAGCAATCTGGGAACCTACCCAATTCCAGCTTGTTTTGTGCCAAGCAAGAGTTGGATTGGTTCCCAAAGTCACTTGATATACCATATTTAATTTCTCAATAGTTCTCTTTCTGCTCCCATTTTGGTCCTGGTTTTCTCAAAGAATCTTTTTTTCCCAATTTTAATCCCTCTCCTGAAACATAACCATCCTGTGCCAGGGATTTCCAAGCCTTCCTAATTGCAGCTTTCAGCTCCCAAAATCCTGGTTTCAATCCCCATTTCCCTAATTCTCCTATCACCAACCTTTCATCTCTCAACACTAGTTTTTGTGCCCAAGGAATTCCCTTGCAGGTTCCAATGCTGGGTTCTTTTCCAGGCATACAGCATTGGAAGGCCTTTCCTCTCAGTTTTTCTTCTTCCTCTTATTTTTTCACTGAAAAATGTGTACTGGAATACTTCATTACATCTCTCCATATTAGTTCCACATTTTTTGGGCTGAGCTGATTTCCAATTTTAATCTTTACATCTTCTATTTTCCTGGTAAATAGAATTTATTTGCAATACCCTGTCCCATCCAGACAAGATTTACCCTACAAGGGGAGAGGCCTTTTCAGAAAAATATTTCAATAATAATAATCAGCTTCTTTGTGATGAATTTTCTTCAGCTCAACTCTGCTTCCTCAAAGTAAAAAATAGCCTTCAAAAATATTTTGGGAAGTGTTGAATTCAAAACCCAACACAACCTGTTCATGACTTGAAATTGGTTTTGTGGAAAGGTTCAAGGGCCATCCTAGCCATGAATGGCTGTTTGCAACCCATAGAGTTGTGGATGGCCTTTCACAACTTGAAATGGGTTTTAAAAGGCCGTTTTCAACCCATCTGAGTTTTGAATGGCTGTTCACAACTAACTCACAACTCCAGGGTCATGATAAAAAAGAAATAGATAAAAATTAAAAAAAAAAAAACAAAAAAAAATGCCACAAAAAGTTAAAAAAAATCAAACAATTTAAAAAAAATAAAATAAAATAAATAAAAAATTGTAAAAATTTCAAAACTCCAGATAAATTAATGCACATTCATGGCCCTATGAAGAAATCAAAATAAAAATAAAAAACTCCAAAAATATAAAAGAATTTTTCAAAAAAGAAAATAAAAATAAAAAGGAACAGTGTACACACAATACAGCCCTGAAGCAACATTATATTTGAATAAAATACAAAAAAGTAAAAATTTTTTATTGAATATTCAAAAAGGAATTGAATTCAATCAAAAGAAAAATGAAACTTAATCATATTAAAAAAAATAAATTTAGGGCATTGATTTTCTCACAGGTGCAATAATTTATTTCACAGAAGATCACATGGACAAATACTTTGTTTTGTGTTACTTTCAAGAATGTATTTTTTTGAATTTGGATACTTCAGTCCTTTAGCTGGGGTTCATAACCCCCCCAAAAAAGTCTTTGGTAATTTTGGAGGCATTAGAATGCCTCCAAAAATGGAATAAAAAAAACATTCTCCAAAAACCAATTTTTCCATGGGTTTTTCAACCCTTATTTTGCATACTTCAGTTATTTTTTTGGTTATTCCAGCTACCAAATATTTCAAGAAACATTCAAAAAGACTTGAAATATTTGCTTGAGATTTTTGGATTTATCATTTTGCCTTAAAAAATTCCTTCAAAAAACAAAAAAAAAATCAAATTCCTCATTGGAAATTTGCATAGTGTTATATTTGTTTTATTTCATGTTTTTGGTTATTCAAGCTATCAAAAAGCTAATTGAAAATTTTAAGAGAATTTCAATATTTTTCCAGATTTTTTGGATGTATTATATTACCTTAAAAAATTCCTTCAAAAAAGCAAAGGATTCAAAAAATTCAATTTTCTCATTAGAATTTTGGATCCTCTGCTTTGCCTTTTTTTTATTATTTCTTTTTGTGTTTCAAGCAGTCAAAAATTAAAAGTAACTATCAAAGATATTTTAAGTATTTTTCCCAGAAGGATGCGCCATAGCGCATGGATGTAATCTTTTGTGAAGTAAAGGATTGTGTCCGTGAAAAAATTGATGTCCTAAATTTGATTCATATCATTCCATTCTATTATTTCATAAAGCCAATCCATAAAACCTCAAAAAAAGTCATGTAAGTCCACCTCAATGGACTAGCCCTCAAGTAAAAAAATAAATAAAAAAAGTTCAACTTTTGTTAAGCTGATCCCATAGTGAGAAGTAAAAAGACTTCTTATGATTGTATCAGCCTAATACATGTTGAACTTATTTCATTTAAATAGCACAAAACTAATCCAAACCCCCAAAAATAGGGCTACTCCATAAAGGTGCACTTGATACAATTCCACCTCAAAGGACTAGCCCTGAATTAAAAACCCCCCAAAAAAACAAGTTCAACTTGTGTTCAGCTGATCCCATCATATGAAGTAAAAATAATCCTTATGATGGGATCAGCCCAACACAAGTTGAGCTGAATTAACAATAAAATCTGATTGAAAAAACTCAAAATAATGATTTTAACTCAAAAAATTCAACATAATAATTTTCAAATTGTAATAACCCTTTGTATTAACAGGATCACACAATCAGCATCAGAAGTATATGTTACACCAAACCCAAATGATTAAATGATATGAATTTTACAAATTCAAATACAAATGAAGTTGATCTTTGAGATTATCAACCAAAACATAAGCTTTTGTTGAATTCAAAGAAGAATTTTTTGATATAATGGGCAGGATTGGAATCATATCTCCCTCAAGTAATAGATGAACCCAGTGGTTATTGTTAACAAAAAAAATGAATATGGGATGTGATTTTTCTTTAAAACCAAGCTTAATAGGAGTATAAGTACAATATGAAGCCAATGAAATTCAAAAAATTGGCCTTCCATAAGTTTCTTCTATTATGTGTCCCATATCTAAATTTGCAAGCCATTTTGAAGAGGGAATCTTTTCATTGATTTCTTTGACATCAAGTGTTTTTTTCAAAATTTTCAACATCATTGATACCCCCAATTATCTTAGCATAGAATGACCTATGTTTCCTCAATTTTTTTATCATTTACTTTTGCACTTTAAACTATCCATTTTCATCATACCCAATTGATTTTGCAATTGCTCTAAATCCACAATTACCATCACCAAAAGGATCCCAAACCTCACCAAATATCTTGTGTAAGTACTCAGTTATTTGATTGAGGTATTTAACTTTTTCTTCCTGTGATAAAAACTCACTTAGTTAAAATTTTAACCACATTAATGAAAAAAATATTCACCAAAGATGAGCATCTGGTTTACTTCTCCGCTTCTTCTTCTTCCTCAGAAAAGGATTCTGATTCCAAATGAAGGGAGCCTAATTGAATTTCAGTTTCTTCCTTTGAACTGTTAATTTTGGATTCTGAGCCTGAGGACTTGGACTATAAACATCATATTACTATCAGTTGATTAAACAATCAAAATGAACACTTCTCAAAATAAAAGACTTACAATTTTTGGTCTTTTTGGTGCCATCCTAACCTTTTTTTCCCTCTCAAGTTCCCTTTCCACATGCTCAAATCTTGAAATTTTAAAACAGGTGTCTTTCAATTTGGGTTGACTGCGTCTGAAACGTAAGAATTTTTGCTTATGACTTGGCTTAGCAACCAAATTTTTTGCATGCTTGACAAAGGAATTTGAAATTTGAACTCTAAATTCTTCAGGTTTTCCCATAAAAATTGAACTGAGCTTGCTAAATAATTGAGATGATTCAAGAAATGTATCAGTTTCAAGATTTTGAAAAGCAAAACAATAACTCATTATTAAATCAATTCACAAATCACTCAAGCCCTTCATAAAATCCAACAATTCAAGTTAATTAAGTGAAGGTTTAAACAACAAACTTCACTGAAGATTAGCATCCTCACGCATAATGGATCCTCTTGATGCTAGTATTTCTCCAAATATTTGTGAGCAAGGCAATCCCACAAGGCAATCCAATTGTCTTTGAATATGACTTGGTTCACACTTTGCCATCATGACCACGCTTTGACTTGTCAAATATTTCCCCAATAGTTTTAATTGCCTCAATTGACAATTTGTATGCCAAATGTAACACTTTTAATTTTTTGAAACCCCCTGGGGTTTAGACAAGTTTTAAAAAAATTTTCTCACAACTTTTTGAGTTTCAAACCTCTTTTCAAAATTCATATGGCTTTTGAAAGGTGTTTCACTCCTGTTTGCAACCCAGGGTTGTGAATTTAAAACCCTTCCAAAAATATTTTATTTATTAAAGATCTTCATCTCAAAGAAAACCACTGGTTTGCTCAAATTTGATATCATGCTGAAGGATTACAAATTTTTGTGAATAATAGTAAGAACTGACAACTTAATTGGATGGAAAATCATTTATTGGGGTGTATCAGATTTAGAAACCTGCCTTTTTTTTTTACCAAACCCACCATTTTAATGGCAGATTTCAGAAATACACATACCCCCTAACTGGTGTATTTCAAAATGGTGTGTTTCATGGAAATGGCCAATTTCAAACATCAAATCCACCATTTATGCATCAAAATCCATCCAACATCCATGAAGTGCAAAAAACCTATCCACACCTCCACATCAGCAAATCCATACCAATCCCATCTCCATTGATTCACACACATCTCATCTGCATTGCTTCACATCTCCATTGCTTCATTTCTTTACATCTCCATTGCTTCATTGCTTCACATCTCCATTGCTTCATTGTGTTGCATATCCATTGCTTCACACACATCCCATCATATTCCCATCAAATCATCATCTTTCTCAACATTTCCAATCAAACTTCCTGGGAGAAAGTTGAAAACACAAGAAAGCTGGATTATCAGTCATGTAATGCTTCACAATGTTTTTTCTGACATCAAAGATGAATGGGAAGAAATATTTGAACAAGATATTCCCAATCCTCCTTAATTCCTACCTTTCTCATCTTGTCCCTCATCTTTTGCCATGAGAGAGCAGATTCTACCCCTCACACTTGCTCACTTTGATTGGTAGCATTTTCTTTTTCAATAGTTAAAAATTCACATCAAATTATTTTCTTGGTTTTGGTTTTTCAACCCAGAATCCTAGGCTGAATCTTTGTTCTATTATCATTATTATTATTTTTGTGGATTTAGGAAAAAAACATCCACCTCATACCTCACCACTCACCAAACCACCCACCTCATCCCACTTACTCATCAGTCCACTACTTCCTCCTCACAAAACCACCAGCCCACTCCTTCCTTTGCCTCAGCAAACCATCTCCCCCACAATCTCCATCTCACTTTCCACCTTCACCTCAAAGTCCCCCTGGTCCTCCTCCTCCTCCTGCTGCTTTTCTCCCAATTGATCCATCAATCATCCTGATAAGTCCCCCCCTTCTCATCCTCCCCCTGATCCTCCCTTCAATTTATCAACTGATTTATCAATCCATCCTTCCCATCCAGGTATACCCCCTCACCCTCCAAGCAATTGGTTAATTTGCTAATCAATCAATCCATCTCCCTAGGTATTTCCTCCTTCCTGTCCTCCTCCTCCCCAAACTAAAAAATTGATTGCTTGTTGAGCATCTCCTCCTCCTCCTCCTTCCACCAAACCATTGATCAATTTCTAATTAATCAATCAATTGATTGGAAATTGATTTATTGTTTAGCTCCTCCTCCTCCTCCTCCTTGCACTAAAAAATTGATTTATTGCTAATTGATTAGCAATTTATAAATTTTTTAGCACCTCCTCATTGCACTAAACAATTGATCAATTGTTTAGCACCTCCTCTGTCCACTAAACAATTGATCAATTTTTTAAAACCACCTCCTCCTGCTTGCGCTAAAATATTGATTGATTGTTTTTTTAGCCCCTCCTCCTCCTGCTCCTCCTGAATCAATCAATTTTTTAGGCCCCCACACCATTAATCCTTAATCAATCAATAGGAAATCCAATGTCAGTCCCACTCTTCCTCCTCCTCTTTAATCCATGATACTGATGATTAAAAAATCTCACTGTTTTTTTTTTTTAGGATCATTGACTGGTATATTTTTTTTTAAATTTTGGTTGATCATCTACCTTGATTATAATATCCCTAATTTTTTTTTTTTGGTTCTATGCAATGCAAAACACTGTTTAACCCATTTTTCTTTCTACACCATCCCTTTTTATTGACTTCCAATTATTCTCCCAACAACCTCAAAATTTTAAAGAATGAATTGAATCTTTTCTTGATCCTCTCCCCAATCAAAGTATGTGGATGGGAGGGAACAAGATGGGAGGAGATTATTTGATGCAAATCCAGAGAGGTGGCAATAATAGGGCTTGTCAGCAGAAGAGGGCTCCAAAGAGAGATTAAAAAATCTCTTTGGAAGTAGCAGAGGAGGGGATTGATGAAATGTTTGTGTGGTCTGTACAAAAACTACAACCTTTGGATCTGTATCCTGCCATCCTTTCCCAAAAGAAAAAAGAACAACTGTGCTGTGGAGACTTCCATTCATACAAGAATGGAAATGTCTATTGAAATCAAGAAAACCACTCAGAACAATTGCAGGAACTTGAGAAGTGGGAATGTCTACTCTAGGAAATAAATGTAAATAAAATAACAACAATTTGTTTATTGGTGGGGTTAAAAAAAGTCTTAAAAGTTTTTTTAATCAAAAATTATTTCTTTTTTTTCTTTTTGAAATTTTTATTCAATTAAATATATTGAAAATCCAAGCAGTTGATTAATTTTCTGTATTTATTCCACTGTTCTACTGCTACCAATACATGCCATAGCTGAAGATAACCTATCTTTTTTTCCATGGCCAGTCAATACCCCTCATTTTCCAGTCAATCTTCCTTTCAATCCTTCTCCTTTTCTCCTTTCTGAAACTGCTACTCATCCTGTTTCAATCTCCACTTGGAATCCAACTTTTGTTGATAAGCCACACTCTCAGCTTTTGCCTTTTGACCTTCAAATTTGATGATCCCACCTTTGCATTTTAAATTCAATTTTTTAATATTCAATTTTAATTTCACTTTTCTTATAGGGGAATATCAATAAGCTATTTTAAATTCAATTTTTTAATATTCAATTTTAATTTCACTTTTCTTATAGGGGAATATCAATAAGCTTGATTTAAAAAGCAAGGAGATTCCATTAATGCACTTACTCAAATCTTGCTTCTCCATGATATCTTCAAATCCAGAAAATTTGTAGGTTTTCTCCTCTTTTGAATGCTATTTGGTTTGTGTGGGAAGATCATCAATCTTATTTGAAAGGGATGTGGGAGGCCCAATTGGCTTGATTGTTTGTTCATTCAGGAAAGGATGAGACTGTTTTTTCACATTCTAAATCAGTCAGGATTAAGCAGAAAAGAAAAGAAATTGATTCCTTACTTGAACAGATGTTGATTGTAATGGAAATACTTCTATATCTTGCTCCCCATTGGCCAAGTTTTCCAGTTCTTCCAACCCAGGAAGGGAAAAATCCAAAGAAGTAAGTGAGGGATCCAAGTAAGGTTTTGAAGGTTTGATCAATACTGATGGGGAAATGATTGTATCTGGTTGTTTTGGAATATTCTCCTCCACATTGGATTGGGGTCACTCAAATTCTTCCTTGGGATCATTGTTTCTTGGTTGAGAATCCACAGCCAAGTCCTAAGAATCAATGGAATTGATTTTTTGGGTAACAAAATCAGCTAAAGGGGCAATGTTGGCCTTCTTTCCAAAAATTTTATCAATTTGCATATAAAAAGGAAAAATGGAGTCCAACTTATCAACCAAAAATTTGATTCCCTTGGCTTTATCAGAGTTGGTGATGCCAAAGCAAGTCAAGATTGACTTTGAGCAGGCCTTTGTGTACTTTAATCAATAGTTCCTGAGTTGCTCCCTCATCTTTTTGGATGAAACATCCACCTACCTTTTGGTTTGTTATTTAGTTGATTTCACATCAGTAGATAACAATTAAAAATATAGTATGGAGGTTTGCCAACTTGTGTTTCATTTTCCAATCCAAATCAAGCATCATAGTTGGAGGGGATTCTGAGCCAGTTTACCAGGATGATTTGATCAGCTCTCTTGAGCCAACTTGAGCATTTAGAAGCTAATGGGGGAGGATTTTTTTCTGTAGATTTCCTGGGGGATGTTTTGTTGGTGAATTGGATTTTATTGTGGACTTGTGGGAGGAGTCTTTCTGAGGGGCCATTTGAAAAAAGTGAGAGGAATGAATTGATGAAGTGATTAGATAAATATAGCAGTGAGATTTAGGAATTTATGAGAGCAATCAGTGATGAGAGAAATAAATGGTGAGAGGTTTAAAGTGATGAGAGTGAGGAATTGTTGAGAGTGATAAAGTGATGAGAGTGAGGAAGTGATGAGAGTGATGAATCAGATTTTTCCAATGAGGCCAGAGGTAGAAAGAGGTGGGTAACCAGGGGTGTATGAAATGGATGGATACATGGACAGATATTTGGACCAATATGCATTTGAGGTTTCAAAAAAATTTAAATACTTTGTCTGAAAAAGCCCATTTATTTTCAGGAAACTCTTACATGTCTGATGCGAAATAATTTGGGTTTTTAAGAATTACACAATTGATAATCCAGTTGATGAGGAAATTCATGTCTTTGGAAGATTGGAGCTGGTTTTGCATCTCCCGTAAGCTGTTCCATCTTCCTTTCAGGAATTCTATGGCAGTCACAATCCAAACCCATGATTGGGCAAGATAATAGTTGAAATTGATTTTGGCTTGATCATTGGATGACAAATTTCAGTATGCTCAAACCACATATTTCCCATAAGCATAAGCTGAATTGGCCAAAAGGTATTTATGTTTCTCAAAGTAGTTATCCGGCTGTTGGGCAATGGGCATCCAATTGAAAACATATGAATCATGAAAAGAAACTGGAAGTCCAGCATGGAGGGATATGAAATTCTTGTTTTTATCAAAAAAAAGTTGTAGTGACACAGAGTATCTATACAAAACAATAAAACATTTTCAGTCAGTGTATTATCAAAGCATTTTGAAAGCAAATGAATCAATTGCCTATTTTTCCAATCAAAATGGTGGTTGCCATCTAGCTTGGGTTTTTGAATCAAGGGGATAGTGGTTCCATCAAAAAAACCCATGCAACTGGGAAATCATTCAGTCTCCATTACTTGAGATATCTCCTTGAGTTCTTCTTTGGTTTTTTATAATTATGGCCATCAATTAGCTTAGGCAAATGAGCAGTATTTAAAGCAAAAGAAATGCTGGACACCTTGTGTCAATAATTTTTTGATGGGCTCTCACAATGGGCAACACATTGGATGATATTGTTGATGAATTTGATTGGATGATGAATAGATGGATGCAAAACAGCAGGGAGAAGGGCTCCTTAAGTAAAAAAGATTGGCCTCTTGTGAGCCCATGATAAAACAAGCCAAAAGGAAAATTTTTCGCCCTAAAAGAGCTCTACAGGCTCTACAGGCCTTTTTACTTGATTTGGGCTACATCAGCCCACATGGCATCAGTCCCTGAACCTTTACCACCAGACCATTCCACTCCATTCTGGTGTTTCAACCCTTACAGGGCTGAACCAGCCCCTGTGCTGTTAAATCCCTGGGCCGGTTTTCTGTTACAACCAGTCATATTGCCTCACACACTGGCTGGTTGCCTCATGCAACCAGCCCCTGGCCATACAAATGGCCAGGTGGGACCCAGGACACACCTGGGTCCGGTCTCAGACTCACATGGGGGGGGTGACCAGCGGACATTCTGTCCCCCCCTCTTTCTCTCAGATCCCTGGAGGGGGCGGTCAATTCCCCCTACCAGGGGCCCTGGGGGTTGATACCACCAGGGCGTTGTCAATGGAAGTGGGCTGGGGGGTGGTCAAATCCCCTCAGCCCCATTGCTCCTGCCCCTTGGTAAAGGGGGGGGAGAGCACCCCTGGTCTCTGCTTTGCTTTGATGGTGGAGGGGTGATCAGATCCCCCCCACCCCTGGTTGCTCTCCTTGCGGCCGGCCTTGTCATCCTTTGGGAAAGGGGGTGATGAAATCCCCCCTGCCCTGAACAACCGCCTTGTTTTGGTTGGTTGCTGGCTGGTTCAACCCAGCCAGCCACCCCCTTCCCCTTGCAATGGCAAGCAAGGGGAAGGGGAGGGAGCCGGGGCCGCTGGCCCTTGCTCCCGCGGCGGTGGCCGTTTTTTGCAACCGGCTCGGCCCGCGCAGGATCCCTGGGCCACTGCAACAGTCCCGCGCGGGCCGTTGGGCCCTGCGTGGGCCAAAACAAGGGATACAAGCAGCCCCAAGCCAAAAACCTGAGACAAACACCCTTTGGTGGGCAAGCCTGTCTGGCCAAGTATGTCCAAAATAAACCTTGGGCCCAATTATGCACATACAAGCCCATCTGGGTGTATTTCCCCATATCCCCCACCGGGCCCGTTAGGTCCCATGTACCAATGAGCCTGTTTCACGCGTTTTGAGGCCAGTTTCCCCAAATCAGTGACATCCACACAGGCTTGTATGGTCTGTGTGAGTGTCCAATGGGCCGGAGAGGCCCATATGTGCATCCAATTTGGATTACACTTATACATAGCACACGCGTAAGTGCATATGTATTTTAACATGGTTGGCCAACAAAGGACTGAGCAACAGAAAGATAGGATAGAAATCATGACTGGTTTGGTGTACAAGTCAATGGATCCATAACCAAATGAGAATATATTTTCTAATTGATGTATTGCTGATCCATTTCCATTTGGCCCCAATCTACAAAGAGAAACAGCCAGTTGGATAGCTGGATTGTGTTGAGGATTCTGAGAATTTTTCTGGAAGTTGTGGTGGTCTTCAATCATCTCCAGAAGTTTCATGAATGAAGGAAATAAAGTTTGCAACAGTTGCTGGAAGCTTAAGTTGGGGAGTAGATGAAGCTTTTGCATTTCATACATAGGGCTGTGGAGAGTGTGTCTTTGTTGAACTATGTATTGCTTTTAAAAAAGATAATTAAAAGCTAACCAAGTTGATTCCAAATCAGAGTCTGAATCAGAGTCAAATAATAAAACAATTTCAGTCAGCTTTTTTGCATTTTCAACTTTCTGGCAGGAAGTTTGGTTGGAAATGTTGAGAAAGATGATTTTTTGATTTGTGTCAAGAAATGGAGATGTGAAGCAACAGATATGAGATTTGTGTGATGCAATGGAGATGGGATTGGTATGGATTTGCTGAGTTGATGGTGTGGATTTATTTTTTGCATGCAATTGGAGGTGTGTGATGTGATGGAGATGTGAAGCAATGGAGATGTGAAGTGATGGAGATGTGAAGCAAATAGAGATTTGAAGCAATGGAGATTTGAAGCAATGTAGATGTGATGTGTGTGATTCAATGGAGATGGGATCAGTATGGGTTTGCTGAGGTGGAGGTGTGGATGGGTGTTTTGCATGTGATGGATGGTGGATGGATGATAATGGCAGGTTTGATGCTTGAAACCTGCCATTTTCATGAAAACCTCCATTTTTAAATACACCAGTTAGGGGGTATGTGTATTTCAGAAACCCACCATTTTTAATGGCAGGTTTGGAAAAAAAAAATTATGTTTTTCTAATGGGGGTTTTGCTAACTTTGATATGCCCTAATTGTGTGTTAGAAATTGGGGTATTTTGCTGAAACCTGCCACTTTTTGAATTGCGGGTGGCCTAACTCCCTAGCCCTATTTAAATTTACTATTAAATTCTGGCTGAGAATTGGTTAGAAAGTATTCATTCTAATGAATGGGCTAATTTGACAAGACCCATTAGGCAATCATACAATTTAGTCACTCAAGGACACACACCAGTGATTGAGGTAGCATGGCTCATAAAATCTTTGAGGATCAGGTGGTGCAACATGCAGTATGACCCATAGGGTCAAATTCTAAAATATCAGATGCAAAGCCTCATTTTATCAAGTGGTGGAGTATGGTGTTTCTACAAAAGGATGGCAGTTGTTGCAGTGTGAAAGAATTTTGTGCACAGGTTTATATCAGACCCCCCCCCTGCAATCTGTGACACTCTAACCAAACACCATGTTTTGCGCAGGGTGAGTCCTCCATTCAAGCTGTTTCATCTCAATGTTTTTCTTTTGTAAATTCTCTAAGTTTGGTGGTGCAAAAATTTTGGTGTTTTCATGGCGTGCGAAAAATGTCTCAAAACCCCCCACAGTGCGTCAAATCTGCCTGTACCAAAACTTAGGGGTTTTTTTATAGTGCATTTTTGCATTCCACATTGACCACTATCAATATTCAAAGAAGATGGTACAAGAATAAAACGTGATTGACCCTGTTGAGATATGATCAATGCTTTCATGCAGTCTTCAAGACCTCAGTCCCTGCATGCTTGTAATTGGTTACTCATTCATCATATGTCCTCACAAAGTGACACTGTCATTAAACTCTACAATCATATCTTGACCACCAGGAAGCAAGTTTCCTTAGTATAGTTGGTAGTACACTTGCCATGCACATGAGAGACCTGGGTTCAATTCCGAGAGGACACATGTTATTTTCACATTCTTACAGGTTATGAGCCCAGTATAAATACCAGCCATGTGGTCAATAGTCAAAGGAGCATAACAAAGATTCAAGAAATCCTGAATTGTGGTCAATCCTAACTCCCCCCTTTTCCTTCCATCTCCAAACTCTCTGGAATCTCCATCTTCCCCTTCCTCATATTGTGACTTTCACTCTCCATGCAGTTCCACCTCATCATCTGGAGATACAGTCCAAGATTTACTCATAGGAAACAATCATAGACGCTCCCATCCCTTTCTTGACACCATGACCAATTCAACTGAATCCAGGGGAATGCTCTGTGAGAAGCTCTTGGGACCTGCCAAATTCTCCAGCTGGAAAAACAATGTTCTCACTGCTCTAGGTTACAAGGATCTCAATGGCATGGTCCTTGAAAGACACAAGGAATCCACCCCTGAGACAAAATTGAAGATGAAGCAGGCAACCACCTTCATCCGACTTCATCTGGACCAAAAAACTTCACCTTTTTTGTCAAGGACACCACCAAGTACAAACCCAAAGAGCTGTGGGACTCCATTTGTGACCACTATGCCACTAAATCCCTTGAGAACTTTGTCAAATTGGTGTATAGGCTGTACAAAATCCCTTTCTCCAATGGCAACCTTCAGGAATCCATTAACAAGTTTTGTGAAACATTCAAATTAATTCTTGAAGTCTCTTTTGACAACCTCAACACCACCACCATAGAAACTCTCTGGGAAATCATCATTCTCAAACAATTACCCCCATCATTTTCTGTCATGAATTCCCTTCAATTTTCTCAATACAAGGGCAAGCAAGCCAAAATCCCAATGGATACCTTTCTCTATGATCTCAAACTTGAGATACAACAACAATCTGAATCCACCAATAACACACAAGTCTCTGCCTTCAATGTATCACGTTCATTTTCTTCCAATACCTCTCAGAACAAAAACCAGAAGCAAAGACCATTTTGCAAGAATGATGTACACAAACCCAACACCACTCACTAACCTGAACAATTCCATCAATTGCACCCAAAACTAGCCATAGCATACCATCAAGCTGCCCTGACTTGGATACAAAACAAAACCAATCATGGGAAGGAAAATTTCAGCTTTGACAAAGTCAATCCTGACCCAGTCATCCTTGATAGTGGTGCCTCTGGCCACCACCTCAAACACCAAGAGTATTTAACCTCATTCACTCTATCTAACTCCCTTCTTCACACCGCCAATGGCACTCCCCTTAAGTTTGTTGGTTTTGGATTGGCCATCATACCTCTTGAATCTGGTATATTAGAAATCCCTCATGCTCAACTTGTCCCAGAACTATCAAAATCCCTCATTTCCATGGCCCCTTATCTTCAATCCGGCTACTCAATCAATCCAATTGACAATGTTTTTGAATTCTCTAAGGATGGCTTGCAACTCATTTCTGGAAAATTCTCCAAAAATGTGCTTTCACTCAACCTCTCTCAGTCCAGAGCCCTTTCCACTTAAACCTTCCTAGACCTACATCAATCTCTTGGTCACCCCAATGATACCTATCTTCAAAAACTTTTTACTCACCTCCCATCTGAGCCACTCAATTTCTTGGAGTGCCTCACTGCAAAAATTACCAAAACTCCTTTCTTGGGCCAGTTCCCCACTCCAATTTCTTGACTTGAGTGTGTTGACATGGACCTCTGTGACCCTATTTCCCCTATGTCCAATGGAGAAAACAGATATTTCCTGAAGATCACCAATGGTCATAGTTGCTATGCTTTCATCTACCCCATAGGTTGTAAGTCCAACTCATATGATTGATTTTTTTCTTTCCTCAATGAAGCTGAATGCTTCACTGGATGTAAACTCCAATCCGTAGTCTCCAAAAACAGAGGATAATTTTTCAACGACAAGTTCAAGCTGCTCTTTGACAAGAAAGGCATCAACCACATCCCTACCTCCCCCTACACACCTCAACAGAATCCATTCTCCAAGCGTGGTAATTGCACCACCATTGAAAAGAACAGAATGCTCCTCCTCACCTCTGGAGCAACTTTGGAAATCTGTATGGATGCTGTCATCACAGCGGCCTTCCTTGAAAACTGGACTCCCCATTCTGCGCTGGACCTTACTACCCCCTACAAGAAATTTGCTGGAAAGTCTCCCTCTCTCAATCACCTGGCCCCCTTTGGGTGTAAAGCTATTGTATTCACTGAGAAGGAATAGCGGGACTCAAAATTCTCACCATCCTGCAAAGAAGATTTCCTGATTGTTTTTGACTCTCATCACCAATTGTTAAAAATTTGGATTACCTCCTCAGATAAGATTCTTTGGTCTCATCATGTCAAAATTATCCATGATGTGTTCCCACTCAAGGATAAAACTCTTAAATCCAAACATTCAAATCATCTTCTTTTTCCGTTTGAAGACTTTCCTCCTCCTCTTAACTCCCCTACTCCAGTAATTCCCATTGCAGCTCCCTCTGACATCATTCAAGAAAACCCATCACCTTTGCCAGAGTGTTCCAAGACATCTCAATCTACACCTCCTATTCCTCCTGTCACCTCAAACAATCCAGTCCCTACTGCCAAACATTACAACTATGTCCCTTGGTAAAATCTGTCTCCCAAAGAAGTTGGAGCAAACATCTCCAGCAGTTGTATCCTCACCTCAAAAAGATGCAACCGTGCTCTTGCCATCACCAACAAGCCCCTAACTCATACAGATCCAAAATCCATATCTGAAGCAAAGAAGACTCCTGACTTTCCCAAATGGAAAAGTGCCATCAAGGTTAAAAAAGACAACTGCATCCAACATCAAGTTATGGAGGTTTTTCCAAAACCATCCAATGTAAAGGAACTGGACACTACTTGGGTCCTCAAAACCAAGTTTGATACCAATGGTCTTTTCATAAAAAAAGAAAGCCCAACTCTGTGCCAGGGGTTTTTGTCAAGTTGAAGGAATAGATTACAATGAGACGTTTTCTCCCACCGGTTTGCTGCCCTCCCTTTGAATCTTGCTCAGTCTAGTTGCCTCCTTTGACCTTGAACCTCACCAGATGGATGTCAAATGTGCTTTCTTGAACAGTGTTCCAGAAGAAGAAATTTTCATCAAGAACTCAGAAGAACTGGATATCAAGGTCCCCCCTGCATATTGTATTCTCCTCAAGAAATCATTGTATGGTCTCAAACAAAGCCCTCAATGCTGGTAATCCGCCTTAACCTCCTTCTTCAGCTCCCTCAATTTCAAATCCTCCAAAGTCAATCCATACCTTTTCATCCACTCTGATCCTACAAAATTATGCATGGTTTACGTCCAAATTGACAATCTGGTCATTGGGGGACGCCATGAAGATTTCTTGGACTTTAAACATCAAATGAAATCTAATTTCAAAATGGAGTACTTGGGAGAATGCAAATGGATACTTGGCATGAGAGTAACACGCAACCGTGAAGCCCAAACCATTCAACTACACCAGGACCAATACATTGAAAACATGTTGGCTGAGTACGGAATGACAAACTGCAAGCCTGCTTCCACTCCACTTCCTCAACAAACCTCAAAGATTCCAATCTTGGACACTCCCATTGAACCCACATTCAATTATTGTCAAGGGGTCGGACTCCTAAACTATCTAATTCAGTGCACCAGGCCCAAAATTGCCTTTACCTGGAGCTATCTCTCTCAGTTCCTCAACAACCCCTCCATTTCCTACAATTACTTTGCTATCTAAAAAAAACTAAGACCTTTGAAATCACCTTGGGAGGTCCCCGCTCCACTGATTTCTCACTAAAGGCATACTTCAATTCCGACTACGCCTCCAGTAATGATTGATGTTCTTTCACTGGAAGCTCTGTCTTTCTAAATGGTCCTGTCATTTGGTGGAGCTCCAAGCAGGCCTTTTTTTCCCTCTCCACTACTAAAGCCAAAAACTGAGCATTCTAAGATTCTGGTCAGGATCTACTGTGGGCTTTGCAACTTCTCTCCGCCCTCTCCAAAATTTGTAACTGTTCAGTCAACTCACTTTCTATCTTATGCAATAATCAAGGGGCCATTTCCCTATTATAAAACCCCTTCTATCAACATTGTAATTGCCACATTGATGTTCAACTACAATGGATTAGGCACCACATTGCCGCCAATGATTTCTCCTTATTCTATGTCCAGACCTCCAACAACCTTTCTGATGGGATGACCAAAATTCGTTCCACAGCTCCACAACAAATTTCTGAAAGAATCTTGCATTTCCCCTCTTACGGCAGAATAGCAAGCAGGGGGGGGGTGTTGGAATATCTCAACAATGGGACATCTCGCCCAGGAGTTGACTCTGACCATAAATCAGGAAACCTCACCTTTTGTATCACCAGTTAGGTTTTGGAAGATTGGTACCTTAGTTCCCTTATAATTTTGTACTCTCTTTAGCTCCTCCCTTTTTCTCACTCATTTTCAATGCCTCCTCATCACTCATACTTTGTTCAGGTATATCATCTTGCCTTCTCCTTTGTCCCATAAATTGTCCCTCACCAACCTCTGCTTGCTGGCCCTTTCATTTCAGGTATATCATCTTGCCGTCTTCTTTGTCCCATAACTTGTCCCTCACCTGACTCTGCTTGCTGGAACTTTCATTTCAAGTTATGCGCCCAGCGCTACCTAAGCGCCCATCATGAGTGAGATCTTAGCATGCTGCCTTGCTTCCTTCACCCTACATTCAGCACGGGGGTGTGTTGAGATATGATCAATTCTTTCATGCAGTCTTCAGGACCTCAGTCCCTGCATGCTTGTAGTTGGTTACTCATTCATCATATGTCCTCACAAAGTGACATTGTCATTGACCTCTGTTAAAATGCAGATGCACTCAGGTAATGGGCATAGGAGTGTGTGAACCAAATGGGATGCAAAAATGGGCCTCCACCACCCATTGGACATCACCTGGGCCACGTGGGCCTATGTGGGTGTTATTGGGTTTGGGCATTTGGGCGCTAAAACACGTTTTTATGGTCTGTTGGGACACAGGCCCTCACAGGCCCTCCAGGGTGGATGGGCCTCCCAAGCCAGATGGGCTTGTTTGGGCATAAAAAGGCCCAAGCTTTATTATGGACATACTTGGCCAGACGGGCTGGCCCGCCAAAGTATGTAATTCTCAAAATTTGGGCTTGGGGAGGACTATTGGGGCCGCCGCCCGTCTTGCAGCCCGTGTTGCGGCCCGTTTGGTGCCGCCTGTGTTCCTTGGTACGGCCCACGCCAGGCTGTTGCGCAGCCAAGGGATCCCGCGCGGGCCCGGCTGGTTGCGCCTGGCAACCAGCACCGCAGAGCCGGGGCTCAGGGCCCCGGCTCGCTCCCCTCCCCTTGCTTGCCATTTTGAGGGGGATGGGGGCAAGCTGGCTGGGTTGAACCAGCCAGCAACCAGCCGCGACAGTGCGGTTGGTCAGGGCAGGGGGGACCTGACCACCCCCTTGCCCAAGGAGGTGGCGGCGGTGGCCTCAAACGTAGCAACCGGCAGGTGGGGGGGAATTCATCACCCCTCCACCATTGAGTGTGTGAAGCGATTGAGCAGGGGCGCTCTCCCCCCCCCTTTACCAAGGGGGAGGAGCGATGGGCCTGGGGGGACCTGATCACCTCCCAGGCCAACTTTCTTGACAACGCCCTGGGGGTATCAACACCCAGGGCCCCTGGTTAGGGGATTTTACCGCCCCCACCAGGGATTTGAGAGAAAGAGGGGGGGACAGCATGTCTGCTGGTCACACCCCCCATGTGAGTCTGAGACCGGACCCAGGTGTGCCCTGGGTCCCACCTGGCCTATTTGAGGGGCCAGGGGCTGGCTGCATGAGGCAACCAGCCCGTAAACAACGTAATGAGGTCATCATGGCTGGTTGTAACGGACAGCAAGCCAAGGGGATTGAACAGCAAGGGGCTGGTTCAGCCCCGTAACGGTGGAAACACTGGAATGGACCGGAATAGGCCAGTCGTAAGGGTTTAGGAACTGATGCCATGTGGGCTGATGTAGTCCCAACAAAGTAACAAAGCTAGTAGAGCCTGTAGAGCTCTTTTGGGGCAGAAAATTTTCCTTTTGGCTTGTTGTATCATGGGCTCACAAGAGGCCAATCTTTTGTACTTAAGGAGCTCTTCTCCCTGCTGGTTT
Source organism: Puccinia polysora (assembly GCA_025617555.3). Classification (NCBI taxonomy): domain Eukaryota; kingdom Fungi; phylum Basidiomycota; class Pucciniomycetes; order Pucciniales; family Pucciniaceae; genus Puccinia; species Puccinia polysora. The sequence goes on from CM062626.1 coordinate 30,261,574, forward strand.
CCATCCATTCATTCATCATTCCAATCAAATTCATCCAATATATTGCCCCACTGTGAGAGCCCCATTAGCCAATATTGACGCCCAGTGTCCAGTATTTCTTTTGCTTTAAATACTGCTCATTTGCCTAAGCTAATTGCTGGCCATAATTCTAACACATTATCAGTACCATCATCATCATTATTTCCAAGCAAGATAGACCCTTATACCTTACTTTGGACAACCTCAAGGACCTCAAGTTTTCCAAGAAGATGTCTTATATCCCAGAGTCCAGCTCCACCAAGATAGTTTTGAATAGTCAGAACTATAATGCTTGGGCTGTCCTTATGGACAGTGAGTTGGATAACATCTGTTGTGGGGATATTATGAAAGGAGATGATACTTTGATCAGTTCAGAGGTGGAGAAGAAGGCCTATCATCTTATTCTTAGACACTTGGATGAGCATCATGTGACATTGGTTGCTGATACTCTGTTGGAGGAACAGAAGAGGAAGGGGAGTGTTTTATGGAAAATGCTAAAGTCAAAGTATGCTGGTGACTCTGTTCATCAAAAGGGGATTGCTTTCAATAGATTGTTTAAGTTGAAATTTGGCAACTGTAAACAATTTGTGGGGGAAGCTAGATCTAGTATTGCTAAGTTCAAGTAATCTGGGCTGAACATGGATCCTGAGTGTTTGTCACTCTTAATTCTTCAAAAGCTGCCAAAAGAAAATGAGTCCTTGGTCAGGATCATATCTCAGTTGGATCCCCTTCCAGGAGAAGATGATGTGCTTAGAAGGATTGAAAAGGATGATATTCAATTCAAGATGAAGGAGAGCACAGGAACTGCTCTGGTGGGCAAGACAGGAAAATCTGGGAAGAAGGCAAAGGCCAAAAAGGATTTATCAAAGGTCTTGTGTTATAATTGTCAGAAGAAGGGGCACTATGCAAAGGATTGTAAGGAGGCCAAGAAGAGGAATAAATCCAAGGAAAGTAAAAAGGAAGACAAAGATGTAAACCTTGCCATGGAAAATGTTGCTATGGTGGCAGTGGATGTTTCAATGGAACAAGCTGTTGTGGAACAAGTCCCCAACAAGAAGGCTAAAATCAAAGAGGATCAAGAAATGGACTTGATTGATTACAAAGTATGTAATCTTAAACTTGAAAATGAGAACTTATCAGTGGCTGATAATTCTTCATTCCTTACAGGAGGATTGTTGAAAGAGGATGTTGTTGTTTTGATTGATTCTGGTTGTACAGAACACATGTTTTTTGAGCCAAATGTTTTTTCAAATATTAGAGATTTTGATGGTGTTGTAAATGTTGGCCAAAAAGGAAGAACAATCCAGATTAAGGGGATTGGAAAAGTTATTCTTGCAAATCACATGGGTTTCAAAACAATTTTTGAGAAAGTGTTCTATGTACCAGATTTGCCTTATAACCTTGTGTCTCTTGGAGTGCTCTGGAAAAAGGGTTTCCAGATTTGTTATCTTAAAGAAGATAAGTTTTTTATTGATTTAAATGGGAGAAATATCCTGAGTGGACAAGTTCGGAATAAGTTGCTCTGTGCTGACTTGTTCAAGATTTCAGCTCTGAGCACTGTTGCTCACAATAGAAGTGGCCATAAGGTAAAGGACAGCAACTGTGAGAGTTGTAACTTAGGGGCCAAGACCAGGAATGTGTTCTAAAATAGTAGAGACCACACAGAAGTTCCTAGAGAGGAATTCTCCATTGATTTGGCAGGGCCATTTTCACCAGTGTCTCTTGGAGGGGCAAGATACTTCATCAATTTGGTTGATACAGCAACTAATTTTGTTTGTGTAAAACCAATAAGATCAAAGGATCAAACCACAGAGGAGGTTTCAGTAATCTTCAAAGTCTGGAAACAGAATGGTTTGATGAGGGAGATCAAGAGGGTTATTACTGATGGAGGGGGTGAGTTTGTGAGTAAATATTTTGAGAAACTATTGAATGATTATGGTATCACTCATATAGTTACTACTGCTAGTACTCCAAAAAACAATGGAATAGTTGAGAGGATGAATAGGAATTTATTGGAAAAATTCAGAACTATTATGGCTCAATCTGGTCTACCAAAGTTTTTATGGGCTGAGTTGGTGTGCACAGTGTGTCTGTTGCACAATATTGTAAGTGTTAATGGGAAGTGTCTTCATTATCAGTTTTGGAAGTTGTACCCCAAAACATCACACCTAAGAACAATTGGTTGCTTGGTGTATTATAGTGTCCACCATAATGAGATGGTTGGAAAGTTAGATCCTAGAGCCAGAACAGGGGCACTTGTGGGCTATGACTTAATAAGTAAGTCATACAGGATTTATTGTCCAGGGAAAAGAAAGTTTATCCATAGTAGGGATGTAAAATTTGAAGAAATTACCTTTCCACTCAAAAGGGGTGAACCTAGTGCTGTTCAGGAATCACAGAAGGAAATAGCATTGGAGCCTATTTCCCCAGCAGAGGCTGGATAGAATATCAATAGTGATGATATTGAGGTGGCAGACGTGCCACAGGAGGGTTCAGTACCCACTTCAGGGAAGTCTGTGGAATCAGAACCTGATGAGCCTCCACCTCCAGTTAGAAGGAGTGGAAGGATGAGAATGACTGTTGATAGGTATGGGGAATGGAAGTCCCATTATGCTTCTGCGGAATATGAGGAAGATACACTTCAGGAACAGTGTATTCTTAATGAGATTCTACAGTTGAGTTCAGAAATGGGTAATAGAGTTAACCCAAATAGCTTTGGCCAAGCTATGAATTCTGATGAGAGAGCCAATTGGAAGATAGCTATTTTTGAGGAATTTGATTCTCTAGAGAATAATAGTGTGTTTGAAGTGGTTAAGCAGGATTCAGTTCCCAAAGGAAAGACCATTGTTGGGTCTAGATTAGTGTTAACAAAGAAGTTTGAAACTAATGGAGTTTTGAAGAGGTTCAAGGCTAGATGCTTTGCACAGGGCTTCAGACAGAGAGAGGGTATTGATTACCAGGAGACTTTCTTGCCAACTGGAAGGCTGTCCACCTTCAGGTACATCATTGCTGTGGAAGTGGATTTGGGTGAAGAAATCAGACAGGCTGATTTTGTGACTGCATACTTGAATGCAAAACTTGGAAAGGAAGAGACTGTTTATATGTCAATTCCTTATGGTTTCAAGGAATTGCTGGTCGATACCAAGCCAGAAAATATGAAGAAAATCTGTGTGAGAAGTTTACTCTCAGAAGATAAAGGGGAGTATTTCCTCAAGCTGTGTAGATCCCTGTATGGATTGAAGCAAGCAGCTAGGTCATGGTATAATACTATGAGCATGAAACTGATAGAGATTGGTTTCAAAACAAGTTTGGCTGACCCTTGTGTCTTTGTGAGAAAGGATGCAATTTTGTTTGTATGGTTTGATGACATTATCATTATTGAAAATGGTAAGGAGAGAGTCATGGAGAAACTCAAAAAGGATTTCAAGATAAAAGATCTTGGTCTGGCACAGCAGGTGCTGGGAATGAAAGTTAGTAAGAGCAAGAATGGGATCAGGTTGGATCAGAACCATTATGTGTCAGCTCTACTTAAGCAGTATGGCTTAGAAGATGGAAAGGAGTTTGGTACTCCAATACAGTCTAACATTTGGTTAGAAAAGCCTACAGATGAAGAGCATCTAGAGTTTTTTCAATCCGGGAATGATTATAGATCAGCTATTGGAACTTTGAATTATTTGGGGCAGTGTACAAGGCCAGATATTACTTATGAAATTGGGATTTTTTCACAACACTTAGAGAAACCATGCATGAGGCATTGGTCAGCATTTAAGAGAGTTATGAGGTATCTTAAAGGAACAAGCAGTCTGGGACTGCAGTTTTCAAAGTCATCAAACTTTGAATTGGTTGGTTATTCTGATGGGAGTTGGGCAGATGGTAACACTATGGAATCAAAAAGTGGTTTTGTATTCTTCTTAGGAAAGAATCTAGTGTCTTGGATGTCTAAAAAGGTGTCAGCAATAAGTCTTTTGTCAACAGAAGGAGAGTACAGAGCATACTTGTCAGCTTCACAGGAAGCAAAATGGTTGAGAAAGGTCTTAGAGGATACTCATAAACCACAAGGTTTTGCGTTTTTGTATTCTGATAACCAGAGTGCCATTGCATTGGCAGAAAATCAAGTGTTCCATTCTAGAACAAAACATATTGATGTTCATTATAACTATATATGGGATGCAGTTAACTGCAAAGAGATAGTGTTACGGTACATGCCTACTGGGGAAATGATTGCGGATATCTTAACTAAGGCGTTAGATAGGAACAAGCATGAAGGTTTTGGGTCTAGTATGCATATGGCATCCCTTTTGGATTAAGGGGGTGTGTTAAAATGCGGATTCACTCAGGTAATGTGCATAGGAGTGTGTAATCCAAATGGGATGCAAAAATGGGCCTCCACAGCCCATTGGACATCACGTGGGCCACGTGGGCCCATGTGGGTGTTATTGGTTTTGGGAATTTGGGCTCTAAAACACGTTTTTATGGTCTTTTGGGACACGTGCCCTCCAGGGTGGATGGGCCACCCAAGCCAGATGGGCTTATTTGGGCATAAAAGGGCCCAAGCTTTTTTATGGACATACGTGGCCAGACGGGCTGGCCCGCCAAAGTATGCAATTCTCACCATTTGGGCTTGGGGCGGCCCATTGGGGCCGCCTGTGTTCCTTGGTACGGCCCACGCGGGGCCCAACGGCCCGCCCGGGGCTGTCACGGGGCCAAGGGATCCCGCGCGTGCCTGGCTGGTCGCGCCCCGCAACCAGCCCCGCGGAGCTGGGGCTTGCAGCCCCGGCTTGCTCCCCCTCCCCTCGCTCGCCGTTGCAAGGGGGATGGGGGCGAGCTGGCGGGGTTGAACCAGCCAGTGACCGGCCGCAACAGTGCGGTTGGTCAGGGAAGGAGGGACCTGACCACCCCCTTGCCCAAGGAGGTGGCAGCGCCAGTTTCAAGCGTAGCAACCGGCAGGTGGGGGGGAATTCATCACCCCTCCACCATTGAGTGTGTGAAGCAACTGAGCAGGGGCGCTCTCCCCCCCCCCCTTTACCAAGGGGGAGGAGCGATGGGCCTGGGGGGACCTGATCACCTCCCAGGTCAACCTTCTTGACAACGCCCTGGGGGTTGATACCCCCAGGGCCCCTGGTGAGGGTATTTGACCACCCCCACCAGGGATTTGAGAGAAAGAGGGGGGGACAGCATGTCCGCTGGTCACACCCCCCCATGTGAGTCTGAGACCGGACCCAGGTGTGCCCTGGGTCCCACCTGGCCCATTTGAGGGGCCAGGGGCTGGCTGCATGAGGCAACCAGCCCGTAAACAAGGTAATGAGGTCATCATGGCTGGTTGTAACGGACAACCAGCCAAGGGTATTGAACAACAAGGGGCTGGTTCAGCCCCGTAATGGTGGAAACACTGGAATGGACCGTAATAGGCTGGTTGTAAGGGTTCAGGAACTGACGCCATGCGGGCTGATTTAGTCCCAACCAAGTAAAAAGGCCAGGAGAGCCTGTAGAGCTCTTTTGGGGCGGAAAATTTTCTTTTTGGCTTGTTGTATCATGGGCTCACAAGAGGCCAATCTTTTGTACTTAAGGAGCTCTTCTCCCTGCTGTTTTCCATCCATTCATTCATCATTCCAATCAATTTCATCCAACATATTGCCCCATTGTGAGAGCCCCATTAGCCAATATTGACACCCAGTTTCCAGCATTTCTTTTGCTTTAAATACTGCTCATTTGCCTAAGCTAATTGCTGGCCATAATTCTAACAACCTCTACAATCATACCTTGACCACTGGGAAGCAAGGTTGTTAGTATAGTTGGTAGTGCACTTGCCATGCGCATGAGAAACCTGGGTTCAATTCCCAGAGGACACATGTTATTTTCACATTCTTACAGACCCAAGTTAGCGGTGCTCTCATTTATCTGAGCATACAAATGAATATCTTCATAAGGGACCAAGGCCAGAAAGAGGAAGCAAGAAGGGGAGAAGAAGAGAGGGAAGGAACAATCAGGTGAAGGAAAAAAGGAGAGAAAAAATTTTCATGAGGAAAAGTTGAGTTGTTGGGAGGTGTAGTATAATTGGGTGCGCCAGGGATGTTGGCGCTGTTTGTTATCAGATTCTGTAAATGGTTGAAATGGCTGGTGATTTTGATGAAGAATTCCAAAAAGGGATAGGCTATAATATTTGTGAAGGATAAACTGAGGTTGCTAGGATTGACCAGGGTCTTCTCCAAACAAAGGTCTGTCCTGGGGCAAGTTTGGTGTGCCTTGTACGCTGGGCAAAAGTGAAAGAAGTGAGTGACAGATTCCTTATGGTATCCAAAATTTTGGCAAATGGCCTTGTTCAATTTCCTGATTTGGAATAGTTATTTATTCAAGATCCAACAGCTGGATTCCAGCTGAATTAGGACAGCTGATGATCTGATACCTACACCAGGTATCTTCTTCAAAAACAAAGTCATTGGCCGTATTTGATTTTCCTTTGCCTTCTGTCTGGCTTTGGTGAGGTTGCTTTTTAGAGCAAGGGGGGGTGAGTTGCATTTTGTTACCGCTCTGCTTGACCAAGTATTGGCCAACTTGTTTCCCATAATTCCTACATGCCCCGGGAACCATGCAATATGCAGCTTGGTGTCCAGGCAAGAAGAGTCCCAAACCATCATCAGCTCCCTATATATATATATATTACCCTGGTTTTGGATTCATCAGGTTTTTGGATCTCTGTAGCACTCCCTTATTATTGGTGAAGATATAAAACCTATTGTATAGGGTTGAGTGTCTAGATTACAACCACAAACAATGTTGAAAAAAGGACCATTCAAAGGACCATGATGCCATAGGGGAAAAAATTTGCCCTTGAAAAAAAAAATGGCCCGCCAGGGAGGGAGGATGGCAGCACTATTTTTCCAATCCTGTCGCGGCCAACCTTAACATTCTCACGTGTTTTAGCTTGAGGGAGTAGTTTCATGTTTCAGCCGCAAATGAGTGGCCTTGGGCATTGTGCAGAACTTCTAATTACCAAGTACTTATGATCTGCAAACATCTGATGCGCTTGCTTGTTCCATATTGGCCTTTGAGCCTAAATTTTGAGAGAGCCAGGATGTACTCCACAACATCTCTAGCTGAACCAAGAATAAAAGAAAGAAAGACCAAAGGGATGATATTTGGAAGGAACCAGCTTCTGTTCATTTTTCCAGGATGGGGGAATTTCTGGAACAGAATCAATGGCACTGATTTCAGTACCTTTATTGATCTCTCTCTGATTCTGGCTCCTCCAAATTTAAATTGCCCGGTCACTGCCACGGTACCATGGTCTGATAACAATGGTTTCCTAGAACTATCTCTGGCTACAACTCATTCAAAGCACTCCAATAGAATGTTGAACTTCAACATGATGACAACGTCCTGTAAAGATAATTTAAACACCGGCTATCACAGCTTGTCTCACACTAATTATTCTCAACCTCCCTTTCTCTCCCCTGTTTGGATGCCTGCTTCAGTTCCTTTCAATCAAAAGCTGAAAGCTAGGCTCTGTGAGTTGGGTACTTTGGATCATCTAAAAATTGGGGAAAGCGTGTAATATTCCCCAAGGTATGGTCAATAGATAAAATGGTGATGACACCTATGAAAAAGACTTACATGCCTCAGAAAACCCAAAAGGATGCATCCCGGCATCTCAGGCACTTCCCATAAAAACCTTTTCCTGCTCAAAAGATCAAAATCTTAAACTGGGCCACAAAAATAATCTCAAGAAAACCATTTTTGATCAGTGCTTGTTTTAAAAACTCAAAATTCCTTCTCAAAAAATACAAACACCTGAGAAACAACATCCTAATTCCAAAACCTCTGTGGCTTCTGACTTCAAAAAAAGACTGTGGGTTAAAATTTAAAACTCCAAATATTCAAAAAAGAAAATTTCAAGTTGATTCTCAAGAGATGGGAGAAATTGATAACAAGGAAATACATTCAAATATTTTCAGAGATGAAATATATCACCTGAATCCAACTGATGTGCCACGGTTTCAAAATTTTTGTTCTAAAGATAAGGATAAGAATGAAATTTTTAAATATTTCTGTGGGTTGAAAATGAAATTTCAAAAAATGCTGATGAACTTATTGAAAAACAAACCAAAGGAGTTTTTTAGTCTGAGTAAAACCCAGGCTTCCTCCACAAAACCATACAAAATTCAGGGAAATGGTATGTGTGATGAATATAAATTGAAACTGAAACAAGAAAGTTGTGAATTGGAACAAATGAAAGAAATACCAACATTCAAATCAAATCAAAAAACTAAAAAAGCCTTTCAACAACTGCTTTTTGACAGCAGGGCATTTCAGAAGAAATATTGGACTATTTATCATGATGATGAAAGACATGAGCTGATTTGTGAAGGGATTGGAAAACAAAATATTCAAAATCCATAAAATGATGAAATTAAAATAAAAATCTAGACATCTTAAAAACCGGATTCCTTTTGATTCCAAAAGATAAAACAATAAATTTAAAAAGAATTTACATAATAGGGTGTATCAGAGTTAGCAAACCTGCCATTAGAAACATGCCATTTTTTTTACCAAACCTGCCATTTTAAATGGCATGTTTCTGAAATACACATACCCCCTAACTGGTGTATTTCAAAATGGCAGGTTTCATGAAAATGGTGGATTTCAAAAATCAATCCCCCCATTAAACCCGCCATTTATGCATCATCATCCATCCACCATCCATCACATCCAAAACACATATCCACACCTCCACCTCAGTAAATCCATACCAATCCCCTCTCCATTGCATCACACACATCTCATCTCCATTGCTTCACATCTCTATTGCTTCACATCTCCATATTCACACAAATGGCATCATAATCTCATCACCTCACATCAAATCACCATATTTCTAAACATTTCCCATCAAACTTCCTGGCAGCAAGTTGAAAATGCCAAAAAGCTGACTGAAATTTTGTTAGTATTTGACTGCCATTCAGACTCCAATTCAGACTCTGATTTGAAATAAACTTGGTTGGATTTGAATGCTCTATTTCAAAATCAATACATGGTTCCAATGAGACAAAATCTCCATAACCCTATTCATGAAAGGAAAAAGCTTCATCTCCTCCCCAACTTAAGCTTCCAGAAACTGTTCAAAACTCTATTGCCTTCATTAATGAAACTTTTGGAGATGATTGAAGATCACCACATCTTCCAGAAAAATCCTCAGAATCCTTAACACAATCCACCTATCCAACTGGAAATTTCTCTTTGTAGATTGGGATCAAATGGAAATGGAGCAGCAATTTGTTGATTAGAAAATATATTCTCAGTTGGTTATGGAACCATTGACTCATACACCAAAAGATTCATGATTTCTATCCTATCTTTCTGTTGCTCAGTCCTTTCTTGTCCAACAAAATAATAATGCAGGGAGATATCTCAATTAATGTAGACTTAAGGCTTTCCTGGTTGCATTGGTTTTTTTTGACAGAACCACCATCCCCTTGAGTCAATAACCCAACCCAGATGGCAACCACTATTTTGATTGGAGAATCTCAAATTAAGAGGATAGCTCTTTTGGAATCATAAATTCAAAGCCCTTATGAAAATAAACATAAATGGATTCCTTATTCAAAATCACAGGTTACAAGTAGCCTTGCCTTGGGTATTGATGGAAAAAGAAATCAGAGTGCACAAAGGATTCCCAAAGTCTTCTATGCTGTGCTATTCTATTCCAATATGATTGATACTATCTGTGAAATGATAATAATTGATGAAAATATTCCTAAGATTCAATTAATTCAACTATCAGAAAATTAATTTGGATGAAATGAAATTAAAAGGATTCTTTGAAGATGGAAGTTTTTCTTTTCAAAGAGAGTATCCTGAAAAATATTGTGATTCTGTAAAAAATTACTCCATTGCAATGAAATGTAAATTACAACAACTAGTTTGGGAATATTTATCTTTCATTCTAAAAATTTCCAACAGGCCTCAACTTCAGAGATACTTATTGATAATGGGTGAATACCTTTCAATTTGCTTCAAATCATTTTTCAATGATATATTCTGTTATTTTATTACCAACTTGAATCATTTGACCCTTTATTATTATAAAAAAACAAACTGTGTTAAAATTTAAGATGGAGTGCTCCAGTTGAAGAACTTAAGAGGATGAGGATTGAGGTCTTATAACGCCAAGGCAAGCAGATCCAGGGAGTCAAGGAGGGGAACTCCAGTTCATTGAGAGTCAGAATGGATGAGGATTCATTCACTTTAAGTTCAGCTGACTTAAATACACTAAGTACAAAATGGCTGACAAGTGGTTGAACAAAGAGATATAAATGAATATGAAATATTAAATACTGGGCCATCAGAGGCCAGAAAATTTGGAGGACCACAACACAGGTTGCACTCAAGATTCAGGCAACACTAATAGTAGACCAAAATTCCAACAAACTGATCACCAATGGTTCATAAAATATTTAGTATCTTTAATTTCTAATTTTTTTCACTGTTAAAATAAGATAAATTTTTCAAAATGTATTTATACCTTCCAGGTTGATTGATTCAAAAAAATAAATATAAAGTAAAATAAAGGGCATTGATTTACTCACAGAGGCAATTCTTTATTTAAACAAATATTAAAACTGCACACCATTGCATGTCCTTGCTTCTACACGGACAAATACTTTATTTCACAGTACTTTCAAGAATTTATTTTTTTGAGTTCTGATTCCACAGGCTCTTATCTGGAGTTCATCAACCCCCCAAAAAATCTTTGGTAATTTTGGAGGCATTAGAACTCCTCCAAAAATTGAATCAACAAATTAAAAAATTCCGCAAAAACCAATTTTTCCATGGGTTTTTGCACCCTTATTTTGGCTATGGCCAATGTTACATTTGCAACTCTGGGGTCGCAAGGGGGCGCAAAACGCTGTTTGCAACCCATCTGAGTCGCAAATAGATATCTATATGTATTTTTAAACATATTTTTACTTTTTTTTATCTTATTTCTTTGTTTTATTTTCATAAAATAATAAATAAATAAATAAATAAATAAATAAATAAATAAATAAATAAATAAATAAATAAATAAATAAATAAATAAATAAATAAATAAATAAATAAATAAATAAATAAATAAATAAATAAATAAATAAATAAATAAATAAATAAATAAATAAATAAATAAATAAATAAATAAATAAATAAATAAATAAATAAATAAATAAATAAATAAATAAATAAATAAATAAATAAATAAATAAATAAATAAATAAATAAATAAATAAATAAATAAATAAATAAATAAATAAATAAATAAATAAATAAATAAATAAATAAATAAATAAATAAATAAATAAATAAATAAATAAATAAATAAATAAATAAATAAATAAATAAATAAATAAATAAATAAATAAATAAATAAATAAATAAATAAATAAATAAATAAATAAATAAATAAATAAATAAATAAATAAATAAATAAATAAATAAATAAATAAATAAATAAATAAATAAATAAATAAATAAATAAATAAATAAATAAATAAATAAATAAATAAATAAATAAATAAATAAATTAATCCATTAAATTAAAAATATTAGCATAAAAAAATATAAAAAAATAAAATGAAATAAATAAAGAAATAAATAATAAATTAATTAATTAAATTAAAAATATAAATATAAAAAAAATATAAATATAAAAAAATATAAATATAAAAAAAATATACATATAAAAAAAATATTAATATAAAAAAATATATATAAATAAATGCAAATAAAATGAAATGAATAAAAAATAAATTAATATATCAAAAATGAATTAATCAATTAAACTAAGTTAAAAAAAAATATAAAAATGAAAATATAAAAATATACATATATAAATAAAATGAAATAAATAATTAAATTTATTTATTTATTTATTTATTTTTGCCATTTGCTACCCAAAATGGGTCATGTGGCGCGGTTTGCGACCCCAAATGGGTTGAAAACGGCCATTCACAACCCAAATGATTTTAAAATGGCTGTTTGCAACCCACATGGGTTTCAAATGGCTGTTCACAACCCAAAATGGGTTGCAAATTGCACCACAGAACCCATTTTGGGTAGTGAACAAGAGTTGCAAGGTTGCAAATTTAACATTGGCCTTTGGCTACTTCAATTATTTTTTTTATTTCAGCTACTAAATATTTCAAAAAGAATTCAAAGATCTTACCAATATTTTCTTTCATCTTTTTTGGATGTATCCTTTTACCTTAAAAGAATCCTTCAAAAAACAAAAAAAATCAAATTTCTCATTGGACATTTGCATCTTGTTTTTGTTATTTCATTTTATTTGGTGACTCAAGCTACAAAAAAGCTAAATGAAAATTCAAAGATCATTCCAATATTTTTTGAAGATTTTTTGGGTGTATTATATTACCTCAAAAAATTCCTTCAAAAAAGCAAAGAATTCAAAAAATTCAATTTTCTCATTAGAATTTTGTATCTTCTGGTTTTCCTTTTTGATTTTTTCTTTAGTGTTTCAACATGTTAAAAATTCAAAGTAACTATCAAAGATCTTTTGAATACTTTTTCCAGAATTCTTGGATGTCATTTTTTACCTTAAACAATTCCTTCAAAAAACCAAAAAATTCAAAAAATTGAATTTTCTCATTGGACTTTTGGAGCCTTTTGTTTTCCTTTTAAAATATTTTTTTGGGGTATTCAAGATTTCATGGATTCCCAAAAATTACATAAAATATCTTCTTAATACTTCTTACAGATCTTTTGGATGTATGCATAAAGCTTACAAACTTCATTCCAAAAATCAACTATAAAGAACAAATATGGATACAAATATTAAAAATTATTCAAATATGGTTGTTTTTATTTTTCTACTTGATTTTCTTGGAGGTAATAAAACCTCATTACCAAGCTCTAAATTTTTCTCAATAATTGTTTTCCAAGATTTGGAATCCTTGGTCACAAAGCTTTTCCAAAGTGGATTTAACCTGGGAGCTGGCCAATGATTAGACATGAACTTGAATGATGCTATATGTTTGAAATATTCTAAAAGAATGAAGCCAATAGGAGAAGAATAGGAATTTGGAGTGGGAGGGGAATTCAGAGAAGATAATTGCAAGGTATTAAATAAGAAAATAGTACCACTGGATACTTATATGTTACAGCAAGAAGGAAATTTTTTATTTGAGTCTTTGGATTCTACTATAAAGTTTTTTCAAACAAGATTTTCAGAAATTTTGATTCCAGATGTAAAGCAAAAAAATTGCAATATATTTGTTAATTTTAAGTGTTTTTACATTGGATTTTATTTTTGGAGGGCCAAGATAAATCCAAAAATATACAATAATGTGCAGGAAACCTAAAGGAAAAACCCAAAAACAATCATAAAAAGTTAAAAAATTAGAAAATATCAAATGTAATCACTTTCTTACTGATTTTTGGGGCTGCTAATACATTCCTACCAGGAGGATGGTAAGGAGCATCACCATTTTCATTGGATAAATTTATTCTCTTGATTCTTGTACCCGGGTTTTATTCAGGAGTAGCAAACCGCTTATTCACAATGGTTCCAGACATCTGATAAAGGTTCAAATGAAAAAATTGATGAAAAATAATATCCAAAAAAACAAAAAATAATAAAAGAAAATGAAAGCTCGCCCTCTTAATAATATCCAAATCTGGCAGCTATTCATCTTCTGAATCCTCCCCTTCATCAAAATCTTGCACCTCTTCATCTTCTGAATATTTTTATTCAGTCATAAATTCACCCTATGATAAAAAAAATGACAAGGACTCATCAAAAAAACAGTCCATTTCAGAAGAAATAATTATAGATATAAAATTACCTCTACCTCTGATCCCTCCTTCTTTTTTCCCTTCCCCTTCCCCTTGTTGGCCTTCCACTTTCTTTAAAACTGAACACATAGGAAGCAAATATTAATTATTAAAGTTGATATATTTCTTTTTCCACAGAATGGTGACTGAAATTCAAATTTGCTATGAATTTCTTCTTTGGCCTTCCTCTCTTTTTGGTTTCTTCTAAATATTCAAAACCAGAAAGATCTCTTATACTACAGGACTGAGAGATCTTCTTGAAATTATTGGATGCTCCTTTGAGAGATCTTCTTGAAATTATTGGCTGATCCTTTGGGTCTTCCTCTTACTCTGGATCTTTGAGTGGAATTGATATCTTGAATCAGATTAAGTTGATGTTTTCCGCTGTATAGCTTTTTGCTTTCACCCAAATAATATAGCTATTTTCCAGGTGGCAACTTGCTGAATTCTTCAAACAGTTCAGTGAAATAAAGGTTTTGATTACTATCTCTATTTGGAACTTCAAGGTTTCCAGATTCTTCAGTTGCATCACCTCCAGAGCTAACTGGAGAAAGAAAAACCAAAATATATCAGGAAATCATTCATTTGAGCTTGAATCCAAAAAAAAAAAAAAAAAAGCTGACTGAGAGGGAGCTTTGAAATGCCATTGAGGATGAAAATCT
>CM062626.1:30281074-30491074 GCA_025617555.3 Puccinia polysora
TGCCCTCCTTTCCTTATTATTAAATAAAAATCACATTACATTCATTTTTAACTTAAGATATATTTCAGTATTATGGGCCTCATGAAAGAAGTTTGTTCTGATTGAAAATGATCTCTCATATCTCTAATCAGTTTTCCCTCTTGCTGATTGATTTCTTCAAGATTAATTCATGATTGAGTCCAAAAGAATGCTAGTTCAAGTAGTCTGATTTTCCATTACTGATCAAACTCTTGTTGTCATAGAACCCTGAGTTGCTAGTTCTTTTAATTGTATTCTTATCTCTAAGAACCTCCTTTCTTATCTTGATATTTCTTAATTCTAAGGTTTGTTGAACCACCAAATCAGCTTAAATTAACACCTCAGTTTTATTTTACTTGTCACTCTTCTTTTGATAGCTTTTATGTCCTGGCTTATGGACTTTTGTGTCTCTGCCTTGTTGCATAACTCCTTTCACTGATTATGTGACAGTTCTTTGGTTTTTTCTCATTCATTATTCATTATCCTTGCTATTGTCAGACCCACAAGTTTGTCTTCAACAAATGGCTTGTATCTAGACTATTTAACACCATTCTAGTCCAGCCAATTTATCATCATCAGTTGATCAACCAAAACCACCTAAAGTGTCCCCCATACAACTTTCCCTGGTCTGATTTCTTTTCTTGACAACACAAGAACTTTGACTTCCTCTTCTCATTGGTTCATCCTTTTCCCTGCTCAAATCCTAAATTTCAACAAAATTCTCTTTGTATAATGATTCAAATTTTTGGTAGCTTGAATCACCAAAAAAAGGCTGGCCCCAAAAAAATGAAATCAGAAGGAAAATAAGAGGATTAAAATCTCCAATGAGAAATTTTATTTTTTTGATTCTTTTGGTTTTTTGAAGGAACTTTTTAAGGTAAAAGGATAAATTGAAAAAATATGAAAGAAATATTGTAAATATCTTTGAATGTTGCTTGAGACCTTTGGTAGCTGAAATAACCACAAAAAACAATTGAAATATATAAAATAAGGATGCAAAAACCCATGGAAAAATTGGTTTTTTGTGGAATTGTTTAATTTCTTGATTCCATTTTTGGGGGTTTCTAATGCCTCCAAAATTACCAAAGATTTTTTTGGGGTGTTTGTAAACCCCAGCTATGGGAATTTGGTTTCAGAATTTGAAAAAAAAAAATTCTTTCAAGTACCATGAAATAAAGTATTTGTTTGTGTAGCATCAAGGATGCACAATGGCACACAGATGTAATCTTCCATGAAATAAAGGATGCGCCCGTGAGGAAATTGATGCCCTAAAATAAAAAACACCTTTTGATTTAAAAAAATGCGAAAATTTATGAAAAAACAATAGAAATCAGCACCTTTTGAGATGAATTAATGCCTTTGGAAATTCTTTCAAAGCCAAGTAACAAATGGAGAAATTGCTGAATTTGAAAAAAAAAATCATTAAAGCTTTTTTCTATTATAATTAAATTTCCATTTCCTTCTCAAATGAAGAAAAATTCCCATTCCCCACCAATTTAATTTGTTTCCAGGGGGGCTTTGATTGATTTCAGGGGGGGAGGGAGAGCAAGGGGCTACCCTCTACCACAGCCCTGAAGGCCTTGGTGAATTTATGCAGAAGCCTTTGAAGCCTCAAAAAAACTGCTAATGAATTCCAGAAAGTTTCTTTAGAATTACTGTTAAAGTCATAGTTGACTCTTATTGTAGCCTTCATCAAGTATGAGAGAAGTCTCATGGTGAGTAAGTTGGTGTGAAATTTACAGACATTGAACTGACTTTAAATTTTAATGTTTTCTTGGATGATCTTTTAGATTTTTTTCTCAAATTTCTTTCTAAAATTAATCATGCTGTATTATTTTCTTCTCATGAAACTTGACTGAAATTTCAAATTTTTTTTTGTGTATATTTATTCATGTGTTTATTTTTAACTATTATCAGGCCCCTGAAAATATCAAAGTTCATAATTTATTCTTTCATTTTCCCAGTAGCTCTTTTACTTCTATCATTTCAAGCTGATCAGTTTTGTCTTGAGATATTCATCCCTTAAATTTTGTGAAACCACTTCTTTGGATTAATTTTTAATATCTTTTTTTTCCCAGGCAAAATTCATGCCAAAAAATTACTACAATGATAAATTTTTTTGAAAAAGGCATCATTTTAGTCATCTTTTTCTAAAATAATTCAAAAAGGGTTAATTGATGTGATTATATTAAAATTATTACTAGAATCATGCCTCCTGGATTGCATTTCCATGCCATGGCATTGGGGGGGGGTCATGTTCCCCCCTTGAAATGCAAGAGCAGGGGGGAGGGGGGGGGCCTGCCATTCTGGTGGCCCAGGAAGCCAAAAATGCGCAGACCATGTATTTTTGACTTGAAAATTGAAACTTCCTGGGAATTTCCATGGTTGAGAAATCCAGTAAAAACATCTTTGGCGTGGAACTGAAGCCTACAATCTTTCAATAGCCAGGCCAAATCCATGCAGTGCTTGCAGTTTTTACTTGGGCATTGAAACAGCCTGGTAATTGCAGCAGTATTTATAAATAACATGGGTGCTCTGGTTTTCAAGCTCATCCAGCCTTGGATCAGTTGGTGGCATTTTTCTATTTCATTTTCCTTTCTTATATATATATATTCTTAATTCCTTTTAATTTTTTAATTTTTTTTCCTTTTTTGAAATTTATTTTTTTTTGTACATTTCTTTTTGGTAAAATACAAGGGCACTGTGACTTATCCTGTTTCCCAAAGCTCCCCTCATTTTTTGTGTAATTTTTATTTTAATTTTTTAATTTTTTTCAATTTTTTCTTCTGTTTTGTATTCATTTTGATATTTTTTATTATGGTATTTATTTATGGCCAGTTTTAAATTCATTCATGCCTTTTTTCAACCCATATGAGTTTTGAATGCAGGTTAACAACTAAACAAGTTGCAAGCAAAGTTTTTTACAACTTGCGCAGCCCCTGGGGGGTTGCAAACTACCTGTTTGCAGCGCAAATGAGTTGCAAACGGGTAGGTTTCAATCAACCTGGGCTGAAAAAAGAATTTTGCTGTTGAATTTTGAGCTGGGTGCTCCGGTGGAAAGAGGAAGGAGAAGGGATGATAAGGTCTTATGACGCCAAGGGGAGCCAATCAAGAGAGTCAAGGGAGCACTCCCGGTTCAAAGTGAGGAAGAACTGATGTCAATTCATTGACTTGGAAACCAGCAGCTTTAAATAGACTAAGTACATTAAGGCTGGCTTGTGGTTTTCAAGATGAATGAAAAAGAATAAGTTTGATAAGCATAACTGTGAAACAGAAGATGTCACAAGATAAATAAATGTTAGGAATCTGGGCCACAATAGATGAAAGGTAAAGAAAGCACTAGAGTTGATACTGGTGGAACAACATAAAGACTTTACTAGAATAGCATACTTGTGAGGAGAGCCACTGTAGGTTAAGATAAAGATTATACTGGAAATAAGACTTGACAAGCTTATTATAGAGATAATACTAGACAAAACACTTAGAGCAGGACATGAGAATATAAAGCTTAATAAATGGTTGCACTCTAGTGTTAGGCAACACAATATAAGACTAGAATTCTAACATTTGCAACCCCCTGGGGGATGCGCTTTTAAATGGGGTTTTGTGTTTATTCCCTGAACCTTTGGCCTATTTGGGGCAAAATAGCCCCAAATGGGCCATTTCAGGGGGGAATCAGGGGTACCTAGGCACCCCTGGACCACATTTTAGTGCCATCAACCCAAATTGTGAGAGGTGGAATACATTTTGAGACTATCATTAGACCACAAGAAGAACTTGGGATCAAATTCTTCCTATTGGAAAAACAAATTCTTGTCACAAAATTTACACAAAACTTGCTTTTGGATAATTTTTCTATCAACCCAAAAGTGAGTACACTCAGGAGTTGTTGAAACACTTTGATTGAATAATAAATTGAATTAGGATTTTTTTGCAATATGGAAACAGTGGCAAGCCCAAGCCACCCTGGTTTCAACATGGCTGTGTTAAAGGACTTAATTAAAAGTGTTGTTAACAAAGCTGTGGCAGAATCTAGGGATTTGGGTATGGATTTGGTAAATAAAAAATTTCTAGCCTCAATTTTATCCTCATCTAGTGATGAAATTGAGCAACAAGATGTTTTACAACTGTAATTGACTCAAGGTGGTGAGTAACATTTCATATGCCATTTTACTGAGATTAATTTAGCTTTATAAATACTAATGTAACCATGGTGTCTGTAACTATGTAACTATGTGACTATGCTTTTCCAGAGCCCCTTGACCCTCCTCCTGTGAGAGCCTTTTGGATCAGGAAAGAAGCCAAGAACTATTTTCAAAAATGAAAAGTCATGCATGTCTAAGAATTGAAAACATTCAATTCAAAAAGGGATAGATATTTAGACCTATCCTGCAACAGATATGGAGTATACAAAGGGTCATTTCTCACCCAAAGTCAAAGGCAAACTCACACAAGGAAGCTTGGGTGTGAATTCATGATACTTTCAATTTGCACAGTAGCAGATCCCATGTGGAACCTATCCATTATAAATTACCAACACAATCATCAACCATCTGCAAACCCCTCAGTGCATCGTCAAATGAGGAGAATATCTGGGGCATCCTTAAATAAACTTAAGGAAGGCATGGAAGATTGGCTCAATAAAATTCAACTCAAAAGCAAATTGAGCAAGATTGATGAGGAAGAATATGTTTAAAATAGAACAATATATAACACTAAGCGCAGGTCAAAAACATCTGAAATGAATGGTAAAATGGTTATGGATGTGCTATTAAAAATGCTCCAAGAAGCAAAGTGGGTATCCAGGTCAGAATTCCTTTTTGACCCTCTGTACATAAGGCTGCATTTGGCTTCCACATTTAAATTTAACTTTAACTTTGGATGTGTCCCTGGGGCACCACAGCCAATCATCCCACAGATTTGTAACTGTAGCCTTCAAGAATGGGCAGGAAAGGACATGGCTACAGCTAGTTACAAGGTCAAAACCTTGTAACTTGCTGTAAACTCTTTTCAAAGAGGACAGCATGGAAATGTAACCTCTGTTTAAGTTACACTTGATGGGTTACATTTCTTGCCAAACACCCAAAATTTTTACTGTAACTATAACCCCCTGTAACTTCTATTTGGTGGACAGGGGGAGTTACAGTTTCACATACACCTTGGAGCCAAACACCACCAAACAGTAACTTGATTCAAAATTGGGATGAGGATCAATACCACCTTTCAAGCTCAAGTCAAGATTATTGCGGGTGCGGTGTAAAAATACAGCTCTGAGGAAATTTTGACGGATTCAGAATCCTTTAGGTCACCCAAGAAAGATTCTGAGGGTAGTGTAGGGGATCCAATCCAAGTTAGATCTTTGGATTAAAATTATCATTAGCTCAATCAATCACTTTTGATCTCTCTTTCATCTTTTCTCTGCTTGAGTAGATCCATTTACACAGTTTTTTTTTCTTTTTTTTGACTTTCTCCCTCAAAAGCCCACTGGTTGCAGCTACATCCTTGAAAATCATGAAAAGGATCACACCTTTTCTTTGAACAAAAATAAAAGATTAAATTATGAGGGGATTAATTTTTGCATGGGTGCAATCCTTTAAACCACAGGTGTTCTATGTCTGCATGACATAACTCTCACAAAGACAAATCCTTTATTTCAGGGGTTTTTCAAGAATTTATTTTTTTGGAAATTTGGCACCACAGCACTGTAGCTGGCTGTCTGAAATACTTATAATTTTTTTTTTTTTAATTTTGAGAGCATTAGAACACCTTAAAAATTTCATTCAAAAAATAAATAAATAAAAAAGAAATTCTCCTTGCAGTCTTAGATCCTTTTCTTTACCTTTTTAATTTTAATTTTAATTTTTTTTTTGGTGATTTAACCTTTCAGAAAATTAAACAAAAAAATCAACAAGATTTCTTTTATCCATTTGGCCTTTTTTTTCTTTGATGTAAAATTACACCTTAAAAGAATTCATTCAAATAAAAAAAATAATCAAATTTCAAATTTCTCATTGCATTTTTGGGTCCTTTCCTTTGCCTTTTTAATTGATTTTTTTGGGTGAATTAAGCTCTCAAAAATATAAAAAGACAATAAAAGAGCTTTATATCATTCATTTGGGATTTATTGGATTTATTCTGACACCTTAAAAAATTCATTCAAAAAATCCAAAAAAAGCAAATTTCTCATTGTATTTTTTGATCCTTTCCTTTGCCTTTTTAATTAATTTTTTGGGGTGAATTGAGCTCTCAGAAAGTCAGACAGAAAAGAAAAGAGCTTGATATTATTCTTTTGGGATTTATTGAATGTATTCTTACACCTTAAAAGATTCATTCAAAAAATCCAAAAAAAATCATATTTCTCATTGCATTTTTGGATCCTTTTCTTTGCCTTTTCAATTAATTTGTTTTGGTGATTCAATCTCCAAAAACAATTTAAACCAAAAATTAAAGAGCTCTGTTATAATTCTTTGGATT
Organism: Puccinia polysora; assembly: GCA_025617555.3. Lineage (NCBI taxonomy): Eukaryota > Fungi > Basidiomycota > Pucciniomycetes > Pucciniales > Pucciniaceae > Puccinia > Puccinia polysora. Next base: position 30,287,567 of record CM062626.1, read on the forward strand.
TTTTTTGGATGCATTCTTGGCCTCCAAAAATTGAATCCAACATAAAATCACTTCAAAATAACACATCCATCTTGATTCTTTTTTTACCTCTGGCATCCAAGTTTGCATCAATTTGTTTTACAGAAATTTAGAAAAGCACCCAAAGATGAAACAAAAAAATAAATTGACTGCTTCATTTTGTGGTGTAAAACATGTGAAAAGCCATCAGAATAATTTCAAGTTTCATCTTTGGATGCTTTTCATGCGTTCTGTAAAAAAAAATTGAGGGAAACTTTGATGTCAGATGTGAAAGAAAACATTGAAATGGATGTGTTATTTTTAATTGTTTTTATGTTGGATTCAATCTTTGGAGGCCAAGAATACATCCAAAGAAATCCCCCCTCCCCCAAAAAAAAAATACTACAAAGCTCTTTGATTGTATTTTTAACTTTTTTTTTTTGAGATCAAATCATCAAAATAAATTGTTTAAAAAGGAAAAGAAAAGGATCTGAAAATGCAATGAGAAACTTCATGTATTGGATTTTTTGAATGATTTCTTTGAGGTGTTCTAATGCTTCCAAAATTACCAAAGATTCCTCATAAGGGTCTTAGGCACCCAGCTACAGGGTTGCGGTGTCAAATTATCAAAGAAATGAATTCCTGAACACCCGTGAAATAATGGATTTGTCCGTGTGGAAGTAACGTTGCAGAGACGTAAAAATCCATGATTTAAAGGATTGTGCCCATGAGAAAATTAATGCCCAATAATAAGACAAAAAAAAAAAATCCCCCGACTGGGTTTCTCAAGCTCTGATTGGTGTCAAGATCAAGAACTCAAGCGCCAAGATCGTCCCAAACCCAAGAAGCGAATGTTGACGAAGTGGGTCGATCGATCGATTGATTTGCATCGATCGTGTGGTCGTCTCACATCTGATGCCCACCATCTCGACATGGGTTTGGTGTGAATGGTCGATTGAAAGGGTAGCAGCTTGAACCGATCACCAAAGACTATGGATTTCATGAGGTTGATTGAGGTAAGGAGTGTGTAGGATGGATGGGCCTTGATGAAATCCCACGGGTGGTGTGACGGGAGTTCTCGATGGGCGAAGAGAAGAACGGCAGGTCCCCATGAGTTCACCTCCGGGGTGTTTAGGGACCTTGGGCGCTTGCTTGGATTCCAAAGTGATACAAACCATCTTGACAGTGTGGAAGGGATTTTCTTACTTGCAAATTTGTTAAGGATCGCATCACTGGAACACGACTGTATATACGTATCAGGTTTCCAGGACCTCGGGCGTGGACGGCGCGCCCCTCTTCATCCGTTTCTCTCCCCATCGAGCTCACGGAGCACATGAGACGAAGATTTCAGGGAGAACAAGAAAAAAAAACACTACGATCTCACATAATGAACATTTTATCGGGCCTGTTTTATATACACCCTAAATTACAAACACGTTTCATCTATGTATGTATGCACATAAGATGTAATACACCCCAAATTGGAAAAAAAAACGAGGGTTGATTCGGGGCTAACGGCTCAGGTCGTCCTGTACTAGATAATAATGGTCCGAAATCAAGTTTTCGAACCAAAAAGTTAACCCAGTTTGAGGATCGAAATCTCGAACGATCGAGGAGGTTTGAGTACTACTATCAGCATGAGCGGTCGAAGTGGAGGAGGAGAATTGATCATTCGAATTGACAGGCTCGAGTGAACCGCCTAATTCTATTGATTCAAGCAATTCAGTCGTCAGATTAACGCTCAAGCGTTCCGATTGAGCGATTTCTAACGTCGTCATTTTTTGAAGTCGGTTTTCGCCAGATAGCACGTCGTCATGACCAGCATCAGGAGGTTTAGAGATTGATTGGTCTCGGGAAGTACCCGGCAATGTGTTTCTTAGTCTATTCATCAACCGATGTTCGAAGGCGCTCATACTAAAATGAGGCGTGAAGAGTACCCGTAAACCAGACCTAAACGTCCTCAGGCGGATCGGGGGTACTGTATATTCGGATAAGTGATGGCAAGCTAAGATCATATCGGTAGGCGAGACAAGCGCTAGAATAATGAATGAATCAAAACGAGATCACATCCATCACCCAATCGATCAAACATCTCAGAGTGGGTGAGCGATTGACTCCAAGTTTGAAATGGCTTACAAATACCCCGGGCTCGGTTCCAAATACACCAAACCTCATCGAGTGGCCGTATACCGAGCGCAACGTCATCAGAACCATGAGCCATGATCGCATCGGGCCTACCCATTGTACGAGTTAACAAGCCGCCTAATTCTTTGGCGAGCTCTTTGGCAAACGCTTGATCGCTAGCCATCATATCTGGTGTGACAGCTGGAGCAGGTAATCCAAGCTTGACGAGTGAGGAACGGACGAGTCCAGCTTTCGGATCTGATGTTATCGGATCTCCGTTGGACCTGACATTAGATTCTAAGCTGGTCAGCCTAGCGTTGATGGACTGAGCCATTTGAACCTAAAATGAAAAGGTAATCAAACTCTGGTTAAAACATGACGTCTATTTCCTTCCCCACCGTTCCGAACTAGAGATCCTCTCGGACAGTGAATACGACTTACCATGTCCTTGGCCTTAGCCATCAAAGCACGAAGGTCTTGAAGGCCTTCGGTTAATTCGTGCTGATCAGCTTGTTGCTGAGAGTCCATGACCTTCAGAATTCGATCGATCCCAATAGGTTTCGAAGCGTTGGAGACATCATTCTGACAACTATTTGAGATCCCTTCACCTTCAGATGGATTTGAGTGTTTGAGAAAGTGGCTCGCCGACCTAAAGTCACCGGTCTTCCAAGATTTGCTTTGCAACGTATCCTTTAAACAAAAGTAAAACGTCTTATCTCCACCTTTTCTAAAGGACAGGCGGATATAGGAATTCTGCGGAAATGATGCAGGTGGGGCAGGGGTTGTAGCACGAGAGTGTTGCAGATCAACCTGATTTGAATCGACCGGGTTGGACGGGAACGACTGGTTTGAAGTCAAGCTTTCCAGAGTGATGGTTCCCAAGACTGAGTCACACATTTCACATCGGGCCATGGAAGGGTGATTGAGAAAGGTGCAAGATGGACACGAAATTTCCTTTTGTAACGCTTGCTCTACCCGCTTGGTAAGATGATCAGTAGGATCCGAAGCGGTTACATTCGAAAGTGCCTGCCGGGAGTTTTGTGTCTGATCGGAAAGGTGCCTGGTAAGAGGAATAGAAGAGTCCGGCCGATGGGATGTGGAGTGATCTACGAGAGAGGCGAGAGAGGAAGGTGGCCGTTGGGCCGAAACAGGTTGAGCGGAAGCTGATGAATCTCTGGGAACACCACACAATCCACATTTCGGTTCAGGTGGATTTGAGAATCCACAAACGTGACAAGCCCAATGAGAGGCAGCAGGGTGATTGAGGATATTAGCTTGACCGGATGTGAATTCGAATGGATCTTCGATCGAAGTTCGATCGACAGAGTTAGTTTGTTTAACATCCGATTTAGGAGTACCTAGTAATAATGTGATTTTGGGGGAACTCTTGAGGAAACCGATCCAATACTCAGTTTGCCGGATCAGACTGATATCCAAGTAACACGAATGACGATGTGGATGGAGCCGGTCTACATAAATCAATCGGTGAGATGTGAGATAGAGTGTTCCATCCTGATATCGTTCATCTCTATTCTTTCTGGGTCGTTGAAATCAACGATGGAACCAAGGTGTCAGAGATCGAAGATAGATCGGGAGAAAGGGACAGAACAGAACGAGGTTGTGGATTTGAGCGAGAAGGATGATGGTGGTTTTGGAATTACCCATTATTTACCCATCATAGATTCCGATTCCAACCTGGGATCGAATGATGGATTCGTTGTAGAACAATTGAGCCTTCAGCGTCAGATTGGTCGTATCGATCGACCTCAAATGATTCATGATTTCGATGAACCCTAGTCGGATGGATGGTGAGTTTATCCGAATTCAATTCTTCATGATGAAGAGGGAGACGACCATCGTTCTTGATTCCGATGAAAGATGATAGAGAGAGAGAGTGTGTGTGTGTGGGTGGGTGTGGGTGTGGGTGTGGGTGTGATGATGATGATGATGATGATGATGATGATGGAATTGACTGGATATGATGGTTCCACTCTGGTCGGCGGTCAACAGGAATTCTAGTGGCCTGGGCGAGGACAGCGAAGGAGGATCCGAGGGGGGCGCGCCGGTCCGACGGATCAGGGCCATCCTGCCGTCCAAAGCCGAGATCGACCATCGGCAGGATCCGGATCGGAGGATATCCAAGGGTGGGGCCATACTCATCATTCATTTTTGATCAACTCACATGTTGTCGGTGGGAGCAAAAAATATGAATCTTGCATGTACCTGGAAACAGGGAGACAGGAGAAGCCTAGAAACTATGGCCTTCAAGCTGCATATCAAAAAACTTTTCTCAAATCTGACACCTTCAAACTCAACTTCAAGCCATCTTTGAACTTTAAGCCATGATCAAACTAGCTTCAAAATTCAACCCATGCTTTGAGTCTTCTTGAAAAATTCAAAGGCTTCTTTGCACCAAGATCATTTACATTCCCAGTTTGTTGGGTTGATTGTGTGACAGTCAATGAACTCACTCAAGTCACAAAGTTTTTACAACAGCTCTTCTGCCTGTTAGTTCCTGTTTTCTAAAATTCTATATTCTCCAGTTTGTGCCAAATCAATGGCCTGAAATGATGATATGAATAAGATTTTTTTTTTTTAATTTGCAACCCCAAGCTCAAAAAAATTTGGATCCTGCTCCTTCTTAAGCTTTTAGTAGGGGGAACTCTCAGGATCATTTTCACACTTCAAAGTTGAAGATGTATTTTTTGAAGAAAAAACCTCAGCATACTAGTATTGTCTACCAAGTGCATTTGGGCGCCATGTAAAGTTATTCAAATTTTTTTTAAAGTGCGCATGGCACTTTGTAACGTTGAATTGGTGCCAGGCTAACTCATTTGGGCACCTTGTCAAGCGCCCAATTGTGCCCATCCAAATTATTCTGGTGCCTTGTAAAGTTTCACTTGGCACCAATCAAAGCTGGTTGCAATGACCTTCTCACCACTCGTTATTTGGAGCTTTTAACTAAAAAAATGATGAAAAAAACACTTTTATTTCTTACAAACAATGTATTTGATAATAACATATGTATATCTGTTATTTGAAGCAATGAAAAAAAAACATCACATTTTTTTGAATAAATAATGTGAAATAAATAAGAATATGTTAAAAAAAAAAGACAAAATAAAAAAAAAGACAAAATAAAAAAAAAGACAAAAGAAATAAAAATAAAAATACTAAGGAGCTACCAAGAGAGGGCCTGTAATAGGCTGCATCTCAAGATAATTTTGATAAAAAAAATTTACATGAGAATAAAGTTTTTGGCTTTTCTTTTGGGTTGTGGCCTCATTGATTCCTGCTTTTATTTTCTGAACAAGCTCCAGTCAATTTTTTGGAGCCTTTCCTTGAACATAAGCCTTGATTGAGTGGAAAGAATATTTGATTGGGTTGAGGAAAGGGGAGTAAGGAGGGAGGAATTTGATTCATATTGACTTTGACTTGCTGAAATTGACTCAAAGTTCTTCAAAACGGGTACCACAATGAATTGGTGCACTATCCATGATGATGACCAAATCTTGAGGTAGTCTTAAAGCATGAGATAAAAGGAAGAGGCAGAAATTGTTAAAAACTACTCCCTTGGCCTTGTTCACATCAACATTGAGGAGTTTGTGGTAAAAAAAACCCTCCTCTGACAGGGAACCTATTAGGGCCTATCAGAGTTAAAATTTTCAAAAAATCAAATGGATGATTTCAGGCCTATCCTTTTTTTTCAAAATTTTATTTTTTTCAGCTAAAAACATTGATTCATTGTTTGTTTTGATAAAAAATATTTTTGGAAAAATTGATATTTTTCTGAAATAAGCTTTTTAATTTTTTCAAAGATTTAAGTCTGATATACCCTATTAAGGTAACCTGATTGACTTTGGGAACTAGGCTCAAGACAGTGGGTGTAACTAATGAAAATAATAATAAAAGAAAAGGAGTTAAATCAAAATAAAAGAAAAGCTATATATATATATATATATATATATAAAATAATAATAATAATAATAATGAAAAACACCTGAGGGAGCATAGCAATTGGGCCAGCTTGAATGCAAGTCAAAACCTGCCTCATCAATGTAAACAATCTTCCAATCAACATCCATTCATCAACATCCCACAAATTTGGCCCAATGCTCCAGAAGGTTGGGCCAATTCCATGAGGCAGGTATGTTGGTTACCTTTTTCCAGGTAATATAAATGTCCTTGAGGAGGTTGCTGAAGGCTTGATTGGCAACTTGAATATTGTGCTTCATCTTAAGGAATTCAACCATTTCCTTGAGATTTGCAGTTGATTTCTGATTGATAAACATCAGCAGATTGGTTATCAATTCTTCAGTAAGCTTGGATGGTTGTCTTTTGTTGATCTGGATGTGAGTCAGATCTTCCTTTATGATCTGTTGTACCTGGTGACCCAATAAATCAAAAGTTTACCCTGCTTATTTTTGTGTTATAAATTTTTCCACAACATTTTTTTGGATGAGGTTGCAGACTTCTGGCTTGATGATGGTGTTTGGTTTATAATCCTTGCGGGTTAGTCATTCATTGAAGGGTTTTTTTGGTTTATTTTCTGATGTGCCTTGAGGATCTGCTTGTTTTGGAAGTTTTGGCAGTTGAGTTACTCAAATTGGTGGGGAAGATCCCAAGCTTGAGCCTTGCTTGCTTCAAGTTCAAGCACCACAGGATCAATTGGTGTTTCATTGGCCATCTGAAAAAAAATGGATTGATAAAGATAAATAAAAAAAATAAGAATAAAAAAACTTACTTTTTGTAAAAATAAAGATGGTTGATCAATGGTTGGTGAAGAGTGGAGGAGAGGAAGCTGGTCAGCCAAGTGCAACAAGCTTTGATTTGCATCCAAACAAGCTTTATTGGGCGCCAAGATTGGCCCCCCCAAGACCAACCCAATCAAGATCTCTGGGCACCTATCTAAGTCTTGCTTGTTGTGCGCCAAGTGGACTTGGTCTGGCGCCCAAATGCGCTTGATAGACCATATATGCCCCCAAATTTAGGGTGGAATGGCATTTTCACGGTGCAGGATGTGCTTAGACTGGTGCAGTATGGGCTTTTCCTGGTGCAGTATTGACTTTTCCCTGTGTCAATGCAAGAGGTGCATATACAAAAACATCAATAAATGAATAAAAAATCAAGAAACTCAACGCCAGGTGAGGTGTGGGAAGTTTTAAATCTTTTTATAGAAGTAGATACCTCCATCAACTCAGTGTCTGCTTTAAAACCAAAAGCAGGAAACCTAAAAAAAACAATCTACAAAATCAGTGCATTCTGCTTACTAATTAAAAAACCAAAAGCAAGAGACCATTTCATTACAACTATACATTCATTGCTTGAAATCAAAATTTGAATCTCATGTTTAAAATTTGAGTATAAAGGCATCACCTACAAGAAAATTTGTGAATCTCTTGCAATCTATCATGACTGAAAAAGTTATAACATTTCAATAAATCTTCAAATATTTTGCATTTTCTTGAATCATGAACAACAGAATTTGAGCTGGGTTAAACAAAACAGGCTTTCTTTGCCTAAATTTATTACTCATTTCTGGTCACCTTTAATCCAAGATATCCAGAATCCAACTCTCACACAAGCACCCCCCCTCCTGAGCATGCTTTCAGGCCTATTCCCAACACTAGATTCTCAGAAAAATCACTAGTGAAAGAATTCTTTCCACCATACTGAGCCAAGAAGTAAAAAACAATTTGTGAAATGTAATTTTAAACTTCAGAAGCAAAGTATGCAACAGCCATATCATTTTATAAGCTGGAAAAAGCCTCAGGAATGGTGGACTTATCGAAAATTCCATGACAATATCTTCTTGAAAAACCTGCATAACTTCAAATACAACTAAATTAAGGTTATGTATGTTGAAACTCTGCCAAATCAAAAACAAAGAAATTAGTCAATTTTATGTAGTTGCCCTCAAGCAACTTCATTGCGGCCACAAAACTTTTTCCCAATTGGGACAACTACAAGACCTTTTCTCCAATCTCCTTTCAATCTCTTGCTGTTGCAACAAATCCCTCATCCATGAATGAGACCACCCAGACCACCGTCTCCAACCAGAAAGAAGATTATTGCCCCAAGAAACCAATCAATTTTTCTTCAAGAACCAAAAAGATCAATCAATTAGAAGATTGAGGAACCAAACATCCTTGAAAAATTAACCAATCAAACTCAGAATTGACATATCAATCAAGAAACAACCAATTGCCAAACAGAAAAGAGCAAACCAGCCATGATTTACCAATAAATCAATCCAGTCCTTGTCCAACCACCCACAAAAAACCAAAAACCCTCCTCAAGTGCTTAAAAGAAGATAGAAAATAGAAATTCAATCCAAAAATCAAGACAGGGAATTGAACACCCTGTCAGGTAGAATATAACCATACAGAGGCCACCAGCTACCACCTAGGCGACAGAAAAGTCTGCCGGAAAACCCAGGCTGTTTCCTAAGACCCCCTGCTATTCATGTTAGAAGAAGTTCTACTCACTCCAGCTTGTGCCTTGACCTGAAGGCAAAGAACCTCCTTAATGATCACACATCAACTTAATCTTGTATTGCATCTTTTTACACACTTGTAAAGTCTTGTCCAGTCAGTTTCTGGTTTTCAGAAAAGAGTAATAAAAGCTTAATTTGAGATTCAGGAGCTCCCAGTATAAAAATGTATTTATCAATATTCTTGTAGTGGCTCAGGAATCAACTGAATTTAATCAATAAAATAAATATGTCTTTTATTCTTGATTTTGGGTACAGTTTTAAACAGTACCTGTTTTTGGTTTTTGGAGACTCAAACAAAGTTTGAGACAAAAAATTAAAATCAACTGATATGGTCATAGAAACTATTGGGGGTGCTTCAGGTTATATTTGCAAATATTTTATAAAGAAGAACAATAAAGCTCCATGATTTCCTTTTTGAGAAGATAGCACAAATTAAAAAAGGGCCAGGCTGAAATCATGCCAAATAAATTACTAATTTCACCCCAATGACACCTTTGTGCCTTGATTTAACAAAATAATTGCTAAAATGATGCCATCATTATAGTAATTCTTTGACTATGATCTTGCAAATTGGCATGATTTTCCACCACAGGAAGATGTGAAGCCTTTTTAAGCTTTGAATCAGTGCCTTGCATGAGTGAAAACACCATTTGATGGTGTTTTTGGGACCCCAAAGGCTTTTAAACATTAAGTGAGGCTCTGAGGGGCTAAATTAAGGCCTCCAGGACCCTTTGGGGTTTGTGGGGGAACAAATATGGACACCAATTGAGTGAATTTAATATGTTAAAATGCTATAATCATCCATTTTTTGCAAGTAACTCAAATATTACCTCATATTTGGAAAAAAGCTACATAAAATGTAAGAAAAAATAAATTTACTGTCAAGAAGTGAGATATATCCAGTGGAATATAAAAATTTTTTTACCAAGCATAAAAAAAAAACAATGCTAAATTTACCCATTTCATGCTAGGAATTCAAATATTATGAAGTATTTGAACAAAGATATCATCATGTAAATAAATAGTTCTAAATAATATGAAAGACATACTTCTTTGAAGAAAATTCAAGATTTATGGTGGACTTTAAAAAAATGTTTTACCACACATAAAAAATGAAAGAAAAATGCAACATATATACATTTTACAAGGAGAATTGAAATATGCTTTAATTTTTCAACAAAAGTTTCATCAATCATAATGGTGGCTTTCTGAACTGAAAATAGCAATTAAATTTTTTATTTCAAAATTCTGGGTTCAATAGAAATTGCAAATTAAAAAAAAATAAAATCAACCATTTAATGCATCATCATTCATAACCCTCCCCTCTGCATGCACTTAAGGTGAACAGTCTCATTCATCCTCACCAAACTAACCATTTCAATCTCATTCCACTAAAAATTCTGAATCATTCAACCCAATCCCTTTCTCATCCAGTAAATGGTAAGCTTCTGCATCCATTAGTGTACCCATTGAACATTCTATTGAAACAAAGCACAATTTTTGACATATGTGAATATCCTGGTCCAAAAATACAGTTGAATAAAGGATACCAAGTGATTTTGAATGTCAAAAATGAACTGGCACAAACCACCTCAATTCACTGCAAAGGGTTGTTCCAATCAGTAAAAAAGATACTTTGATTGAATAGCAGGATTTACAGAATGTAAAATCCCCAGTTAGTTTTTTTCACTTCTGTGTAAGTTGGCCAGTTGCTTATCCTAACTGACTGTTTCTAACTTGATTGTGTTCTTTTCCAGCTTGTCAAAAATTCATTTTCTTAGATTTAAGGGCCTACTTCTTTCACTGGGACTACATACTGGAAGGAAGGATAGGGTACCCAGGCGGCCAAGGGTCTTAGTTTTGGCTTTTTTTTACAATCTACTCAATAAAACCAGAACATTGGTGTAAGACTCCAAACGGTGCTAGGCCATGGCAGTTCTGTGGAGGGGAAAGGTGCTGTTTAGGCTAACCTCCTGAGTGTTACAAAAATATTTAAATGTAACCAAGATCAAGTTCCAGAACCTGGTAAATGAGGAATCAAGTAGTAGAGGATAAGGATGATAGTAGTTTGGTAGCAATGGAACAGCACTATCTGAGCCAAGATTATGTGGGAAAAACTTGGACAAAAGAAGCTAAAGTTTGTTTAAAGTTCAGAGAACAAAGCTGTTGTATGTAAACAACGCCCACAAGCTAATAACTCTGGTTTTCAGCAGAAGATTGGTGATGATCAACTCAAACCCAACCAGCCTCCAGGTTCTCAATGAACCTGACCAACTCTCCGCAATCAAGCGCTTAAAGGGTACCAGATAACTGAGGGTGGCTGTACAAGACAAAGCACTATGTTTAAGAAGCTCTAAAAGCAAACAGTAAACTGATTTGAAGCAAGGATAACCTCAACACTTCTCAAGGAACTCAAGAGTAAACTGGCAGAATGCAACTCCAAAAAAAAATAAGGAAGGTATGACACTCCAGGTCTTAAGCTTAATAAGACCTCTTCAATCAATCGTGATTGGCTCCAGAAAGATGATCAAGGAGGGATCAAGACCAGTATGGTCAGAGAAATGGATCAAGGAGTGGTATAACACACTCAAGAATTCCAAAAGACAGAATTCTCTTCAACCAGAAAGGCTATTGGTTGGTGATAAGGATCAGGCCACAGAAGGGCAAAGACTAAGGGTCAAAGGATCCGGGGGGAATCATTGAAATACCCAGGATGAGGATGAGGATTTGATTTCAATGATAAAGGGGGGACATATGCACACCCTCCCATTGATGTTTTGTAAAAAGGCAGGGGAGAGCCCCTCCTTTTATAGACAAGAGGTCTTTAGATTATTTACAAGAGAGATTTACAGATAGAGCGGAAAAAAACAGTTTTTTTTTTTTTTTTTGGATCTAAATTGAGGCTATAGAAAAGTTCATAAAAATTTTACTTTTTCTTTACTGGTCCAGAGGTGTCCCAGATTGGGCACCACATCTCTCCTTAACTTACAGACTGTCCCTAGTCTGCATCTGAGTATCTTTGATGATATATATAAAATTAGAAACTGAGGAATTGAAACAGAAAAAAAACACCCATTTGATCTTGAGGGTGATTGAAAAAGGGAGCTTGATCCATCCAAAGAAGAGGTCCTGGAAGTGGCTGAGCTAAAAGAATGAAGAAGGCGCCCCAGGTTCTCACATATCTGGCATACAGTAGAGTTTCACAACAAAATGCAGCAGATGACCCCTGGTGGTGCACAATTGGGAGGACTTACTTCTGGGAAAAGTTGCCTCCTCAACAATTCAATTTTTTTGCCTGATCAGCAGAGAATCTTCTAGCCATCTGAGTACCATCCAGCTCCTCCAAAACATATGGTCCGCCTCTGACTTGACGGACCACTCAATAAGGACCATTCCAGCAGTTAGAGAAAAGCTTTCCCCACTGAGTTTCCAAGGATCAATTTTAAGCTAAGACTAGATCCCCAGGATTCAAGGGATCCCTGATTTGATTGGAGTGCTTATCCTCCCAATACTGGACTGATTTTTCTCTTGACTCCATCATCTTCTGATAAGCTCTGTCACAAACATCTTCACTTTGCTCCGGTTGCTTGGATCTGGCAACTAATAGATCAGTGGTGGAAGAGACCTTTTCCCAAGATATACCTAAGAAAGATTCCATTTCCAGATCAAGAGGAAGGACAGCCCTTTTCCCAAAGATAATTTCATAAGGTGAGTAGCCAGTGGTTTGTTTAGTTGAAATTTGATTGGAGAAGAGGACCAGAGGAAGAAATTTGCAACAATTCTTTCCACTTTCACCAGCCAGCTTGACAAGGGCAGCCTTTGAAGGAGCATGGCCTCTTTCTATCACGCCTTGAATTTCAAGATAATAAGGAGTGGTCACCCTATGTTGACCAGGAAGCAATCAGATCATTTCAGCCAGTTTGCCGCCAAACTCAGGCCCACCATCAGTTGAATAATATCAATCCAAGCCATAAAACATGGTCCAAGTCTCATAGAGGAAGGCTGCTACTGATTCAGAGCTCAGGTTCTTAAGGAATTTTGCTTCAAACCATCCAGAAAAATCATCTCTAGCCACTCTGAGGTACTTAGCTCCACCAGCCTTAATATGAGCCACATCCATAGCAATCCTTCCAAAGACAGTGGACTCTCCAGTGGGATAAAAAACTTCCGCTGGGCGCCTAAGATCACTTTTCTGACATACTTGACAACTCTTGCACCATTGAAAGACTGATTTCTTCAAGGATGGCCACCAGAATTGTTTGTATATTTGACGATAAGTTTTGGTTTCCCTACAATGACCAAGGCCTTCATGAAGACTTTCAAGGATTGAATCTTGTTTATAAGGGATGATGACAACAATAAGAGCACAAGGGTTGCCTCTTTTCATAAGCCTATTACCTTGGAAAAAGAAATTGGAGGACTTCCTTTTGAGTGATCAAAAATCTTTAGCAGAGAGATCAGGAGGCCTTTGGAGAGTGGAGAGATACTGCTTTAATTTAAGCCAGAAGCCTTGTTGGAAGCCAGAATAATCTTGAGAGGAAAAGGTGAAGACAGGACAAATTAAGGGTTCCTCCTTGTCAAAATCCACTCCAACATCCAATTCTTCATCTCCAAGAGGGCGTTGAGATAAACCATCAGGCATGGTGAAAGATCTTCCAGGCCTATGAACAATATCAAAAGAGAAAAACTGGATGAAAGCCACCCAACAAGTCATTGGAGCGTTTGGAAGACTGGGGGTATTGATAATTTCAATAATGGATTGTGCATTGACTTGTAACTCAAAGTGTTGACCCCAGAGAACAGTTTGGAGATTATTCAACATTTGGGCCACACCACAAAGTTCAAATTTTTGCTGGGAGTACCTGGATTCCACCTCTGAAAAAAGAAGAGATTCATACAGAGCAGGACGATCCAAACCATTTTCATCTTCCTGAGTAAGGACAGCCCCAACAGATTGATAACTAGAGTCCACAGCCAGCTTGATCTTGCCAGCCCTAGGTCCATAAGTGATCTTCTTCAAGACAATGTCTTTTCCAACAATTGTTTTGAGCATCTGAAATGATTATTCACAAGCTTGGGTCCAAAACCATTCAGAATCCTTCCTGGTTAAGCAAAGCAAGGGAATGCAAATTTTGGATAGAGAAGGGATAAAGATCCAAACATAGATTACAACACCTAAGAAACCTCTGACTTCAGTTGGATTGATGGGAGTAGGCCAAGAGAGAATTTTGTTGACTTTGGATGGAGCCATCCTTCTTCCTTCCTTGCAGACCACATGACCAACAATTTCCAAAGCAGGGACACAGGCGGCCAATTTGGATCCAGAGACAGTGAGAACAGACTCCTCAATTTGAAACAGGATCCTTTCCAGAGTGGTTGCATATTCCCAGATACATTGATGGATTCCTGAATGCCAGGGTAAGAGCTCATTGTTAGAATCAGAAAATGGAACTTTAATCCCGCCATCGCCAATAAAGATACCAGCATGATCAGGGATTTAATCCTGGAGGATCCAAACCATCTGAGCCTGATAGACTGCAACCAAATTGGTGGCACCTTGAGGTAATCAAGTAAGTTGGAAACGACCAAGAGGAGTATCAAAAGTAGTGAGAGGAAAAAAAATTGGATGTAAGGATTGTTCGTCATAGCCACCCATAATGTCACCTAGAACATAGCAAGCTCTCCCAGAGAAGGATTCAACAAATTCTTCAGTAGCAGGGGGAATACCAGATTCTTTAATAGTAACCTTATTTAGAGGCTGGAGATCATGAACTATTCTAATTTTACCATTACTCTTGAGAACACAGAAAACAGGAATGGAATAGCTAGAAGTTGATTGTTCATATAAACAGGTTCAGACTTGTTTGTAGACCAACTTGATGAATTTTTCAACTTTAGAAGCAGGGATTGGGATCTTCTTCTTTTGCCAGGGATCATGTTCTACTACAGGGATAATGTAAGGGAGGCCATAGGATTCTTTCAAGAGAACTCTCTCTTCTTCACAGAAAGCAATAGATTTTTCCCTAAGGGCTAAGACATTTTTGATCAAATTCAACTCATCAGGAAGAAGCCATCCATCTGGACCAAAGTTGACCACCTTCAGACTTTCTTCAGTGACACAACCAGAGGGGATGAATGGACCAGTAAGAGATTGAGGTAAACCACAGTAAGGATTGTGGGGCAGAGGGGGGTGCATAAGAGGAGGTTTGAGGTTGAGAGGCATTGGTTGGTTGACTGGCTGGACCTTTTTTGCAACTGGTTTATACTTTGTGGCAAAAGAGAGGAACCCTTTCTTCCTCCAAGCATTGACCAGTGATACCTGACTACAAAAACTGAGGCCAAGTTCCAACATCTTCCAAGTTTGGTGTTCCGCCTTGTCTTTGAAAGGTGCCTTTTCCATAAAAGAGGATCCAAAAGATAACACATTGCTCACATGTGTGGCACATGGTAGAGTTTTGAAAATGACAGTAGTAGAGGCCCCTGATGGTGCACAATTGGAAGGACTTACTTTTACCCCACATTGCCTCCACTTAAGACCATACTCCTTCATACCAAAACCACCAAGAAAAGAATCAAGATTGGGATCTAGTTGAGACTCATTGCAGAGATTCAAAACCAAAGTAGAGGATAATTGATCAGGCTTAAGGGAAAAAAGGAAAAGAAGATACAACAGACCCAGAGAGAGAAGAAATATTTTTGGAATTTTTGAATTTTTTATGTTTTTGAATTTTGATCTTATGTGGATGAGGAAAAGATGATGAGGAAAACAAAAAATATGCCTCTGAGGTTGAAGTTGATCCATAAGTTGAATTCTGAGGCTTAGAGGAACTACAACTATCAGTAGGATCAACTAATCCAATAAAAAATGAGGCTGAGAGGAATGAGAGTTGTCCTTCTGCTTTCCCTTTAGAACTTTTTTGGGAGAATGACCAAGAAAATCTCATTCCCAACAACCAGAATCCAAGGAACAAAGCGGAAATTCAATTTTTCTGCCATCAACATCAGGGAGAAGGATTCTCTCCCCAACTTGATCAGAAAAAATCAGGGTAGCACCAAAATCCATTAAGAACTGTTGGCCCAAGATCATAGGACCTTCCAAACAAGTGATCCAGAAGTGACAAGTTCCAAAAATATTTTGACAGATTCAAACAGGAAACTCCTCAGCAATACCAACCAGTTCACATGACTGGTTCCCTATACCACAAACTGCAGAAGTAAAACTGACCCTTGGGCTAAGCTTGAGTTTTCAGGCCATAGTATCTGAGATTAAGTTGAGCTGAGAACCCAAATCCACAAGAAGAGAAACTGTTTTAGCCGATTCACCAAGATAGCAGGGAAGAAATCCAAGAGGACAGGAATACATATTGGCATCTGAAGGGGGATCTTTTCCAACAGAGTCCCCCATCAAAGTGCCAGAAGAGACCTTCAATTGGTCCGGACCAATTTCCGCACATCAATGAGAAACCCATTTCTTCATGACTTCAGCCACAGATGGAGAGATAGACAGCAGTTCAGCCACAGAAAGATCAGGGATTTTGAGATCAGAAATTTTCTTTAATACTCCTTCCACAGCATTAGGGTAGTCCTTGGAAATGCCCCTCTCAAACCAAACTTTGGGCTGGGTGGAGGGAAGAAGATCAGGTGAGACAAGTACTGGAAGAAGATCAGAGGATTGAGGGGGATGACCACATTGAAGAGGAGGAGAAGGATCAGAGTGGTCCTGGAACCTTTCCATGAGTGGTTCCCTTTCTACTTCCATGTCTTCCACATCAGAGGAAGGGGGCTCAGGCAAAGATTGACGTTTGACAGGTTTTCAAAGGATTGAAGATGGGACAGGAGGAGACTTGTGAGGTTTGGATTCCTCATGGTGTTTCCTAGCTGGATCAGATTGATAAGCACCAGAGAAGCTGGAAGAAGTGATAGCTGGAGGATACCAAGGTTGAAGAGTGCCACAGGATGATCAAAAATCCAAGGAAACCAGAGATGCCTTCTTGGGAGTTGGTGGTTGGTAAGAAGCCACCACATGACGGATTGGACAAGATGAGTCAAAAGGGATCAAAGCACCGTTAGGAAGAAAGAAATTATTTCCCCTCTGCTCTACTAATTTCTCCTCCTTGTACTTCTGGAGTTCAGGAAATCTACCAGTACCATGGCCTTCTCTATGTAATAGCAGACTAAGGTGGATTTAGGAACAGAATTAGCAGGTTTAGGGGTAGCTAAAGAGGATATTTTCTGATGGATTTTATTCTCAAAGGCCTGAAGTAGTTTAGTAATCTCATCTATGGTAGCAGTATCCTTATTGGCCTGAGTGCTTTATTTAGGTCTAAGATTTGCTTCCATCTTGTTCATGATTTTGTTGGATTCTTTGAAGGAAGAAGCATGGACTGGTTCAGTGATCCTGGGTTTTTCAAAAGTTAAAGCAGTTTTTCCTTTCATGACTTTTTCCACCACATTCCTAAGAACCAGAAAGACAGGGAGTTTGAATTGATTATCCCTAGTAGTGATCATGGATCCAGACTTGAACAATTCATCCCTAATCCTTTCCTGCACTCCTGGCAAAAAAGATTGGAAAAATCAAACTCAAATTTTTTCCACAGTGTCAATGTGATTGTTCCTGATAAGATAAGACTGAATAGGATCCCAAGACTTTGTGAAAGACTGATAATCAGAGGCTGAATAGACACCACCATTGGAGATCCATTGAAAAACCAGAGCATCCAAGTCCTGTAAGGTAAACCTAGCCACATCTATTTTTCCCCAATAAGCCAACATAGCCTCCTTCAAGAGCCTCCAGTTATGAGTTTCAAATCAATTGAACAATTTGATCACTTCCATAACTTCATCAGAGGAGATAAAAAATTGTAACTGATAGGCCTTATTGTGTTCACTTGCACCATCCACTTCAGCAGCCATTTCATAGGAGTCCAAAAATTGTTCCACATTTGTTCCATTGAAGCCTAGGTTCTTGTTCTGGGGTTTGATCTTGACCATCTTGGCTCAAACAGTGGTGGAGGGAACAGATTACATTTTGAAGACAGAGTTCCTAAGGAGATCCAAAAAACAGAGTTCCAAGGTGGCTCACAAGCGTGGCAAGGGTAGAGTTTCACAAAAACAACAAGAATCCTGCTCAGATGGTGCTCAATTGGGAGGACTTACTTCTGGAACAAGCTGCCTCCACGCATCAGATCTGGATGATGACAGAAAAAAAAAAGAAAAAGAAAAAGAAGAAAAGGATTGGATTGGATTTCAGAGTTTGATTCTTCAAGTTGGGACTGTAAATCCCAAGGTTGCTGGTTTGATCCCGGCCCAGGGGACCAAATGTAAGACTCCAAACTGTGCTAGGCTGTGGCAGTTCTGTGGAGGGGAAAGGTGCTGTTTAGGCTGCTCTCCTGAGTGTTACAAAAATATTTAAATGTAACCAAGATCAAGGTCCAGAACCTGGTAAATGAGGAATCAAGTAGTAGAGGATAAAGATGATAGTAGTTTGGTAGCAATTGAACAGCACTATCTGAGCCAAGATTATGTGGGAAAAACTTGGACAAAAGAAGCTAAAGTTTGTTTAAAGCTCAAAGAACAAAGCTGTTGTATGTAAACAACACCCACAAGCTAATAACTCTGGTTGTCAGGAGAAGATTGGGGATGATCAACTCAAACCCAACCAGCCTCCAGGTTCTCAATGAACCTGCCCAACTCTCCGCAATCAAGCCCTTGAAGGGTACCAGATAACTGAGGGTGGCTGTACAAGACAAAGAACTATGTTTAAGAAGCTCTCAAAGAAAACAGTAAACTGATTTGAAGCAAGGATAACCTCAAAACTTCTCAAGTAACTCAAGAGTAAACTGGCAGAATGCAACTCCAAAAAAAAAAATAAGGGAGGTATGACACTCCAGGTCTTAAGCTTAATAAGACCTCTTCAATCAATCGTGATTGGTTCCAGAAAGATGATCAAGGAGGGATCAAGACCAGTATGGTCAGAGAAAGGGATCAAGGAGTGGTATAACACACTCAAGAATTCTAACAGACAGAATTCTCTTCAACCAGCAAGGCTATTGGTTGGTGATAAGGATCAGGCCACAGAAGGGCAAAGACTAAGGGTCAAAGGATCAGGGGGCAATCATAGACATACCCAGGATGAGGATGAGGATTTGATTTCAATGATAAAGGGGGGACATATGCACACCCTCCCATTGATGTTTTGTAAAAAGGCAGGGGAGAGCCCCTCCTTTTATAGACAAGAGGTCTTTAGATTATTTACAAGAGATATTTACAGATAGAGTGGAAAAAAAAATTTTTTTTTTTTTGAATCTAAATGGAGGCTATAGAAAAGTTCATAAAAATTTTACTTTTTACATACTGGTCCAGAGGTGTCCCAGATTGGGCACCACATTGGATATAATGAAGACATGGTGATCCATCCAATTGATTTATACCACAACAATTCCAATGCACTATTAGCAAAATATCTGTTGGTAATTTGGCTTTTGAACCTTTTGGAATTCAATAAAACAAAGAATCTATTTTGAAAACCACCCTTCTGATAGAAGAATTGCATAGGGTTAACATTTGGGAATGAACCTGTAACCATGCACGCAGAAAGCAGTTTTGAGTGTTTGCCACACTGGTTACCAACTAGTTCAAATTATTTTCAAATTTCAAGGGTTTTTGTTGAAAATTGCATTTAGTTCTAAATTCTCATTTCCATGTTAAACCTTTTTAGCTTCATAATCCAGACTCTTTCAGTGAGGTTCTTTGAACCTTGAAAGGTGTGGTTAGCCTTAAAAGTGAGTTGTAAATATTCTCTTCTGGATCAGCCTCAATTTTGAGGTATTGATAATCCAAGAGAACCCTTGTATCCTTATTCAAATTCTTTTATCCAGAAAAAATCTTCAATACCAAAAGAAATTTATCATGCCTACAATAAAAATCACAATTCATGTGGAGAAACCATTAAAAAACTAGAATTTAACTTCTGGAAAGGCTTGTAAGGACACAATGAAGCTATTGCAATTGCACAGGTCTCAAATTCAAAAACTTTCAGACCTGTCAATCAAGCCAGTAAAATGAGACAGATAGAGAAATAAATAGGATTAACAGAGAGAGAAAGTAAGAGCAGAGGGGGAGAGATTGAGCAAGAGGAGAGAGAGAGATTGAGCAAGAGGAGAAAAAGAGATTGAGAAAGATGAGACGGAGAGAGATTAAGCAAGGGGAGAGAGAGAGATCAATCAACAGGAGAGAGAGAGATCAAGCAAGAGGAGAGAGAGAGATCAAGCAAGAGCAGAGAGAGAGACCAAGCAATAGTAGAGATAGAGAAATAGAATCTCTGACAATTTGGAAGACATGTTGATCTTAGTAACAGGACTAATAGAAAATGAGATAATTAAATGTGAAGGGATTGTTTTGAATAGATTGAGCCAACAGATTAGATTGTATTTGAGGATTGAAAAAAAAAATTTTGTCCCAGGATCAAGGTTCTCTTCAAAAATTGATCATCATCATTGTAATTTTTTTGTATTCTGTGTGGGATGATCCACATTACCATCCAAAATCTTCAAACAAATATTAGACATGGTTTCTACTGGGATGGAGATTTTTCTTGATTTATTGAGCTGGGAAACAACACATGTAATATTGAGTGGTGAGGAGCTGGATGGAACAAATGAAAGAAGCCAGTCAGTCATTCAGCAAGAATCAGATAGTAAGAAATTTTAGGAATTCCTGATTCCTCACAATGACATACAATTTACTTTATATAGAGAAGATATATGTACATTCATGATCTTAGCAGAGGAAAATTTAGTTAATGAAAATAAAAGTGAAAAAAAAACAAGAGAGTAAAGGTGGTGGATCCAGAAAAAGTGGTTGTGATCAGTAAGGAAATTTTTTGGAAAATTTGGAATGCAGTTGAAGATTGATTGATTGTTAAATAAATTTGGGTTTGAAACAGATGAAGATGAATGAGGTGACACTGATTCTGAATTTGAGTTGAGGTTGAAATTAGGGTGTATCAAAGTTAACCAAACCCAATATTTTTTAATGGCGGGTTTCAACCCAAATCCTCCATTTCAAACCCGCCATTAAAGATCAAAAAAACCCACTTATTTCTCATCAGACGTGTCAAAGTTAACATGAAATAAGTGGGTTTTTTCAGATAAAGTATTTAAAGGCTTCCGCCACCTTTCAACTTCATCCACCCCTGGCTTCCCACCTCCTTCTACCTCTGACCTCATCACAAATTTTTTTACCTCCAGCCTCATCATAAAAAGATTCACCACTCTCATCACTTTATCCATCTCATCATCACTCTCATCAATTTATCACCCTCATCACTTGATCACTCACCACTTTATTGCTCTCATTGCTTCATTGCTCTCATTGCTTCATCACTCTCATTGCTTCATCACTCTCATTGCTTCATCACTCTCATCACTCTACCTCCAACAAGAACTTGTACCTCCAACCTCATCCAAAGAATCCAATCATTGTTTTATTGCTCTTGTCACTTTAATGCTCTCATCACTTCATATCTCTCATCAATTTATATTGCTTGTCACTTTATCCCTCTTCTCACCTTATTGCCCTTACTCTTTCCAAATGGCCCCTCAGCAAACCTACCCCTGCAAGGACACACAAAAGTCCAGCACACCAAAGTGAACATTGCCAAGGAACTCCACAACAAACAATCCTCCCCCATCAGCTTCCAAGGGCTTAAAAAATCCTCCCCCATCATCTTCCAAGGGCTCAAGTCAGCTCAAGAGAGCTGATCACATCATCCTGGTAAACTGGCTCAAAATTCCCTCCAAGTATGATTCCTGCTTTGGATTGGACAATGAAACACGTGTTGGCCAACCTCCATCCTCTAAGGTCAATGGTTATCTCCTGATGGACAATGAACTCAAGAACAAAACAAAAGGTAGGCTGGATCGTTCATCCAAACAGATGAGGGAGCAATTCAAGAATTATTGAGCCAAGTACCAAAAGGCCCACTCCATGTCAATCTCCACCGGCTTTGGTATCACCAATTCTGAAAAAGCCAAGGGAATCAACTTGGTGGTTGATAATTAGGAATCCATTTGTCCTTTTTATATTAAAATGGATGAAGTCTTTGGAAAGAAGGCCAAAATCACCCCCATAGCTTCTTTTGATTCCCAAAAATCCAATTCATTTGATGCTGAGGACTTGGCTGGGGATGCTCAGCCTAGCAATGGTGATCCTGAAGAAACCTATGAGTGGCCCCCATCCAATGCCAAGGAGGATATTAAATGCAATCAGCTTCAATCATGTCTACTTCTGTGTTGATTGAGGAGTCAAACCATACCTTGGACCCCTCCCCTCCTTCTTTGGATTGCTCTCTTCCTGGGTAAGCAGATCTCATCAACCTTGCTGATGCGGAACAAGATACTCCTCAGTCTCCATTACCCTCAACATGCGTTCAAGTAAGGAACCAAGCTCTTTTCTCTTCTGTCTGGTTAATCCTGACTGATTTAGATTGTAAAAAAACAGGCTCATCTATTCCAGAATGGCCAAAAACTCAAGCCACTGGGGCCTCCCACGTTGCCTTCAAACACTAGTGACGAATTTCAGACTCAAAAATCCTCTGCCAAGGGTAAGCAAAAGGCCTCCAATTCCATCAATATCAACCCCAAAAGTCATCAAAAGAGGAGAAACACTTTCAGTTTTTCAGGCTTTGAAGAAATCATGGAGAAGCAAGATTCATTTAAGTACATTGGTTGACCTTGCTTTCAAAATCATTCTCATTGCTTTTCCCCTGAAAAAAACAGTCAAATCACAAATTTAATCCAAAAAAATTGAGTTTGAAAAGCAAAAGGGGGATTTTCAACTGGCCATGGATTTTCAAAAGCAGAAAGACAAGAGTTTGGCTCATCAACAAAAATGGGATGCTGTGTGGAAGTTGAAACAGGTTGAGCTAGAGTTTCAAAAAGAGGAAAAGGAGAAGGATCAACAGCAAGCACAACTGGAAAAGGAGAGGGAACCACTTTCAACCAAAAAAAAAGGATAAGGTATCAGTAGCCTTGGCTTGCATTGGTAGCAGTAGAACAGTAGATGAAATACAGCAGATAACTCAAATGCTGGGCTTGTCAATATATTTGCATGGGTCAAAGAAAAACAAAAAAATTATTTTTGATTAAAATGTTTGAGAGTATTCTTAACCCCACCAACATACAGATCTTTTTTGTTTTTACTTATATTTTTTTTTCTAGAGTAAATTTGGCCATTATTCAAGTCCCTACAAGTGTTTCTAGTTGTTTTATTAATTTGGGGTGACATGGCCATTCTGGTATGGGTTGCTGTCTCCACAGCAGGAAAGGTACAGTGCTTGTACTTATTAGCTGCCCAAAACATTTTGAATATACTTTTTTGCTTGAAATCAATTCAAAAGCCAAGGTCAGGAAAAAAAAATGGGCCATCTGATACTTGATATTCATCCATATTTTCAATAAGTTGACCATTTGATTTCTTGGTTGGAACCACAAGTAAAAAGGAATAGCCAGAGATGTTGCCTTTGTCAATATGAGGAGAGTTTTAAAAAGAATCCAAGGTGAAAGTTATGTGTGGAGAGCAATCAAAAAGTGTAGGCTTGGAACCAAATTCCAACAAAGAGCAAGAGGGGATGTTGTTGTCCTTCATCATATAACAGTTTAATTCAAAGGAAAGTTTGGCCAAATTGCAAAGAATTTGTCCTAGAATTTGGGATACTTTGTCAGCCTTAAGGTTGAGGAAAGCATACTCTTGAGGAGAAAATCTAATGGATGATTTCTTCACATAACATCCAAATAACTCTGAAGGGTGCATCAATCTTTGCCATCCAACTGCGCACATTTTTCCACCCCAAGATCTTGAAGGACCAACTGGGTTGACAAATTCTTTTGAACCATGAAGGAAGTGGTTGACAAAGTTGATTTCCTTCTTATCTTGTTTTGAGGGTTTATCCAAGGGCACAAATTCAATTATTGCAACAAGGGCTTGGTGATTAGATTCATCAAGGACAACTACTTTTCCACTGTGGAAGAAATGGAACCATTTGATTGTTTGTTTTGCTTGCTCAAACTCTTCTTGGGTGGGTTTTTGACTATTATTTTTCTTTTTGACAACAATTAAAGGGTAACAATCCAAAGGACGTGGTTTCCAACCAGAAAAGACCGCCTTTCATTAATACCTTCCTCAGCAACCTCCAAAGATATTTTGGAATCTCTCATTTGAACCCTCTTTTGGTGACCGGCCCTATTCTTCCCACCTTTCATTATGTTGGTAAATCCATCTCCTTACATATTGATCCCTCCCATCCATATACTCTGATTGGGGTGAGGAACAAGATGGGACTTGATTGTCTGTGTAACATTTTGAGGCGGGTGGGAGAAGAATAGGAAATTCACCAATAGTGGTTGACTCTCTAGTCTTCAACCTGATTGTTTGATTCAATCAACTTGTCGTTTGTGGACCTCCACTTGGGATTCCTCCAGAGGTGCGCGGTGATGAAGGGCAAGGTGAAGGCAAGGATTCAGATGATTGGCCAGGATGACAACCATGAGTTGGGTTGGCATTCTTTGATTTGATTGGGGTTGAAAATCAATCATTTTCTTGGGCAACGTTTGAAACTTGCTTGGGGACTGATTTGGAAGGCTTGTGAATGGTCTTGATGATCAAAGCACAAGGTTGCTTGATACTTGATTTTAGCTTTTGTTGAAGCTGATGTTAATCATGATCTAGTTGTGGTTGGTTGAATTCATCTGGGTTTAAAGGTAAGTGCGTGAATCCCAAAACAGTTGAAGTATCATCCGGTTCATCTCCTTGATGGTTTGATTGATCTTCCAGCTGGTCATTGTCTACAGGGTGGTTAGTATTACCCCTGAGAAATGTCAAACCGGGTGAGGAAAAAAAAGACAGAGAAGTTGAACTTGTCACCCTTGTCATCTTGGTTCATTAGATTTACAAAGCTATCTCCAAGCCTATCAATATCTAACGGTGACTGTAAAAAATTGGGAAAAGGCACTTGTGATTTCAAGGATTGTTTTTGATATTGGAATCAATGAATTAGCACATCAGAGAGTAACATTGGTTGATTAAGTTATAGGATTAATTGGATTCACGCCTTTTGATGTTTGTTGGTACGCTTGCTTACTCACAATTTCTTGCCTTATTCCAATCCAATCCTGTAAACCACTCATGACCTTTTGCTTTCTAGATCCCTTTTTTGCCACATCCAATCCTTTGATTCCTATTGCATATCAGCCTGTAATTGTTTTTGAAAAAGGGCATCAAAGTTTGAGATGACCATTGACATTCAATTGCAACCCATCTAAAACATGGTGGATAATCTTTTTGAGAAAAGAAAACACAGCTTTAAAAATTTTTGCAAGCTTTTGGAGACTGGGGTTCTTCTTATTTTGTCATCATCATTCATGCCGCAGTCACCATCACTGTCCGGGGTTACAGAGTAACAACAATCACAACCACAATTGCTGTAATTGGAGATTTCTAGATAATCCTTTTTAGTGATGTTTTTTTATTGGGGGGTGTGGTACATAGAAGATGATAACCAATATGAGGCTTGTTCCAAAAGCCATCCTAGCGTTCTCTTGATCATCAACATCACAAATAAAAGAGAAATGGGGACAAACTTGATGAGATACAATTTGATGGTAAGTATTGCTGATTGATTGAGAGAAAAAAGGTAATCTATCATATACTAACTACGCAAGCCTTGTTGGAAGAAGAAGATCAAGTAGAATCAGTGATTACTTTTGGTTTGAGGGCACAAGGAGACGCCTAAGATCATAGGATTCAAAATGGTTGAATCAAGCACGTGATACCCACTTTTTATAAGGAAACATCAAAGCTCCAAAGATTGGCTTTGGGGCCATATGATCCAATCAGCCAGTCATTGTCATGTGGATCATGTGTGGTGAGGATGGAGGTGGATTGGTTAAGATTAGCTATGGATTGGTTGAGATGGACTTGAAGTAATTAAGCTTGATTTAAGGGAAAAAAAAAGAGTGGACCCACGGTTGTAAGCTGTTGGGAAAGTTAGGAGGAATGAAGAGTAGATGAGAACAGAAAAGCTATTTAATCACAAGTACCAACAATAACCTGGCAGTACTTGAGAGGGACGGTTAAGCAAAGCTTTTGCTGCTTCTGGTGATAAGAGAGGGGTTCTGTGGTACCTGTTTGAATTCTGATTTCACTTGTAATTATTACAGTTAACATATCTTGCTGTTCTGTTCATTCTTAATCACTTGGCCCATTTCTGTGAAGCACCATGTGCGTGTCATGCCCAGTTACTTGTTTTCTTCCTCACAGTTGATTTCTTTCTTTCCTTCTTTTGTCTCATCATCCTATCCTGTTGTTGTACGCGCACAGACGCTGTCCACTGTGGCAACTTTATCTGCGGATGATACTACAACGGGCTAGTCAACCTATCTCATCAACAACCACTGCGGCGGACTGAGGCCAACGTGAACATCAATTAAACCTCATACTCGACTCAAAACAAATATCTCAACTCCTACATTTACACAATCAAACCTCCAACAGCATCAATTAGAAGAACAAAGCAGCCAGTCAGAATCAAGTAAGATCACTTGTTGCAACTCACCAATCAGTGAACTGTTCTGAAAATCTTCTTTCAGAATCCAATCTTTCAAGGCGCTATCAATCCTTCTCATTCTCACATTGTTGCTGGCTGGACTTGTTTTTATTCCTTGGGATGATAACTACATAATCAATTGCTTGTCTCTTATGTGTCTTATCTGATTCTCAACCTACTGCCTGTCTCACCCTGTTGGTAGTCCTTGCTTGTCTCAATCTAATTTCACCTCACCTCATCTGTACTCTGATATTGATGCAATCCCAAAGTCTGGTCCTGGTTTCCAATCCAGATTTCATCATGGTTAAAAGCCTGCTCTGACCACCATGGAACAACCGGGAACCTCTTCCATGCCAGGACCAGGAGGGGATACGACAAACTACAAGTCCCTAGCCATTAAGTCACTCATTGAATCAACTCCTCTACTCACAGCTGACAATTACAGCATGTGGCAAAAACAATTTGAGAAACTGTTCAAGCTTTGTGGGATATTTAACATCATGAACAATCCTGACAAAGAAGCCTGATTGGACAAAGACACCAATCAGGAGTTTTTGGCACATATCATTGCAAAGCTGGACACAAACACCTATGACAACATTATTGACAACATAAATGAGGACAGCGCTAAATTAATCTGGGCCTCTACTCAATCTCACTTTGCCTCCTCCCAATTGGCAAACAGGGCAAGGGTTTTCAACGGCTTCCTTCACTTATCCATAGAGACAGACATCAATGCATTTGTGAAATCTGTGAAAGTATATCTGAATAAAATGAGGGAAGTTGGAATTGATCTTCCCTTGGACATGGTTGCTTATCTTGTGCTCTTCAAATTTCCTTCTTCCATTCTCAACATGAAATCTCAAATCATGCACTCCACTGCTGAAATGAAGATCGATATTGTACTCAACCACCTGATCCAACACAAGAACAAGGCCATGGCTCAAGGAGATTGACCCAAACCAGTTAATGTTGCGCTATACAGGAGACCAAGGTGTGAGAATGGTAAACATAACCCAGCAGTAACCTCACATCCCGCCAAATCCTGTTGGTTTGAATTTCCAGAGCTGAAACTGCCAAATCTTCACAATCAAGGGAAGAAGTCCAAACAGAAAGACCAACCTGAAGCCCATTTCTGCTTGTTCTTCTGTGGGATGAAATCCCTTAACACCACTGGCTCCAATTGCTTCATCTTGGACTTGAGTTTCTCCATACACATGATAATTGACAAGGAAAAATTCCTCTCTCTGAACAACAGTAAAGAAAAACAAGAAATTCAAACAGGAAAGAAGGATTTCTCAATAACCATAGAGGCAATTGGAGAGGCTGCCCTGATCACCAAAGACTCAAACCTTAAAATCTTGAATGTTGCTTGGGTACCTGAATCCACCATCAACTTGATATCTCTGGGTACTCTCATTTCACAAGGTGCCAAACTCTTAGTCAATTCAAACACCTATCCAAACACCTTCCAGGTAATGTTCAACAATGCCGTCCTCCTGCCTGGTTCCATCCTCAAAAATCTCTTCATAATAAATGTGAAGAACAAAAGTGAGGAAATCCCGCATCAGGTCCATTACTCAAATGACAAGCTTCACTCCATTCACCGCACTCTGGGTCAAGCTAGTGTCAAAAGGATTGAGAAATATTTGAACTGTACTCTGCCAACCGCGCTGAAAGCTAAGTTTGAGTGCCTCAGTTGCAACAGAGCAAAAATCACACACAAACCCTTCAATTACATACAACCAAGAGCTCAGAAATGCATCAAAAAAATTAATCTCAATTTGATTGGACCTATCAATCCCACATCTAAAGGTGGCTACAGATACATTCTCAATCTTGTAGATTCCCACTTGGGGTATATTGCCTGTTTTCCCCTCAAGCATAAAAGCAACACGGCAGAAACTCTGATATTCATCATCAAAAACCAGAATCATAAGACAAACTAATATCCCAAGGAGGTATGTTTGGATGGAGGCGGTGAGTTTGTTAACTCCAAGCTACTGACTTACTACCAAACGCATCAAATCAACCAAATATTCAGCAAACAAGATCACTCTCAACATAACGGTTGAGTGGAACAAGGGAATAGAACAATCATGGAATCAACAAGAGCAAAGATTTCCAAGGCAAACCTAGCAAAATCCTGCTGGCATGAAGTGATCAAGGGATGCTGTTTGATGTTGAATCAAATTCCCAAACAAAAGGGAAACAAATCACCTTGGAAGCAAATGCACAACTCATAATTGCCCAAAAATTATGTTAGACCGTTGGGATTGGCGTTGACATATCAACTCATCAACTTAGAGATAAGGTCCAAACTTGACAAGAAAGGAGCGCCCAGAATGCTGATTGGTTTCAACCCTAAAATGCTGTCCTACAAAATCATCACTCCGACGGGCAAGATAGTAGACATAAAGCATGTTATTTTCAACAGCCAAAAGCCAACCTCCATATCCTTTGAAGAAGACGCCGTGAAATCCACTGCCATTCATCCGCAACTCACTGCTCCTACAGCTCCCCAAGACCCAGAGACCACTCTGGATTTGCCTTCCGAAGAAGTCATCTTGTCTCAGATTAAAAGGGAGATAGATGCTGAATCTGAAACCACCTCATCTGATGCTGATTCTGCCATTGAAACCACTCTGAGGCAAAACCTGCGAAATTGAGACACGTTGGTCAAGCCTCAAAGATATGGATTTGTATGCAAAACGCTACCCAAGACACTTGAGGAAGCTCTAAAAATACCAGAATGGAAGGAATCCGCTGAGAAGGAATTTGGAAATATAGAAGAATTGGGAGTTTGGGAAGAGGCAGAAGATAAGGAAGTAACAAACCCTCTCAACACTGTCCCAGTGTTCAAAATCAAACATAATGCTCACAGTGACTCAATTGTACTCACAACTCATCTGTGCGTTCAGGGTTTCAATCAAAAATATGGACTTGACTATTTTGAAACATACACACCAACGGGGAAGGCAGCCTCTCTACGGGGTATTCTAACATACATTGCCGACAAGAACCTCAACATGATTCAGCTCAACATAAAGGGAGCTTTCTTGCACTCACAACTTGACGAGAAGGTGTTCATGAAAACCCCAATTGGCTGCAATTGGAAATCCAAATATCTCAGGCTGAAGAAGTCTCTATAAGGACTCAAGCAAGCTCCCAGGAACTGGTATCACATGCTCATCCAATGGATCAAAGATCAAGGCTTTTGCAAATCTGATTGTGATCTGTGCCTGCATATTGGAGATGATAAAATCTCTGTTGTGTACTTCCACGTGGACAACCTTCTGGTGGCTGGTAATGTCAAGAGCTTCAAGGAAAATTTCCAGGCCAGATTCAAGGACTCCTCAGCCCATTCACCAAACACCTTACTTGGGATGAAAATTGAGAGAAAAGAAAGGCTGATCCATCTCTCACTTCCGCTTAATATTGAGAAAGGACTGCAGGAACTGAATCTACTTGACTGCAGGCCTGTCTCTACGCCTCTCACTCAAGGACATCAAATATCAGTGGCCAACAAAGATGATCAAAACAAGTTTGCATCCTTAAACGTCAGCTATCAATCTCCAATAGGTCAATTGAACTTCATTGCCAGTTTAGCTCAACCCAACATAAGCTTTGCAGTATCCAGTCTAGCAAAACACTGCAAAAATCCAGGTTTCAGCGACTGGAGCAAACTCATACATGTCTGGAAGTATCTGTTGGCCCCAAAGGACCTAACCCTGACAATTGCTCCCAGATCAATCTCAGAATGGCTAGTGTGTTTCAGAAATGTGACTTGGGCCGATGATCCAGATTCAAGGATGTCTCAAAGCAGATATCTCTGCACATTCAAAGGAAGTCTGTTATACTGGACAAGCAGAAAGCAACCATGCATTGCACACTCATCCACAGAATCTGAATGCATATCCCTGTCCAGCTGTCAACTAGAGGCTTGCTGGCTGCAAAAGCTCATCCAGGACATCTATCAATTGCAATTCAAATTTCCTATCCACCTGATTGATAATAAAGGACTAGACAATAATATAAAAAGATTTGGATCAAACTTGAAAGCAAAACACATAGACCTGAAGACCAAAAGCTTGAGGGACGACTTCAAACTGGGTCTGATCAAAGTCAAGCTGATATTGTCTCTGTCTATGACAGCCAATGCACTCACTAAAGCTGCCAACAAAAGTTCAAACACACAACTTGTGAATGCCTTTAGGTCTCTGTTCCACTGATTTCCAAGTTGAGGAGGTGTGTTAAATTCCGATCTCACTTGTAATTATTACATTTAACATATCTTACTGTTCTGTTCATTCTTAATCACTTGGCCCATTTCTGTGAAGCACCATGTGCGTGTCATGTCCAGTTACTTGTTTTCTTCCTCACAGTTGATTTCTTTCTTTCCTTCTTTTGTCTTGTCATCCTATCCTGTTTTCGTAAGCGCGCGGACGCTATCCACTTTGGCGACTCTATCTGCAGATGATACTACAACAGGCTAGTCAACCTATCTCATCAAAAACCACTGCGGCGGACTGAGGCAGACGTGAACATCAATCAAACATCATACTTGACTCACAACAAATATCTCAACTCCTACATCAACACAATCAAACCTCCAACAGCATCAATTAGAAGAACAAAGCAGCCAGTCAGAATCAAGTAAGATCACTTGTCACAACTCACCAATCAGTGAACTGTTCTGAAGATCTTCTTTCAGAATCCAATCTTTCAAGGCGCTATCAATCCTTCTCATTCTCAACACTGTTGCTGGCTGGACTTGTTGTTATTCCTTGCGCTGATAACTACAGAATCAATCGCTTGTCTCTTATGTGTCTTATCTGATTATCAACCTACAGCTCGTCTCACCCTGTTGGTAGTCCTTGCTTGTCTCAATCTCATTTCATCTCATCTCATCTTTACTCTGATATTGATGCAATCCCAAAGTCTGGTCCTGGTTTCCAATCCAAATTTCATCAGTACCAAAGTCATTCAACAGGATATGGCCAAGATGATTGACCAAGAGGTTGCTGGGTTTGATATCCCTATGACAGAATTGGTGTCAATTGTGTAACCAATCCAAACCAGCCAGGATGTCAATTGACCAGAACCTGAGTAGGTCCTCTGGTAAGATGTGATGATTGTCATTTCAGGAGAGATTGGTTAGATAATCTGAAAGGGTGCTGTTAGGTTTGAGCTTGATGATCAAGCTGAGATCACTTTTGGTCTGAAATGATGAGTATAGTCTGGGGATTGGGATTGGCTCATTGACGGAGAAAGATGGATCATGGGATCTAGAGAGTAGTAGGATCAATAGTTTGGTTTTGATCAAGCTGTACTTGAGGTGGGTAGGTAGATGATGGGGGAGAGGAAAGACAAAGAAGGATTGGAGTTAGAGCGGGCTGATTGAGTCTGGAGGGGGTGGGGGGGCCTGAAGGGGGATGGAGGTGGATGAATCAAAGGATGAGCATTGGATGATGGGGAGGATGAGGAGGAGGATGAGGAGGAGGGGGGTGAAGCTTACCAGGGGTGCCAAAAAAATGAGGAGGGGAGGTGGTGGGTGAGGTGGAGGTGATGGGTGAGGAGGAGGTGGTTAGTGAGGAGGAGGAAGGAGAGGACAAACCAGTGGTTTGGTGGGGTGAGGTGGGTGGTTTTACAAGTGGTTTGGTGCGGTGAGGTGGGCGTTTTGGAAGTTTTGAGTCTGTTTTGTCTAAGTCCACCTCACCAAATGAGAAAAAAAAATGGACTCAGCCTAGGAATCTTGGGTGAAAAACCAAAACCAAAAAAATTTGGTGAAGGGATTTTTTACCTATCTTGAAATCAAACATTACTCATCAAAGCTAGCAAGGGTGAGAGGAAGAATCTGTTCTCTCATAGAAGAAGATGAGGGACAAGATGAAACAGGGATGACTTGAGGTGGATCAGGAATATCATCTTCAAATATTTTGTCCCATTCATCTTTGATGTTGGCCAAAAGATTTTGAAGGATTAAAGAAGTCATAATCCAGTGGATGAGGAACTTCATGTCGTTGGGGTTTTGAAGATGGTTTTTCATTTCCCTTAAGATTGCCCATCTTCCTTTCAGGACTCCTATGGCATGCTCAATCCAAACTTGTGATTTGGCAAGATGATGGTTGAAATTGGTTTTTCCTTGATTGTTGGACAAAACATTCTGGTATGCTGGAACCACATATTTCCCACTAGCATAAGATGAATTGGCCAGAAGATATTGATTGTGGTCAAAGTATTTATCTGGTTGTTGGGCAATCCGCATAAGATTGAACATGTATGAATCATGACAAGAACCTGGAAGGCCGGCATGGAGGGATATGAGCTTCTTGTTGTTATCACAAACAAGTTGTAGGGCCACGGAGTATCTAAACAAAAAGATGAAACATATTTGGTCAGTGGTGTGATCAAAGGTGTTATCAAAGTCATTGGAAAAGAAATGAATCAGTTCCCATTGTGAAATCAAAATAGTGGTTGACATGTAGCTTGGGTTTTTGACTCAAGGGGATGGTGGTTCTGTCAACAAACCCAATGCAACCAGGAAAGCCTTTGGTCTCCATTACTTGAGATATCTCCTTGAGTTCTTCTTTGGTTGGCCAAGAAAGGAATGAGAAACCAAAAGATAGGATAGAAATCATGATTCTTTTGGTGTATAAGTCAATGCTTCCATAACTGACTGAGAATATATTTTCCAATTGATGGATGGCTTCTCCATTTCCATTTGATCCCAATCTACAAAGAGCAAAAGCAAGTTGGATGGATGGATTGCCTTGAGGATTCCAAGAATTGTTCTGGAAGATGTGGTGGTCTTCAATCATCTCCAAAATTTTCATGAATGAAGGCAAAAAAGTTTGGAATAGTTGCTGGAAGCTTAAGTTGGGGATGAGATGAAGCTTTTGCCTTTCATACATAGGGTTGTGGAGGGTGTGTATTCTTGGAACCATGTATTGCTTTTCCAACAGAGAATTCAAAGCTGACCAAGTTGATTCCAAATTGGAGTCTGAATTGGAGTCTGAATGGGAGTCAAACAGTAGCAAAAGTTCATTCAGCTTGTTTGCTTTTTCAATGTGCTGGTGGGAAGTTTGATTGGACATGTTGAGAAAGATGGTGATTTGATGTGGGGTGATGAGATGTGGATGGGATTTTTTTGAAGATGGAGATTTAAAAATTGATAGAGATGTGAAGAAATGGAGATGAGATGTGTGTGATGTGATGGAGATGCAACCAGTATGGATTTGCTGATGTGGATGGGTGTTTTAGATGTGATGGATGGTGTATGGATGATGATGCATGAATGGCAGGGTTAATGTTGGGTTTGATGTTTAAAATCCACCATTTTCATGAAACTGCCATTTCAAAATACACCAGTTAGGGGGTATGTGTATTTTAGAAACCCGCCATTAAAAATGGGGGGTTTGGTCAAAAAAATGGCAGGTTTCTAATGGCAGGTTTGATAACTTTGAAAAGCCCTATTGAGTAGGGATTTTAAATCCTGCTAGTATTAAATTATAAAATATAACATAGAGAGAGAGAGAGAAGGAATAGAGGTAACTTTATATACTATAATTTGGAAAAACCCACTTTTAAATGGTGGTTTTGGTTTGAAACCTGCCATTTAAAAAATTACAGAGTAGCTAATTATAATAAACCATAATATTTTCACTTTATAAAATCTGACTTTTATAAATTTATTGCTTTCATTTTATTTGCTTTATTTTTTGTTGAGTTTAAATTTAGTTATTATTATGAAGATTCAAACTTTTAAAGGAAAAAAGAATTAATAAAGCATATAAAAAATCTAAGAGGGTGTTTTGATATTTTTTGTGGTCTATAATAGAAAAAAAGTTTATGTACATTGAAGGCCAAAGTAGAGAAAAAAAAGAGGAAAATCTAATTAAGGATTCAAATTCTATTTATTCTATCATGGTTCTTTTCAAAAAAAATTACTTTGTGAATAAACTATTGATTCCAGAATTCCTTTGAGTAAATTTGAAAAAAAAAAGAGGAGGAAAAAATTTCTGGGTATTTTCTTTATTATTCAATCTCCTAATCATAAATATTTTCATCTCAACTGACCAAAGGTGAAAGAATTGGCACTTCAAATTCAAATACATCAGGGAAATCCTCAAAACTAAAGGAGTCATAATTTCCACTAATGATAATGCTAATTCTTTTTATACCTATTGGAAAGATTTTAGGTTTCTGATCAGGTATTGATCCATATTTACATCATATTTCACCATTAATATTACTTTTATAATGTTGCCTGATTTTCATAGAGGTTATGCTGTATTATATGGGACACAAGGGATATGAAATTCTATGAAACAAATTTTGAAAAAACATTTCATGAAGATTTCAAGTCTTTGCTGTTCTAAAGATTTCCATTTAGAAATCCAAAGTTGAATTTTAGTTTTTGAACACTCATAGAAGATGAAAATAACAAATTTAAGGTAAAAATTCCAAGATTTGCCACCCACATATGGTAAATTTGTTGATACATATTGAAATAAGTCTAATCTAGGGTTCAAATTCCCAGCTCAAAAATTGTGTTTTGAGGTTTTTAGCTCTTCATGAGACTTGCGAGTTCTAATTTCTTCCCTCAAGTATTTTCAACCAATGCTTAAAGCAAATTTATTTGAATTTATTGGGGCGCATCAGGCTTAAATTTTTCACAAAATCAAATGGCTGAGTTCAGGCTTTTCATTTCTTTTTCAAAATTTTATTTTTATCAGTAAAACCCTTTTGTGCTTGGTTTAATTTGATAAAAAAATATTTTCTCAAACATTGATATTCTTCCTGAAATAAGCCATTGGAAATTTTCAAAATTTTGAATCTGATACACCCTATTGGTTTTGAATTTTGCTTACACAACATGTATTATCTTTTCTCCATCTCTTCCAAGAGTCTTCAAAATTATCATCATTCTCAAGCAAAAAAAGTCTTGGTATGCATATTTAAAGGTAATGATCAAGGGTATGGCCATTTGTAATCTAACAACTACTAATTGGACACCATTTATTTGGAATGCGCAGCAGACACACCAACAAATTTGCAATTCAAAATACCAGAAGCCAAAAAATGATCAAGAAAGTTTATTCTTTGGTGTTTTGATGTGTGCGTGCCAATAAATGTGAGTTTGGAACTATTTACAAAAACAAATAATCATTGAAACATTGAAAAAACTATAAAAAAACTTCAAATTATCTTGAAATCAAAAGTGAAAATGGAAAACCAAATCTTGATTAAATTTAAAAGAATTTAATTGAAGAAAATTAATAAAAATGTTTTTCATTATTTTTACAATTTTTTCCTTAATAATTGAAAAAAAATCAAATTTTCCTTCCAAAAAATTGAAAGAAATATAATAGAAAAAACAAAAAAATTCAAGAAAAAATAACCAAAGCTCAAAATGCATTCCTTTTCATAGCTGTTTTTTTCTTTTTTGTATTTGTGATTTATTGAAGCTAAAATGATTTCATCAAGGAAAATTTCAAAATAAAATGCCTTAATATGAAACTTTCAATTGTTCTTCTGTCTATAGAAGTCAAATTTTCTTCCTAAAATATTTTCCTCCTGGAAATTTAATTCAAGAGGGTTTTTTTGGCTAAGTTTTTAACATTCTTTGAAATCCCTCTTTCATAATTTCATACATATTTTCAATTTCTTTGAATCAAACATTGATTTTTTGCAATTATTAAGGACAAAAACATAAAAGTAATAGGGTTAATATAATTTTTTTATTAAATTTTGATTGTTAAATTATTTTATATCTGAACAAGGGTTTCATTTTCATTTTTTATTCAAACATGATTCCAAATATTTTTTTTCAAATTGTTTGAAAGTTTCAATGATTTCTTTTATTCAAATGTCACAAATTGGTTTTTGGAATAAAGGTACACATTCAAAAAAAACACAATCTCAATGCCCTTTTTTTGGCATGTGCAAGTGTGCCCACAATAATATTGGAATTTGGACATATGAACACAAAATTTATTGAAATATGGACCTTTGCACACCAAAAATGGTGTACTATTATTAATTTAATGGCATTGAAATAGCCATTCTCATGACCAATAAGGTGTAACATATTCAGAAAATATTCTATTGTTCAAATGGCAGGTTTGATCCAAATCCACCATTAAAAAATCAAGAATAATTTGAAAGAGAGGTGTCCAAGTTACCCAAAAATGAGTTCTTTTCAACTTTAGTTTATTAATTTAGCCATATCCTCAAATAAAATTTTAAATTCATCATCCAACCCTTTTTTATGAATTCCATCAAACTCAATAATCATCAGAGATATCCTCATCCTCTCTCAATAAAATCCACTCTACCACCTTGCACTGTTTCTATACCTCTCAAACTTATGCTCACATATTCAAATAATTAAATATACACACCTCATCATTTAATTTCAAATAATCTTCTCTTAACCAAAAATTTGATCTCAAAACACTCCAAAAGCCAATTCAGGAAAGAAAATTTCTTCAAGTAATTAAGAATGAACCAACTCTCCTTCTCAATGAACTTCCAAATTCTTTGATAAAATGGAGAAACCTGATAATATAATTCTTTTCAATTGGCTCAAAAATCCTTCCAACTACAATTTTTTGTGTGGGAAAGATAATAATACTAGTTTATCAGAGGCTTCCATGAGTTTTATCAGGGTAAGTGGAGGGGAAGAAGCTGTTTGCTTGAACCATGAAGGAATTCATGCATGGCCAAAAGGCTTCTTTTGGTGGTTTAGGATGAATGGCCTTGTCAAATGTCAATAGATATTTCATTTTTAGCATTTATTGCAGGATTTTGGCAAGGGAAATTGGCCTGCAATCTTTTTATAAATTCCTTTACTTATTTGTATTTGTGTAAGTTTCAGTGAAATTTTATTTGATTGAGAAAAATGTTCTAGAAATTTTTGTGTTATGTAGTCAAAGCAGGTGTCAGTGGTTAAGGATTGAGAAGTCTTTGGAAGCTTATTTTTGGCCATTTTTGTGATTTTGGTCAAAAGTATCATATGATATTGTGGAGGGTTGTATCACATCTTTTATTTCATATTTTTACTAATCTTTAGTTTTTGTGACATGATTGATGGATTTTCATGAATATTAAATATGGATGCCTTTCCCATGTGTGTTGAACCTAGCTTCCAGGGTTGTTTGTGGTTATTTGGACTCTGAAATCTGGGGGTGCAGCTTTCAGCCTGTTTAATGTCAATGGCCTATCTTTGAAACATCTTTTCATGGAAATTTGGAAGTACAGGACTGCATGCATGTCTCGGGCCTGTTGGGATGTACATGGTTTTGTGGGAATTGGGAAAAAAACACAAATATGTCCATTACTCCTAAAATATACACAAAACTCATGGCTAATTATTTGGAATTTGGGGGTAGGTCCAGAGGGTGAGCCTACCTAGTTTTGGGTGGGGAATCCATTTTTGGCATGACACTCTAGGATTTATGTGAGTTTGGAATTAAAAGCCATTCACAACCCATATGAGTTCACAACTCAACAAGTTGCAAAAAAAAACTGAGTCACAAACAAAATTAAAAAAATAAATAAAATAAAATAAGTAAATAAGTAAACAAGCAATTAAATATAAAATAATAAAAGAAATAAATAAATAAAAAATATAAAAATATAAACATAAAATATAAAAAAAGAAAAAAAATAAAAAATAAAAAATAAAAGATAAAAAAATAAAAATAAAAATAAAAAAAAATTAAAATAAAAATAAAAATAAAATAAAAAATATATAAAAAAAAAAGAAAATAAAAATAAAAATAAAAATAAAAAAATAAAAAAAAATAAAAAAAAATAAAAAAAATAAAAAAAATAAAAAAAAATAAAGGAGGCGTACAACCCAACAATTTGCAAAAAAAGTTGTCTGGCCTTAAAAAAATATAAATAAATAACTCAACAAAAATAAAAAAAAAAATTTGCAAATGGCACACCACAACTTAAAATGAGTTATAAAAAGCCATTCACAACCCATCTGAGGCCTGAATGGCCAATCACAGCTCTGTGGATTGCAAAAAGCCATTCACAACTTGGATGGGTTGCAAACCATGCCACACAACCTGTTTTGAGTCATGAACAGGTTGTGTAGGGTTGCAAATTTAACATTTCCCTATCTATTTTTATGTCTTTAGAGCTTTTTCATCTAGCTTGGAAGTAGTAGCAGGCTGAGAATTTCTAATTCAAAAAATATTTTCACTTCCCGGAAAAAAATTCCTTTTAAAATTTATGCTATTTATTATAAAAAATGTGCAGTTTTTCAATTCAATGATCAAGATAATCCTAAATGACATGATCCATCCACCCATCCTTTTTATAGAAGAAATTGGTTACCTCAAGAAGTTACTGTAACTTCTTTAAATAAAGCAGGATTTTCACATTTGAAAATCTTAAATAATCTCATTAAATAAAATTCTGACCCCATTCATACAAATATCAACACCATTTACAACAAGAGCTCAAAATTCAATAAAGAGGTTCTAGAGGGAAAATCACCAATTGATTCCTTGATATTGGAACTGATAAAATAAAATTTTGATTATAGAATGAACCACATCACTGGAAATATTGACTCCTGATTCCTTTCTCACCTTGACTCCATCAACTTGGCCAAGATCTTCCACACTGTTTTTATGTTGGAATTCACATATAAAACCAAAATAATTCCAATCCCTCCACTTCATATTGTAGGTTTCAATAAATTTTAAAGAACCTCCCCTGTTTTTTTATGTTTTCTCTCACAAGAAAGGAAATAAAACTACTATTGGGCCCATATTTGAATTTCAGAAATATTATATCATCAATAAACCAATGTCATAGGCACTGACACAGAGCAAGCCCTTAATAGTTCAATTAAATCAATTTTTACTGCATTTTATCATTTACTTTTTTT
The DNA here is from genome assembly GCA_025617555.3 of Puccinia polysora. Classification (NCBI taxonomy): domain Eukaryota; kingdom Fungi; phylum Basidiomycota; class Pucciniomycetes; order Pucciniales; family Pucciniaceae; genus Puccinia; species Puccinia polysora. The sequence goes on from CM062626.1 coordinate 30,326,699, forward strand.
TTTGGCACATATCCAAGAAAATTTAAACAAATTGTAGTAAAAATTTAAAATCTCAGGAAGGATGGGAAGTATTTTCAAAGCAGTTTTAATTTTTTTTAAAAACCAAATATGAACCTGATTACAAGTTGAATTCACCAAAATACCTCTTTCTGGAATCTACCCACTGCTTATTACCTCTTCTAAAAATGGATTTCCCTCAACAAAAAACTTGTTTCTTATTTTACCAAGAAAAAAATCCATTTTTAGAACACCAGAACCCCCAATTTCAGGATTACATTCTAATAAAAAATTCATCATTACATCCTCTGGGTCATCTTATAATAGGGAGTATCAGAGTTAAGCAAAACCACCATTTTTTAATGGCAGGTTTCAAAAAAAATATTCCATTTCAAACCCGCCATGAAAAATCAAAAAAACCCACTTATTTCACATGAGACATGTCAGAGTTACCTGGAAATAAGTGGGTTTGTTCAAGCAAAGTATATAAAGGCTTCAACCACCTGTCAACTTCATACACCCCTGGTTTTTCACCTCTGACCTTGGAAAAATTCTAACTCCAACCTCATTGGAAAAAATTTTGATTAATCACTCTTCATCTCACCATTACTATCCTCATCACTTCATCACTCTCATCACTTTATTGCTTTCATCACATCCACCTAAATCTCATTCACTTTATTGCTTTCAGCACATCCAGCTAAAGCTAAATCTCATCAAATCACTATCCTCATCACTCTTTCACCCTCATTGCTTTATTGATTTCATCATATCCTAACTCTCATTGCTTTATCCCTCTTTTCACTTCATCACTCTCATCTCTTGCTATCCTCTTTGCTTCATCACTCTCATAATGGCCCCTCAGCAATCCCCCCCGCAAGTCCACTAAACAATGCCATGTACCAAAGTGAACATCCAACAATCCTCCCCCATCAGCTTCCAGAGGCTCAAGTAAGCTCAAGAGAGCTGATCACATCATCCTGGTAAACTAGCTCAAAATTCCATTCAACTACAAGGCTTGCTTTGGATCCAACAATGAAACACGTGTTGGCCAACCTACATCCTCTTTGGTCAATGGTTATCTCCTGATGGCCAATGAACTCAAGAATAAAACAAAAGGTAGGCTGGATCTGTCATCCAAAAAGATGAGGGAGCAATTCAAGAATTATTGAGCCAAGTACAAAAAGGCCCACTCCATGTCAATCTCCATGGGCTTTGGTATCACCAACTCCAACAAAGCCAAGGGAATCAACTTGGTGGTTGATAAGTTGGACTCAATTTGTCCTTTTTATATTCAAATGGATGAAATATTTGGAAAGAAGGCCAACATCACTCTAGCTGCTTTTGACACCCAACAATGTGATTCAGTTGATGGCAAGGAATTGGCTGGGGATGCTCAGCCTAGCAACAAGGACCTTGATGAAACCTTTGCCTTTGAGTGGCCCCCATCCAATTCCAAGGAGGATATTCAAACACAATCAGCTCCAATCACGTCTACTTCTGCATTGATTTATGAATCAAAACCAACCTTGGACCTCTCACTTACTTCTTTTGATTTCTCTCTTCCTGGGATGGAAGAACTGGAGAAATTGGGCAATGAGGAGGATGTCATTCCCATATCACCATTGCCATCAACATCTGCTCAAGTAAGGAAACAAGTTCTTTTCTCTTCTGTCTTTTTAATCCTGACTGATTTAGATTCCAAGGAAACAGGCTCATCCATTCCTGAATGGCCAAAAAATCAAGCCAATGGGGCCTCCCACATCCCCTTCAAATGAGAGCAATGATGTTCCCACACAAACTTCTTCTGCAAAGGGAAAGCAAAAGGCCTCCAATTCCATCAACATTAACCCCAATAGCATTCAAAAGAGGAGAAGCACTTCAAATTTCTTGGGCTTTGAGGAGATTATGGAGAAGCAAGATTCAAGTAAGCCCATTGGATTCTCCTTGCTTTCAAAATCAAGCTCATTCCTATTCCCCTCTGAAAAACAGTTAAATTGAAAATTGAATCTGAAAAACTTCAGTTTGAAAAGGAGAAGTGGGAGAGTAAACTGGCTATCAATTTGCAAAATCAGAAAGCCAAGAGTTTGGCTCATCAAAAAAAATGGGGTTCCAAGTGGCAGTTGAAACAGGCTGAGCTAGAATTTCAAAAAGAGGAAAAGGAGAAGGATTGACCGCAAGCACAACTTGAAATGGAGAGGGAACAACTGGCAACAGAAAAAAAGAATAAGTGGTCAATGGCTGAGGCATACATTGGTAGCAGTAAAACAGTAGATGAATTCAAGCAGATTACTCAAATGCTGGGCTTTTCAATACATTTGATTTGATGAAAAACTTAAAAAAAAAAAAAATCATTTTTGATTACAACAACACTTAAGACTATTTTTAGCCCCACCAATAAGAAATTATTTTTTCTTTTTGTTTATATTTTTTTCCTGGAGTATATTTTCCCACTCCCCAAGTCCCTGCAAGTGTTTTGGGAGGTTTTGTTGATTTGAATTGACATTGCAATTCCTTTATGAGTGGAAGTCTCCGCAGCAGGAAAATTAAAGTGCTTGTACTTATTGGCTGCCCAGACCATTTTCACTATACCTTTTTGCTTGCAATCAATTCCAAAGCCAAGGTCAGGAAAAAAAATTGGCCGTCTGATACTTCATATTCATTTGTAGTTTCAATAAGTTGTAAATTTGATTTCTTGGTTGGAACTGCAATTAAAAAGGAATACTCAGAGATATCACATTTGTAAATTTGAGGTGAGTTGTAAAAAGAGTTGGATTTGAAATTGACATGTGGAGAGCAGTCAAAGGTTGTAGGCCAAGAACCAGATTTGAGTGATGAGAAGGAGGGGATGCAGTTGTCCTTTATTATTTCACCATTTGATTCAAAGGGAAGTCTGGCCAAATTGTAAAACATTTTTCCTAAAATTTGAGAGACTTTTTCTGCCTTAAGATTGGGAAAAGCATACTCTTGAGCGGAACAGTGAATAGATGATTTATTCACATAGCGTCCAAGTAACTCAAAGGGGTCCATCAATTTTTTCCATCCAATTGCCCACATTTTTCCACTCCAAGATCTTGAGGGACCAACAGTGTTGACAAATTTTTTTGACTGGACAAGGAAATTTTTCACAAAGTTGATGTCCTTCTTGTCTTGGTCAGAAAGTTTCTCCAATGGGAAAATTTCAATCACTGCAACAAGACCGTTGTGATCAGATTTATTGAGAACAATTACTCTTCCATGGCTGAAGAAATTGAATTGCTTGATTGTCTTCTTGGCATGTTTGAACTCAGTGGGTGAGGTTTTTTGATTGTTCTTTTTCATTTCAGCAGTGATGGCAGGATACAGATTCAAAGGTAGTAGTTTCCATCCTGAACATACAACCTTTTCATGGATTCTCCCCCCTGAAAGTTCCAAAGAGATTTATGATTCCCTCATTTGATCCCTCTGTTGCTTCAAAGCCCTCTGATTTCCACCTCTCTTTATGTTTTTCACCTCATCTCCTTCCATCTTGTTCCCTCCCAGGCAAATACTCCGCTTGGGGTGAGGATCAAGAAGGGATTCAATTGGGAGTATAACATTGTGAGTGCAGTGGGAGAAGGGATGGCATTGAAGGAAAAGGGTTCAAAGAAGGGTTCCAAAAAAAAAAAAAAAAACCATGTCAGTCATGTGATCACCAAAAAAAAAAAAAATAAAAATAAAAAACAAAAACAAAAACAAAAAAAATAAAAAACAAAAATAAAAAAAAAATAATAATAATAAATTACTGGGCATGGGCATGAGCTAATTGGGCCGGGCTTATTACTAAAGAAAAAAATATATATATATAAAATAAAAATAAAAAAAAGTTAATGGCATCATCAAAAAAAAAATTACCGGGGGTGCAAGCAAATTGGGCCAGGCTAGGTGGGCCAGGGGGAATGGCGCCCAGCAGAGAGGCAAGGGAGGGGGTTGGCTTGCGGGGGATGAGAGAAAGGTGGGGGGCGGGGCCCATGAGCCTAGGGAGACCAAGGGGGGGCTGGCAAGGAGGAGTGAGGGGGGGGGGGGGGTGGCAAGCCAAGGGTGGAGCAAGGAGGGGCAAGGGGGGGCTGGCAAGGAGGAGTGAGGGGGGGGGGCGGCAAGCCAAGGGCGGAGCAATTGCTGGAAAGGCAAGGGGGGGCCGGCAAGGAGGAGTGAGGGGGGGGCGGGGCCAGCAAGACTGGAGCAAGGCAGAGCAAGGGGGGGCTGGAAAGCCAAGGGGGGGCAAGGGGGGGCGGTAAGTCAAGGACAAGCCAAGGGGGGGGCGAGTCAAGGGCAAGCCAAGGGGGGGGGGGCGGCAAGCCAAGCAAGGAGGAGCAAGGGGAGCGGGGGGCCGCAAGCCAAGCAAGCAAGATCAAGGAGGCGAGCCAAGTGAGATGGGAGGGGGGAGAGGGGGGGTGTTGTTGAGTGAGTGGGAGGAAGTGAGAGGGGGTGAGAGGCAGGTAAAAGGGGAATGAGGAGGAGGGAGGGGGGAGCTGACCTAGGGGGTGGGGGGCATGAAGGGGGATGGATTTGGATTAATCAAAGTATGAGCATTGGATGAGGAGGAGGAGGAGGAGGGGGGGGGGGAAGCTTAACAGGGGTTCCAACCAAAGGAGGAGGGGAGGTGGTGGGTGAGGTCAGGTGATGGGTGAGGTGGAGGTGGTTGGTGAGGAGGAGGAAGGAGTGGATTGCCCCGTGGTTTGGTGGGGTGAGGTGGGGGGTTTGGAAGTTTTGAGTCAGTTTTGCCTAAGTTCACCCCACCAAATGAGAAAAAATTAAAACCCCCCAACTCAGCCTAGGAATCTTGGGTGAACAACCAAAACCAAAAAAATTTGGTGAAGGGATTTTTTACCTAATTCAAAATCAAAAATTACTCATCAAAGTGAGAAAGGGTGAGAGGCAGAATCCCTTCTGTCATAGAAGAAGATGAGGGACAAGATGAGACAGGGATGACTTGAGGTGGGTTGGGAATATCATCTTCAAATATTTTGTCCCATTCATCTTTGATGCCAGCCAAAAGATTGTGAAGGATTACACCAGTGATAATCCAGTTGATGAGGAACTGCATGTCTTTGGGGTTTTGAAGCTGGTTTTGCATTTCCCTTAAGCTGGTCCATCTTACTTTCATGACTCCTATGGAATGCTCAATCCAAACTTGTGATTGGGCAAGATGATAGTTGAAATTGGTTTTTCCTTGATTTTTGGACAAAACATTCTGGTATGCTGGAACCACATATTTCCCACTAGCATAAGCTAAATTGGTCAGAAGGTATTGATCTTTGTCAAAGTAGTTCTCTGGTTGTTGGGCAATCCACATCAATTGAAAACATATCAATCATGACAAGAACCTGTAAGGCCATCATGGAGGGATATGAACTTATTGTTGTTATCACAAACAAGCTGTAGTGCCACAGAGTATCTATACAAACTGATGAAACAAATTTGGTCAGTGTATTATCAAAGGCTTTGGAAAGGAAATGAATCAATTGCCTTTTTTTCCAATCAAAATAGTGGTTGCCATCTAGCCTGGGTTTTTGACTCAAGGGGATGGTGGTTCTGTCAACAAACCCAATGCAACCAGGAAAGCCTTCAGTCTCTATTACAAAAGATATCTCCTTGCGTTCTTCTTTGGTTGTAAAACAAAGGACTGAGCAACAGAAAGATATGATAGCAATCATGACTCTTTTGGTATATGAGTCAATGGTTCCATAACCAACTGAGAATAGATTTTCTAATCAATGAATTGCTTTGCCAGTTCCATTTGATTGAAATCTACAAAGAGAAACAGCCAGTTGGATAGCTGGATTGCGTTGAGGATTCCAAGAATTGTTCTTGAAGATGTGGTGATCTTCAATCATTTCCAAAAGCTTTATGAATGAAGGCAATAGAGTCTGGAACAGTTTCTGGAAGCTTAAGTTGGGGAGGAGATGAAGATTTTGCCTTTCATAAATAGGGTTTTTGAGAGTTTGTCTTCTTGGAACCATATATTGCTTTTGTAATAGAGCATTCAAAGCCAACCAAGTTGATTCCAAATCGGAGTCTGAATGGAAGTCAAATACTAAGAAAAGTGTTGAATGCTGTAAGTGTTGGATGCTTTAAGGGACCTGTAGAGTAACAGCATGTGTGCCTTCAATCTCCTTTTGTATTTCCTTTCTCTTTCATTCTATCTCATTCTTTTATCCCTCTTACTGTTGGCCTGTGACAGGCTCTATACACTGTTCTAGTGCGCCTCATCTCTATACACTGTTAACCTTGTGCGCTCCCCAGGGAGCTCATTGTGCAATGCACGCGCACACCTGTGTCACTTATCTACTGGCTGGGGCTCAGAACCAGGATGCTCCTTTCCTTGTACAGTTTCTAAACTGTGCCACTAGCATCCTGGATTCTGGGCTGGGTAAGTTTCTCTCTGTGTTTTTTTTATCTGTCCTTGTCTCCTCAACTAATGTTTCCTTTTAAAATTTCCAGTTTTACGCGTTATTGGGCATCTGTCTGTTCTTGACCTCTCTGTTCTTGTGGTTCTGAGCCTTTGATTTTCAGGTTTGACTCAACTCCATCCCAATCCTGCTTATGCCTATCTCAATCTAATGCTTTTCTTTTCAGTCAAATATCTACACATTTACAGTCCCAAGCAATCTCATCTTGAAAGACTCAGTAGAAAAGGCTCTCCACCATGACAGATCAGGAAGACAAAACTAAGCTCAACATCCCACTCCTCACTGAATCCTATTTTCCCAACTGGTTCATACGCCTTAAAAGTTATCTCAGAAGGAAGGGTCTTCTTGAACCTATTGAGAACTACAATCCCAGAAACGCAGCCACTCCCACACAGAAAAGAAAGATTTACAAAGCCTGCAACATCATTATCCAGCACCTTGGCGGTATAGCTTTTGATGCAGTGGTCAACAGCTCAAATGAAGCCAACCCACAAGCAATACTGGAAGCTATCCACAAAAGATACAACTCACAATATTCCAACAACCGCGGTTGCCTCTGGCTCAACTTCATACGCTACCAGTATAAGGGGTACTTGTCACAATACATCAATGACTGCCAAAAACTTGTGGTCCAACTCAATGTTCCTCAAGACATTCTCAGTTACACCATCCTGGCCAAACTTCCCAACTCCTTCCATCAAATAGTCAACAAACTTCTTCTCAACAAAAAGATACTGAAAAGTCCAACATCCATGCTCAACAAGCTTAGGGAGGTCCTCCACCTTGAGATTGCTTGAAAGGAAGAAATAACCAAACCAACAGACAATGTAACCTCCACTTCCCTGCACAAAAGAGTGCCCCACAAGAATTCAAAGACCAAGCATCCGTGCTCTAAAAACAAACACAATCCTCTGGCAAGTCACCCTGAAGATCAATGCTGGTTTCTCCATCCCAATCTGCGCTTTAACCACCTCAACTCCAAAGCCCACTCACACCTCCATTCTACTGAAAATTCATCGGAAATAGGCAGTCCAGCCAAACCTGATCATCCCTAAATATTTCTAAACGCTAAACTCTATCTTAAACACACCAACTCTCCATCCCAGCTCCTTCCCTTTCTGGACTCTGGAGCATCACACCACATATTCAACTCCCCCAACTTTCTTTGGGAGTCAACTCCTATAGGGATGAAAGTGGGTACCGGTGCAGAAGGTTCCTTGCTGTTGGCCACAGCCATTGGCAAGGCAATCATCTGCAACCACCTGGGGAAAGAAAAGCTTCTCAATAGTGTGCTTCTAGTTCCTTCTCCAAACCATTGCCTCATCTCACTTCCTCAACTCACATCTAAGTCAGCCACCATCAATTGGGTTGGATACTTGGGTTATGAAATCTCCCTGGACAAATTCTCCTTTGTGGGAAACACCAAGAATCACCTGGCTGAACTCTGTGGGACAACTTTCAATTGTACAGTCAAAAGTGTTTTATATCTCAAACAGCACCAAGACGCTCCATGGCACCTCCAACTAGGAAATCCTCATGAAGCTGCCCTCAAGGTTCTCTTCCTGGAATGTTCCACCCACACTAACTGTCAAGTCTGAAAGAGCTGCAAGATGATTTCCATGCCATTTCATGGCCACTTCAAGCCTGCAACTTGCTGTTTGGAGGTAATTCACCTTGATCTAGTTGGTCCTTTTCCCATACAATAAAATGGTGGTTGCAAGTATTTCCTTACCATAGTAGATCAATTTTAAGGCTACAAGTCTGTCTCTTTCCTTTTCTCCAAGGATCAAGCCCCTGCAGCTGTCAAGGATTTCATCATTATTTTGGAGAGGTTACTCAATGCTAAGGTTGCAACAATAGTTTTGGAAAATGGGGACAAATTTGTGAATGAGGAACTTGGTAGGTATCTCAAGCTTAATGGTATCAATCATCACCTTGCTCCTGCATACACCCCTGAGCAGAATGGCCTAGCTGAAAGGAAAAATTTCTATATTATAGATAAGGCACGCTGCCTGTTGGTGCAGAGCAGACTTCCCCTTTCTTACTGGGCCAAAGCTGTGAATACAGCTATCAACCTCCTGAATGCAATCCCAATCTTGTCCAAGAGTCTCAATATCCCTTATGAATTCTGGTTCCAAAAACCCTTCAATCATCATTTTCTCAAGCCTTTTGGCTGCATAACCTACTCACCCATTCCCAAGGCTAGGCGTGGCTTTAAACTGTCAGTCAATGGGGAAAAGGGAATGCTACTTGGGTTTGCCAACAATTTTTCATCCTACAAGATAATAAACCTTCAAAGCAAGCAGGTGTGCCTAAGGGCCAATGCCACCTTTGTTGAAGAAGCCTTTGAGTTCAACCACAGAAGGGCCCCTGAAGACCTCTTCTCACCATTTAATACGCTACCACCCATCACTGAGGAAAACCACACTAATCCTCCTGAGACAACTCCTGCTCCTGTCAATGCTTCCCTGGTAACTGAAACAACCTCTGCTCCAGATTGCAGCATAATCTCTGAGCACAAAATCCTCATGCACGCTTGACGCAGCCCCACTGTCCCCCAGCTGAACCTCATGAATACGGAGCAGGAGGATCCAAAAACCCTGGAAGAAGCTCTGAGCAGCTCGCACATACTGGAATGGATCACCTCCATGGACAAGGAACTTCAGAATTTGCTTGCTAACAACGTGTGGAAAGAATATGAAAGAACTGTTGGCCTCAATCAGCTCAAGTGTATCTGGGTCTTCCGCACCAAAATAGATAAAAACAATCAAATCATTGAATTCAAGGCCAACTCTGTGTGCGGGGTTTCCACCAAATGTATGGCATTGACTACACAGATGTGTTTGCTCCCACAGGAAAAAAGTCCTTGCTTTGACTAATCATCTTTCATGTGATCCAGCAAGGTTACAAGTTCCACCATCTCAAAATCAATTTGGCCTTCCTCAATACCCCCCTAAAGGAAACCATCCATGTCTTGACACCATCAAATGTGCCCGTAACACCAGGGAAGTCCCTCAAGCTAAAAAAGGCTCTATACAGACTAAAGCAAGCCCCCCAAATGTGGTACAACACTCTAAGCGACTGGCTGTCCCAAGAAGGTTTTACCAGCAGTGAGGCTGATTTATGCGTGTTCTGGAAGGGAGACTCCTACCTCTATGTACACGTAGATGACATAGCTTTCTTCAGTCCAAATCTGAAACTCTTTTTTGATGCAATTGGGAGAAGATTCAAAATCAAGGATCTGGGCCCAGCATCACTCCTACTGGGAATGAATGTTACCCAAAATCCAAATGCTTTCCACTTATGTCAAAGGACCTACATTTCCTTGCTTGCGGAACAATACCAACTATCTCACCACAAGTTATGCTCAACTCCTTTCAAACTCTTTGGAAAACTACTACTGGCGTCTGAGGGGGAGCATCAGCTCTTCATCAAGAGCGGCTTGAACTACAGAAAGCTGGTGGGTGAGCTGATCTATTTCAGCTGCAACACTTGACCAGATGTCAAATTTGCCGTCAATTATCTTGCTCAATTTCTGAACACCCCCGGGAAGAAGCACTGGGACTCTGGCATACTCGCCCTTAGCTATTTACAATCAACTCAAGATATAGGACTTACCTTTACAGAAAAACCACACAAGACCGGTCTCAGCTTGTATGTGGACACCAACTGGGCCATGTGCCCAAAAACCAGGAGTTCCATCAGTGGGTTCATTGTCATGTGTAACAACAACTTTGTCAGCTGGAAGTCTTGGAAGCAACCAACCGTCACTCTCTCCACCACTGAAGCAGAATATAAAGCGGTGGCTGAGGTTGTGAAGGAGATCCTCTGGTTTAAGTTGCTAGTGGAAGAGGTGCTCCAGTCAGCAACAAAGGTACCCATCCCAGTTCATGAAGACAATGACGGCTGTGTCAAATTGGCCAACAAATTGGCCAATCATGCCAGCTTCCAGACAAAACACATGGAGCTCCAATTTCACTTCCTCATGGAAGAGGTGGAAAAGGGAAAAATTGCAATCAAACGCATAGATTCCAAAAGCAATCCCGCAGACTTTCTCACAAAACCCATCTCAAGAATCTTGCTGAAACAACAGCTCAAGCATATCAAAGTAGGGACTAGTCTGCAAGAAGACTGAAGGCAGGGAGAGTGTTGAATGCTATAAGGGACCTGTAGAGTAACAGCATGTGTTCCTTCAATCTCCTTTCATCTTTCCTTTCTCTCTCATTCTATCTCATTCTTTTATCCCTCTTCCTGTCAGCCTGTGACAGGCTCTATACGCTGTTCTAGTGCGCCTCATCCCTATAAGCTGTTAAACTTGTGCGCTCCCCAGGGAACTCATTGTGAAATGCGCGCGCACATCTGTGTCACTTATCTACCGGCTCCAGCTCAGAACCAGGATGCTCCTTTCCTTGTACGTTTTCTAAACCATGCCATAGCATCCTGGATTCTGGGCTGGGTAAGTTGTTCTCTGTGTGTTTCCGCTCTGTCTTTGTCTCCTCAACTAATGTTTCCTTTTAAACTTTCCAGTTGTACGCTTTATTGGGCAGCTGTTTGTTCTCAACCTCTCTGTTCTTGTGGCTCTGAGCCTTTTCTTTTCAGGTGTGACTCAGCTCCGTCCCAATCCTGCTTATGCCTATCTCAATCTAATTCTTTTCTTTTCAGTCAAATATCTACAAAAAGTTCAGTCAGCTTTTTTGCATTTTCAACTTGCTTCCGGGAAGTTTGATGGGACATGTTGAGAAAGATGGTAATTTGATGTGAGTTGATGAGATGATGATGGTATTTGTGTGAAGATGGAGATGTGAAGTGCTAGAGATGTGAAGCAATGGAGATGAGATGTGTTTGATGTGATGGAGATGGGATTAGTATGGATTTGCTGATGTGGATGGGTGTTTTGGATGTGATGGATGGTGGATGGATGATGATGCATAAATGGTTGGTTTAATGGCGGGTTTGATGTTTGAAATCCGCCATTTTCATGAAACCCGCCATTTTGAAATACACCAGTTAGGGGGTATGTTTCTTTTAGAAAACCGCCATTAAAAATGTAGGGTTTGGTAAAAAAATGGCGGGCTCTAATGGCGGGTTTGCTAACTCTGATACACCCTAATTTGTTTTTGAAAAATTTTACATTCCATCTCAATCAAATTCCATGAAAGGGCCAATTAAAACTTCACAGCAAGATCAAAAGAAATTGATTTTATTGCTACACTTTGTAGATCACTTGAGTGGACAAATCACCCGCTATTCCCTTAGTCATTTATATATTCTACAGTCCCTCTGAAAAATCAAAAAATTTTATAAATGGTGATTATAATTGATACATGGAAATGCCTTTCCTCTACAAATTCAATGTTTTAAGGATAAAAAAAAAACTATTTCAACTTGAAGAATTCCATCCTCAATGGAACCTGAAACCTTCTATTTCAGTATGTCCATTTTATAATTTTCCTGAATGATTGAAATTTTAATTTTGGGAAAGGCCAAATTCATGCCAATTTTGAATACTGGAATGATTCTAGCAATAATTTTTCTAAAATGAAGCCAAAATTATCCAGTACAGAAATAATTATATGGCATTAATTTTCTCATGGTTGCAAACCTCTCACTCACGGGTGTTCTACATCTGCACACTGTAACTCCCACATGGAAAAAAGCTTTATTTCACATATTTCTCAAGAATTCATTATTTTAAATTTTTTAATCTGCAGCCCTTTAGGTGATGTCTCAAATCCTCAGAAAAATCCTTGGTAATTTTGGAGGCATTATAAAACCTTAAAAAATTCATTCAAAAAATGAAAAAAATTCAAAAAGAAACACATTTCCCATTCCATATTTGGATACTTTTCTTTTCCTTTTGAATTATGTGTTTTTTTTATGATTCAAGCTCTCAGAAAGTTAAAGGAACAATCAAAGAGATTTTAAATTTTATTCTGGATTTTTTGGATGTATTCTTTCATCTTGAAAAATGATTCAAAAAAACAAAAAATTCAAATTTCTCATTGCAATTTTGGATCTTTTTATTTTCCCTTTCAATCAATATCAAAAGAAATCCCCCAAAAGAAGATAAAAAAAAATCTATTTTTTCATTTGTTGAACTTTCTGATAGCTTAAATCATCCAAAAAATTCAATTAAAAAGGCAAAGAAAAGGACCTAAAAATAGAGTGAGAAATTTGTTTTTTTGGAATTTTTGAATGAATTTTTTAAGGTATTCTAATGCCTCCAAAATTTACAAATTCTCTATTTCAGGGTTTTATAAACTCATCTACAGGGCTGTGGTGTCAAAATTTTAAAAAAAATAAACTCTTGAAACATCTGTGAAATAAAGTATTTGTCTGTGTGGGAACTAATTTGCACAGATGAAAAAATCTGTTATTTAAAGTTTTTTCCTGTGAGAAAATGAATCCCCTAATTATAAAAAATATTAAAAATAGATTTTATTGAAGAAAAATCAAGATTTCTGACAGAATGTAAATAAATTTTTACCAAGCATAAAATTAAAGAAAAATGCTAAATATATTTTTTGCATGAGGGGAGTTCATTTATGCTTAAATATTAAAATATAAGTGTAATCAAGTGAAAGAAAAAAAGACATCACAAATGAAATTTTGGATTTATGTGAATAAGAATTGATATTTCTAGTGGGGTGTAATAAACTTAAACAACCCAAAATAAAAAGAAATCAAAATCATAAATACAACTATTTGTATGAGGAAAATGCAAATATGTTGAGATATTCCAACGAATAATTCATTGAGTAACATAATAAGAATGATAGAATTGAAAATTGTTTTTTTTTTTTTGAAAAAAAAAACTGATATTTCATACAATTTAAAAATAGTTTCACCAAAAAGAAAAAAATGGAAAAAATTAAATATAGAATTATTGAAAGAGAGGAATTCAAATATTAGTCAAAACCAAAAAAGAGACTGCATCAAGTTCAAAAAAATCAAAGAAATATCAATTTTTATGTTTCTTTCACTATTTTTGCACTTGATGGATTTTCTTTGGAAAAATTCAATCATTTTTGAATCCCTCTTGTTGAATTGGCTTATTTTACTTTTTTTATATTTATCATAAAAATAAATTTACATTTGATCATAAGTATCAATTTCTTTTCAAATAAACCAATCTTTTCTTCGAAAATCATTATTATGTTACTTGATAAATTCTTTTTTAGAATATTAGGGCATATCAAAGTTAGAAAACCCGCCATTAGAAACTCGCCATTTTTTTTGACCAAACCCGCCATTTTTGATGGCCGGTTTCTCAAATACACATACACCCTAACTGGTGTATTTTGGAATGCCGGATTTCAAACATCAAACCCGCCATTAAACCCACCATTTATGCATCATCATGCACCCACCATCCATCATGTCTAAAACACACATCCATATCAGCAAATCCATACTGGTTGCATCTCCATTGCATCACACACATCCCATCTCCATTGCTTTGGATCTCTATTGATTTCCACATCTCCATCTTCACACAAATTTCATAATCTTGTCACCCCACCCCACATCAAATCACCATCTTTCTCAACGTTTCCAATTAAACTTCCTGCCAGCAAGTTGAAAATGCAAAAAAGCTGAGTGAACTTTTGCTACTGTTTGACTCCCATTCAGACTCTGATTCAGACTCCAATTTGGAATCAACTTGGTTGGCTTTGAATTCTCTGTTGGAAAAGCAATACATGGTTCCAAGAATAGACACCCTCCACAACCCTATGTATGAAAGGCAAAAGCTTCATATCATCCCCAACTTAAGCTTCCAGCAACTATTCCAAACTCTATTGCCTTCATTCATGAAACTTTTGGAGATGATTGAAAACCACCACATCTTCCAGAAAAATTCTTGGAATCCTCAACATGATCCAGCCATCAAACTTGCTTTTGCTCTTTGTAGATTGGGATCAAATGGAAATGGAGCAGCCATCCATCAATTGGAAAATCTATTCTCAGTCAGTTATGGAAGCATTGACTTATACACCAAAAGAGTCAGGGTTGCTATCCTATCTTTCCGTTGCTCAGTCCTTTCTTGGGAAACAAAAGAAGAACGCAAGGAGATATCTCAAGTCATGGAAACCAAAGGATTTCCTGGTTGCATTGGTTTTGTTGATGGAACCACCATCCCTTTGAGTCAAAAACCCAAGCTAGATGGCAACCACCCACTATTTTGATTGCAAAAAAAGGCAACTGATTCATTTCTTTTCCAATGAATTTGATAAAACCTTTGATCAAACCACTGACCAAATATTTTTCATCTTTTTGTTTAGATTTCCATGGCCCTACAACTTTTTTGTGATAACAACAAGAATTTCATATACCTCCATGCTGGCCTTCCAGTTTCTTGTCATGGTTCATACGTGTTCAATCTGATGTGGATTGTCCAACAACCAGAGAACTACTTTGACCACAATCAATAACTTCTGGACAATTCAGCTTATGCTTTTGGGAAATATGTAGTTCCAGCCTACCGGAATGTTTCATCTAAAAATCAAGGAAAAACCAATTTCAACTATGATTTTGCCCAATCACGGGTTTGGATTGAGCATGCCATAGGAGTCCTGAAAGGAAGATGGGCCAGCTTAAGGGAAATGTAAAACCAGCTTCAAAACCCCAAAGACATGAAGATCCTCGTCAACTTGATTATCACTTGTGTAATCCTTCAAAATCTTTTGGCCTACATCAAAGATGAATGGAACAAAATATTTGAAGATGATATTCCTGACCCACCTCAAGTCATCCCTGTCTCATCTTGTCCCTCATCTTCTTCTATGAGAGAGCGGATTCTTCTCCTCACCCTTGTTTGCTTTGATGAGTAATGTTTGATTTTTAAATAGGTGAAAAATAACTTCAAAGTAAGTTTTTTTTTGGTTGTTCACCCAAGTTTCCAGGCTGAGTTGGTTTTTTTTTTTTTTTTTTTTTTTTCTTAGTGGACTTGGACAAAATCAAAAAAAAACCTCCACCTCTTACCTCACCACTTGCCAGCCCATTCACCTCTCTTCTCCACCTCACCGCTCCAACACTTCCACCTCACCCCACTCACACACTGGTCACCTTCCTTCCTCCTCCTCATCAAACCACCTCCTTCACCTCAGCAACCTAACCAACCACCAGCCTCATCAACCTCACCAAGCTCCCCAAAACATCCACCATCCAACTCACCAACAGACTCAGTGAGTCCCCTTCCCTCTTTATTTCCACTCACTATTGCTTACCTATCCTTTGAACTCCCCCCAGGTATTCTCTTGCATCCCCCTCCTCATCTGGTCAGCCCCTCCCTTCTCTTTCTCCCCCCTTCCTCCTCCTCACCCTGTTTTTCTCAACCAACCCCCACCAATTGATTAGGATTTGATCCACCAATCAAATCCTGATCAATTGATTGATTGATGAATCAAAACCAAATCAATCCCTTGATTTATTCGCGATCAATTTGCTTTTGATTGCTTGATTTTTTGATTTTTTCGCGATTGATCAAGCAATTGTTTTGCAATTGATTGCTAATGCCTCCTCCACCATTTTCTGGAGTTTTCTTTGGTGCTGAACTCCCCTGATTTTTTTTGTTTCTTTTTTGTTTCTTTTTAGGTGTCTCTGGACTGCACCTGAAGCCAACAGGGTCTTTTTTGATTAATTCAGGTGTTCTTTGCCATGGAAGGTATGTTTTTTTTTTATTTTAATTTTTTTGATAACTTTGCTTGTTGGTGTGTGGCATGGGTCACTCATGCCAATTTTTTTGGGGGCAGGTTCAGCTTCTGGTGTCCCTGGTTTCAAGTCCAGGTTTGGTTTCTTTTTTTTATTTCAATCATTTTTCACCAACAATGTCTATTGGACTGACATTGTTTTTATTTTTTTTTTTATTTATTTTTTTTGGGAAAACATTTGACCACTTTTGGGGAACATCCTATTCTTCTACCACCCCCTCAAAATTTTACACAAAAATTTGAATCTATTCTTGTTCCTCATTCCAATCTAAGTATAGGATTGGGAGGGAATAAGATGGAAGGAGATGGCTTGAAAAACATACAGAGAGGTGGGAAGAGTAGGGCTGCTTGCCAAAAGAGGAATCAAACAAGATATTCCAAAATATCTTTGGAGGTTTCTGAGGAAGGTATTAATGGAAAGGTTGTCTGGTCTGGTTGGAAACTGCGTCCTTTGGATCTGTACCCTTCAACTGTTTCCAAAAAGAAAAATAATAGTCAAAACGCAACCCAGTAAGAGTTTGAGCAAGCAAAACAAACAATTTAAACCGTTCCATTTCTTTCACCGTGGAAAAGCAATTGTCCTCAATTGATCTGATCATCAAGCCCTGGTGGCAATAATCAAATTTTTCCTATTTGAGAAACTTTCTGACCAAGACAAGAAGGACATCAACTTTGTGACAACTTTCCTTCACCAGTCAAAAAAATTTGTCAACCCAGTTGGTCCTGTAAGATCTTGGGCCAGAAAAATGTGGGCAGTTAGATGGCAAAAATCAATGCACCCTTCAGAGTTATTCGGATGTTATGTGAAGAAATCATCCATTAGATCTTCTCCTCAAGAGTATGCTTTCCGCAACCTTAAGGCCAACAAAGTATCCCAAATTCTAGGAAAAATGTTTTGCAATTTGGCCAAACTTTCCTTTGAAGCAAACCGTGATGCCATGAAGGACAACAACATCCCCTCTTTCTCTTTGTTGGAATTTGGTTCCAAGCCTACACCTTTTGATTTCTCCCCACACATCACTTTCACCTCCAATTCTTTTTACAACTCTCCTCATATCAAAAAAAGGCAAAATCTCTGGCTACTCCTTTTTACTCGTGGTTACAACCAAGAATTCAAATGGACAACTTATTGAAAATACGGACAAATGTCAAGTATTGGATGGCCAATTTGTTTTTCCTGGCCTTGGATTTGGAATTGATTTTAAGCAAAAAGGTATATTCAAAATGGTTTGGGCAGCTAATAAGTACAAGCACTGTACCTTTCCTGCTTTGGACACAGCAACCCATACCAGAATGTACATTTAACTTCAAATTAATAAAACAACTAGAAACAATTGTAGGGACTTGAATAATGGCCAAATTTACTCTAGAAAAAAAAAAAAAAATAAACAAGATTTGTATGTTGGTGGGGTTAAGAATACTCTCAAAAATTGTAATCAAAAATATTTTTTTTGTTTTTCTTTCACCCATGCAAATATATTTACAAGCCCAGAATTTGAGTTATCTGCTGTATCTCAACTACTGTTCTACTGCTACCAATGCCAGCCAAGGCTACTGATACCTTATCCTTTTTTTTGGTTGCAAGTTTTTCCCTCTCCTTTTCCAGTTGTGCTTGCTGTTGATCCTTCTCCTTTTCCTCTTCTTGAAACTCAAGCTCAGCCTGTTTCAACTTACACTCAGCATCCCATTTTTGTTGATGAGCCAAACTCTTGGCTTTCTGCTTTTGAACATCCATGGCCATTTGAAAATCCCACTTTTGCTTTTCAAACTCAAGTTTTTTGGATTCAATTTGTGATTTGACTGTTTTTTGCAGGGGAAAAGCAATGAGCATGGTTTTGAAAGCAAGGATATTCAACCAATGGACTTACATGAATCTTGCTTCTCCATGATTTCTTCAAAGCCTGAAAAACTGGAAGTGTTTCTCCTCTTTTGGTTACTTTTGGGGTTGATATTGATGGAATTGGAGGCCTTTTTCTTACCCTTGGCAGAGGATGTTTGAGTCCAAAAGTTGTCACTGGTGTTCAAAGGCAATGTGGGAGGCCCCATTGGCTTGAGGTTTTGGCCATTCTGGAATGGATGAGCCTGTTTTTTTACAATCTAAATCAGTCAGGATTAACCAGACAGAAGAGAAAAGAGCTTGGTTCCTTACTTGAAAAGATGTTGAAGGTAATGGATACTGAGGAGCATCTTGTTCCGCATCAGCAAGGTTGATGAGATCTGCTAACCTCGGAAAAGAGCAATCCCACGAAGTAGGTGAGGGTTCCAAGGTATGGTTTGAAACATAAATCAATGCGGAAGTAGAAGTGATTGGAGCTGATTGAGTTTGAATATCCTTCTTGGCATCAGATGGAGGCCACTCCAACAAAAAGGTTTCTTCAGGATCACCATTGCTAGGCTGAGCATCCCCAGCCAAGTCCTCAGCGTGGACTGAATTGGATTGTTGGGCATCAAAAGCGGCTAAAGGGATGATGTTGGCCTTCCTTCCAAAGATTTCATCCATTTTAATAAAAAGGGCCAATGGAGTCCAACTTATCAACCACTGAGTTCATTCCCTTGGCTTTGTTAGAGTTTGTGATACCAAAGCCAGTGGAGATTGACATGGAGTGGGCCTTTTTGTACTTGGCTTGATAATTCTTGAATTGCTCCCTCATCTGTTTTGATGAAAGATCCAGCCTAAATTTTGTTTTGTTCTTGAGTTCATTGGCCATCAGGAGATAACCATTGACCTTAGAGGATGGAGATTGGCCAACACGTGTTTCATTGTTGGATCCAAAGAAGGCATCATAGTTGGAGGGAATTTTGAGCCAGTTGACAAGGATGATGTGATTAGATCTCTTGAGCTGACCTGAGCCCTTGGAAGCTGATGGGGGAGGATTGTTTGAGTTCTTGGAAGCTGATGGGGGAGGATTGTTTGTTGCGGATTTCCTTGGAAATGTTTGCTTTGGTGTGTTGGACTTTTGTGTGGACTTGCGGGGGGAGGTTTGCTGAGGGGCCATTTGGAAATAGTAAGGGTGATAAGGTGATGAGAGGGATAAAGTGACAAGCAAGATAGAGTGATGAGAGATATGAAATGATGAGAGCAATAAAGTGACAAGAGCAATAAAACAATGATTGGATTCTTTGGATGAGGTTGGTGGTAGAGTGATGAGAGCAATGAAGCAATGAGAGCAATGAAGCAATGAGAGGAATGAAGCAATGAGAGTGATGAAGCAATGAGAGTGATGAAGCAATGAGAGCGATGAAGCAATGAGAGCAATAAAGTGGTGAGTGATCAAGTGATGAGGGTGATAAATTGATGAGAGTGATGATGAGAGTGATAAAGTGATGAGAGTGGTGAATCTTTGTATGATGAGGCTGGAGGTAAAAAAATTTGCAAGGAGGTTGGAGGTAGAAGGAGGTAGGAAGCCAGGGGTGGATGACGTGGACAGGTGGTGGAAGCCTTTAAATACTTTGTTTGAAAAAATCCACTTATTTCATGTTAACTTTGACACGTCTGATGTGAATTAAGTGGGTTTTTTGATTTTTAATGGCGGATTTGGTTTGAAACCCGCCATTAAAAAATGGCGGGTTTGTTTTACTTTGATACGCCCTATCTCAACATATTTTCATTCTCCTAATACAATATTTCTCTTATGAATGGTTATATTTTATTAGGTTGTATCAAAGTTAAGCAAACCTGCCATTTTTTAATGGGGGGTATTAACTGTTGGAGTAACAATTTGCAAAATATCAGGAGGCTTTCAAAGATTGGAAAGCAAAGAAGGCAAATACAAAAGCATCAATAGAGCAAACTCACCTTTAGAAATTTCCCGCAGCAAAAAGCGCTTGTCATTTGTTGCCACAAGCTTTCAACCTTATAAGCAACCCAGGAACAAAAGAAGCATAAAGCACAAGTATTGTGTAAAGTTGTACTACAAAGATAGAATGAGGAATTTATTCTACTGTCTTAGACCGGTACTTGTTGTACTTAGTATTATCTCATTGTTATCTCATTGTATTTTTGTATATATGGCTTTCATTATTATTGTTTATTTATTTTCATTATTGTAATCCAAATTGATTACAACCACAAATTATCAGTATGGCTCACAACTGAACTAAGAACCCAAAATCAAAATTACTCACCTTGAAATAGACTGATCCAATGGAAGACAAGTTGTTCTCAAAGAGAACAACTATGTGACTTGGGTCACCCTCATGGAAGCAGAACTTTGGCAACTCAGTTTCTTGAATTGCGTTATTGGTTTAGATAATGTGTTGAAAAAGGAGAAGAAGGAGAAATTGTACTGTCTCCTCATGCAGTCCCTCAATGAAGGAATAGTTGGGTTTGTTGGGAATAAGATTGCAATGAAAAAAAGGGGAGATGGCCAAGCATTGTGGAATATCCTCAAGGAAAAATTTGTCAGAACTGGAATTCAAGGGCAAGGGATAGCCCTGGATCAGTTTCTTGGACTTAAGTTTAAGAACCATGATCAATGGATCTAATACTTACGGGCTACAACTAGGAAAATGGAACTTACCAGGACCTCAGTCAACAAGGCAATTGTATCAAGAATAGAAATTTGAATTATACCAAGTAAGTACAAATCCTTCATCCATGTGTTAACCCAAGGCAACCACTACCCTTTGTGGTGTTGTATTTATAACCTCGGATTGGGAGCTGTGTTGCGGGCTGCGCGCTCAGCAGTTGGGTAGGTTGGGCTCAGCATTTGGGGTGCGCGCGGTCTCAGCCATGCCTGCTGCGGGCTCAGCAGCAGTGGTTGAGGGCTCAGTGGCAGGGATTGCGGGGCTTGGCACCAGGTGCGGGTCAGGCCTACTCTGGGGGGGGCCGGGCTGCGACCCGCCCAGGGAACACGGACCAAGTGATGGAGCTGGACCAACCAAGCTTGCGGGGGGCTAGTCTGGAAGGCAAGGGTGGGGCAATTGGGGGTTATACGCGCCTGGGAGGTTTGCGCGGGCATAAGCGCGGGCCAACTCATGGATTGCGGGATCCTCAGGTGCGCGCGGACGGATAAACCTGGGGGGCTCCAAGTAGGGTGCAGCGGAGGGCCACGCCATGAGAAGGACAAACTGGACGTACGTGATATCAAAGGGGAGGGTTTTGGACAGGGTGGGTGGTATGGGGTAGGGTTAGGGTGGAGCTAGGGTTCTGTCCTTGGGGTTATGTTTTCATCTATCTTTCTGCTTGTGGTTGTACCTAGGTTAGGGTTGAGAGGGAGGACTCAAAAATACCTCACCATCAACTCTGGGTTGGGGGGGGAGGCCATCGGATTACAATACACATATCATATAGTTCATATCACCAGACCGCCAGGAAATGGTATAAGAAGGATTGGAGGGAAGGAATTTATCTTATCATCACTCTCTCTATTCTTAAACTCATTGCATCCAATCCTTACAGACGCTTGGACCAATTACTTCCAGAACTTGAGGACAACTTCAGGGGTATCACCCCTCTTGTTTCCACACCTTCAATCAAAGAAATTATTGCAAGTGTCAAGAATGATAAGGCAATGTTTGGGAGTGGAACAAATCAAGTCAAAGAAGAAATTGCAATGCAGTCTGAGGGAAAGTTCAAATATAAGTGTCACAAATGTGGTAAACCGGAACACGTGAAGAAAGATTGCAGATCTAAGAAAAAGGACCCAAAGCAAAACTTACCAGAGGAATCATGGCCGGACCCATGGCATTTGTGGCTACACTCAATAACTTGACCGCTATGGTTGGCAATTTGAATCCAAAACCAATCTTGATTGACTCTGGCTCCTCAGAACACATGTTCTTCAATAGAGCCTTGTTTCAGAAATTAGAGAAAGTTGGCGGATTGGTAATAATTGGTGATGCTGGGAAAAAAATTGAAATTGAAGGAAAAGGAGATGTAAAGTTGAAACTGAACAATAGAGATATCACCTTTGAAAATTCCCTGTATGTCCCAAGTATCACCTACAATGCACTGTCACTAGGAAAAATTTGGAAGAAAGGTGGGCAGCTTGTGAATCACCAGAATAGAGAGTTTGACATCCAGAAAGACAAAACTGTAATTTTTAAAGGAAAGATAGAAAACAACCTACTATATGTGGATCAAAATGTCAACCATACAGCTCAAGTCTCTGATCACAAGCAACTAGGACACCCTGGAAGATCAAATGGATCTAAACCTTTCATAGAAGGGAAGATGGCCAGACCAACCTTTAGAAACCAGATTGAACAAACAAGCAACATCTTGGAGGGGGTATCAGTTGACTTAATGGGCCCAATCACTCCCAAATCACTTGAGGGAGCAAAATACATCCTAGTAGTTGTGGACAGCGCAACTTGTTTTGTATGGACCTCCCTCTTACCATCAAAGGATCAAGCTCTTGAACTTATTAAACAGATCATTCAACTAGCTGGAAATCAAGTTGAGAGGAGTATTAAAAGGATAATTAGTGACAGAGGTGAAGAATTTTTAAATAAGACATTTAAAGAATGGTGTTACACACGTGGAATAGAAGCCATTGTTACCACCCCTTACACCCCAGAACATAATGGCATTGCCAAAAGGATGAATTGAACCTTGATTGAGAAGGCAAAGGTCCTTTGACTTGATTTGGGACTACCAAAGGAATTCTGGGCAGAATTAGTATCAGCAGCCACCTATCTACAAAATAGGACAAATGATTTAAGAGGAAAGAAATCTTAAAAACTATTCTTTGGAAAACCACCAACACTCAGTCATGTTAAAAAAATTGGAATATTGCAAGCCTTCTTGCTGAATTTACCAAACAAAGGAAAGCTGGAACCTAGAAGTCAGGAAGGAATCATGGTAGGTTATGGAGAGAACTTTGGAGTATATTGGATATACCTACCTGAAGCTGAGAAAGTGGTTTGGTCAAGGGATGTTAGGTTTAGTGAGGAAGATCTACCTATGAAATCCAACAGAACAATTTTAGACCATTCATCAGATTTTCCACTAGAACCTATTGAACAAGTAGTTAGAATTCCTCTGCAAGAAACAGAGTTTCAATCAACAACGCCACTGCATTCACCTCCACTAGATTCAAATCACAATTCACCCACTCAGGCAGAAGAATTGCAAGAAGAAAGACGTAAAACAACCTTAGTTACCACTAATATGGGGGGGAAAGAGCCCAAAACAAAACCAGGGTGGGACTGGATCCCCAGGGAAATACCACCAAGGAATATTAGTAGTAACATTGATGAGGGGGAAATTGTCAATAAACTCCTTTGAAATCAAGCACAGTTGGCTCAAGAATCAAAAGAATCATTTGACTCACCCAATGATCTAATACACATAGCATTAAGTGGTGCGGCAAAAGAAAATAGTAATGGACCAAACAGGCTTAAAGATGCCAAGCAAAACCCAGAATGCAACCAATGGAAAAAGGCAGTCTTTGAAGAGATTGATTTGATAATTTACAGAGGCGTATTTGAATGAATAGGAAGAGCCAACTTACCCAAAAATAAAACACTCATTAACACTCAATGGGTGTTAACCAAAAAGTTTTAAAAGAATGGGAATCTGAAGAAATTCAAAGGAGAATGTGTGGCAAGAGGTTTTTGCCAGAAACCTGGAATAGACTATGAAGAAACATTTTCTCCAATAGGACAAATATCTACACTATGATACTTATTCAACCATGCTATTCAAACCAAACAGAAGGTCCAACAGGTCGGCTTTGTAAAAGCTTATCTGAACTCTGAACTCAGCAAAGAATAAGCCATCTTCATTGAGTTACATGAAGGCTTTGTTGAATGGATCCAGGAAACCAAACACAAAAATTATAACCTTTAAATCTGCAGGGAACTTGTGGAAGAACCAAAAAACTTCATAATCAAACTTAAGAAGTCATTCTATGGGCTTAAGCAAGCATCACAAAGCTGGTACAATACGCTGAAAGATTGGTTAATTACAAAGAACTTCCACATAAGCAATGCTGATCCTTGTCTCTTCCTCAAATCCAATGTTTCACTCTTTGTCTGGGTGGATGACATTATCATGATTGGAGAAGGATCACAATTTAATCAAAGAAATGCAGAATGCCTTCAAGATCAAGGACCTTGGACTAGATAGCCATATACTAGGAATAAAAATCACCCAAAACTCAAACTCAATAACTCTCAGACAGGAACACTGTCAATGAGTTATTGGAAGAATACGGAATGGAGGAATGTAAGGTATAATTAACCCCAACTCAAAGCAACCTCAAACTTAAAACCTCAAAAGAAAACAAAAATAATATCTTTAAATCCACTGGGTTTGATTACCAATCAGCAGTAGGGTCTCTCAATTACCTCTCCCAGTGCAATCAACCAGACTTGTCTTATATAGTGGGAAAATTGTCTCAATTGCTTGAAAACCCCAGTATGTCACACTGGGAAGCTTTTAAACGTGTTCTTTGCTATCTAAAAGGAACAAAAGTTATGGAATAACTTATGAAAAATTTGAAGACCCACTTCTGGTATGGTAACCAGACTCAAGTTGGTCAGAGGAGATTGGAAAAAAATCATGCTCCGGATATGTCTTTAATGCCAGTGCAGCAGCTGTCAGCTGTAAAAGTAAAGGATTGGAAGAAGTAAGCATATCATCTACCAAGGCGGAATTTCGCGCCTTACTGGCACCTTTTCAAGAAGAAAAATGCTTAAAGTTACTACACTCCAAAGTGCATCAAAAGGGACTCAAAAAAATCTTGGTTTACAGCAACAACAAAGGTGCAATCAAGCGCTCAAAGAACCCCATCTATCACTCAAGAAAAAAGCACATTGATGTGCATTATAACTTTGTGAAAGAATTGATTGAAAACAAAGAAATCAATTTTCAATAACTTAAGACATCTGAAATGATAGCCAATTGTTTAACCAAACCACTTGATTGCGTCAAGAATGACAAATTTTGAAAAGAGATGGGAATCATCAAGATTATACCAGCCCAAGAAAATTTAGTTGTAGCAGATCACAAATTGAGGGGGCGTGTTGGAGTAACAATTTTCAAAATATCAGGAGGCTTTTGAAGATTGGAAATTAAAGAAGGCAAATGCAAAAGCATCAATAGAGCAAACTCATCTTTAGAAATTTCCCGCAGCCAAAAGCGCTTGTTATCAGTTGCCACAAGCTTTTGAACTTATAATCAACCTAGGAACAAAAGAAGCATAAAGCACAAGTATTATGTAAATTTGTACTACAAAGATAGAATCAGGAATGTATTCTACCGTCTTAGACCGGTACTTGTTGTACTTAGCATTATCTCATTGTTATCTCATTGTATTTGTGTATATATTGCTTTCATTATTATTGTTTATTTATTTTCATCATTGTAATCCAAATCAATTGCAACCACATTAACCCAAATCCACCATTTCAAACTTGCCATTAAAAATCTAAAAACCCACTTATTTCAGATCAGACATGTCAAATTTAACATGAAATAAGTGGTTTTTTTCAAGTAAAGTATATAAGGTGAAGACTCAAAAGGGACACCATATCCCAACCCTGGGTTTATACTTGATTTGAATCCTCAACAACTCAACCCCAGCTTTTTCTCCTCCTCCAATGCTCCTCATAAACTCACTAGTGACTCAAACCATGGCTCCTTCCCAAAAAAGATTCACTATGGCTCCCATCAGATCACCAACTACACCCAAGCCATCCAATGAAACCCAATTACAAGGATCCCCTCAAAGTTTCCCTCAGAAAGTTTGTCAGTGACAATCTTCACTTCAGCCTAATCAGGTCTTTCACCCCCCATCATCCTTGGCTCAAACCTTGTTAATAGAAAACAAAAAGTGGAAAACTCAAGCTGATCAATGAACTCATACCCCATTTAGAAACTTTTGATTGGCCAACCTTATCACCATCTTCAACGGAGTATGCGGTTCCCTATCAATCTTTTTGTTGGCCTGATTCTTGATCACCCCAGACATGAAACACTTGAAGCAAGCCTGCCTGTTTCTAATCTTCTCCTTGGCCTTCAATGTCTTGGATGGTAAAGTGGACAGGTTTAGTAAAAAATCATTGGTCCTAGGTCAAGAGTTAGATTTCTTGGTCAATCTGATCTCCTTTGGCATTGCCCCACCCTGGTTGGCTTTACAATTAGTCTACATCATCCAAATGATATCCTCATCCTCAAATTCTAAGTCTGTGCTGGATTGGCTCAATTGGCTAGGTTCAGCTCAACCGCTGCTATCAATCAATGGCATCACCATCCACCAGGATCATCCTCTTGCTCTTCCTCACCCATCAAATCAAAACATCCTCCACTTCCAAACTCAACCCCTGACTTTACCAATCTGTTTGAAGGATTACCCATTCCAACCAGTCTATGGCTAGTAGCTGGGGTGTATGAATTGATCAAGAGGTTATAGATTGAACTGAGCTCATGGCATCATCAAATCCTATCAGCAGAAAACCAGAATTTACTCTCTCATCTTTATCTCAATCAATTGAGCCTGAAACGGTTGAGAAAGGTTCAACTTAATGGTAACCAAATAATTGGTGGACATGTCCAAAGTTCATTTAGGATTTGGGTCCATTTGGTTCAGCTTTGCCTTTTCCAGTTGGGGCAAGGCACAAACCAGCAGGTACAAATGTTACTGGAAAAACTTGTGGTGAGAGGAACTCCTCACACTCATTAGCTTACAACTCAAACGGTCTGCCTATTTCAATCCAGTCCAACATCCAGTATATCCAAAATAGGCCATGCCCCAACTCCTTTTTCTCCACTCAGCGCAAGCTCCCAGAATTCCCAAAGCCCAGCTTGCGGAAGGCTTGGCTACCAACAGACTGCTTTCCTCTGGTGCACTGATAATACCTAATGTTGGAACTTGCATCATATGGATTGACCTATTTCAATGTTTACTCAATTGATATTCAGGCTTGTACTTCAATTGGGGTACCTTCATGGGCTCTTGGCCACTCAGGCTGATTCATATCTGATCTTGAATCCAATGGATCAGGGACAAGAAAATTATCAACTGATTTGTCAAGCCTTGTTGATTCCCTCAAATCCATCCATACCCCACCTGGGTTCCTGTGTTATTGAATGGACAGCAAAGAACCTTCTAACCTGTCAATTGAGACCATCAAACTTGATTTTTTCCCAATCCCCCACTCCAAAATTTCAAGCTGGTAAATCAACTAACATGACCTCTGTCCAGCATGAATTGGAAGGTCTTCAACTCTCAGTCACCAGTTCAAAATAATCCATTGCAGGTTATGGTCTGATCCCTGTGCCAATCTTGAACTTCTGCACCAGAAATCTTTCAAGTTATCAACCAAGCTAGTAGGATTAAAGTTTATCCAAACTCACCCCCAATTCCTTTTCCAAAAAATGTTGTAAGACTCCAAACGGTTCTGAGCCGCAGGCAGTTCTGTGGAGGGTAAAAGGTGCTGTTTAGGCTGCCCTCCTGAGCATTACAAAAATATTTAAATGTAACCAGAATCAAGATACAGAACGTTGTAAATAAGGAATCAATGGAAAGGATGAATTTTTATATTAGTCTGCAGCAATGGAAAAACACTATCTGAGGCAAGATGGTGCGGGAAAAGACTTTGACAAACTAATTTAAAGTTTGTTCAGATTTCAATAGAACAAGGCAGTTGTAAGTAACAATGCCCACAAGCTAATAACTCTGGTTGTCAGCAGAAGATTAGGAAAGATCAAATCAATCCCAACCAACCTCCAGGTTCTCAATTAACCTGCCAAACTCTCCGCAATCAAGTGGTTTAAGGGTACCAGATAACTGTTGGTGGCTGTACAAACAAAGAAATTTGTTTTATGAAGCTCTAGAAGCAAAGCAGTAACAAATTCAAACAAGAATAACGCAGCACTTCTCAAGGGACTCAAGAATATTGTTGCAGAATTCAACTTCAAATAAACAAAGGGAGGTTTAACACTCCATTTTTCAAGCTCAAAGAAACCTCCCAGTCAAAAGTTACTGGTTTCAGAGAGACAATCAAATGAATGATCAATACCAAAGTGGTCAGAGAAAGGGATCAAAGGAGTGGTTTAAAAAAATCAAGAATTCAACCAAATTAATTCTTCTGCAACCAGAAAGGCTATTGGTTGTTGATAACAGATAAGGCCACAGAGGGATGGATCAAAGATTTGAGTATGGAGGCTCAAGGATCAAGGGGCAATCATAGATATACCCAGCTGAAAAGATGGAGGATGAATTCCCCAGATGATGGATCAGATTTGTTGATTGACTCAGATGAAAATGATGAGACCAATAGATAGATCCTGAATGATAGCTAATGATGGAGAAAAAGGCAGGGGAGAGTCCCATCTTTTATGGGCAAGAGGCCCTGTAGACTACTTCCAATAGATAACTGCAAATGAAAGCAAAATTTTTTTTCTTTTTCAATAATATTGAACATGAGAAAATCTGGACTTGCAAATGAAGGAATCATGACATAAAAAATACAAAAAAAACAAAAAGACTGGAAGTGCAGGTCTGGTTCCCCCTTCCAACTTTCCCCAACTGGGGTGAGAGGATCTTACCCTGTCTGCAGATGTTTGTGCGCAACAACAACAAAGAACCACCCCCATCCAAAGGTGGAAGGGGGTGAGACAAGGGCAAAAAGGTGTTGGGCAGACTGAGGATATCCAGAGATGAGAGGCAGAACAGAAGGATGAATTTCATAACATGAAAATGAGAAAACAAATAAAATAGGAAACACAAATTACATGAGGATATCCAGAGATGAGAGGCAGAACAGAAGGATGAGAGAAGATTCCGTCTGTCTGACTCCCATTCTGTCCTCAGGTATAGGCAAATTTGATGAGTGTCACAAACAGTGTGACATGACAACTAGGAGCGCGCGCCAGATAAATGTGAGAAGCAAACTGATGAATGACAATAAAGGAAACTTGATAGATGAAATGAAATGATAGAAACAGAATGGAATGAAAACAAAGAAACTTGGAAAGAACAGAAAATGAGGAGATACAATTACTCCAACACCCTCCCTTGCTGAGCACATCATACCAGACCAAGAGAGACCAGTTCTTCTGAAGGAGAACTTTGGCAAGAGGCTTTGTCAGCATATTGGCTAGCATCTCCGCAGAGGGGACATGGCAGATGTTGAAAAGACATTGATTTATGCATTTGCGGATGAAATGGTGCCTAGCATCAATATGTTTTGTTCTTGAATGATGGAGAGGATTTCTTGCCAGGTCCTCAGCACTGCTGTTGTCAGCAAATAGGGTGACTGGTGTAGAACCGCGGATATTGATTTCAGATAGAAGGTTCCGGAGCCAGAGACCTTCTTTGCATGAGTTGGACAGAGCCTTGTATTTGGCTTTGGTGCTGGAGAGTGAAATGGTTGGTTGTTTTTTTGATTTCCATGAGATAGCAACTAGACCAAGTCTGAACGTTTAGCCAGAGGTTGATCTTCTATCACCTTCATCTTCAGCCCAATCCAAATTGGTGTATCCAATAAGGTCTAAAGTTGGACCCCCAAGGACAAGTCGCAAATGACTAGATCCTTTGAGATATTGGAGAACTTGTATTGTGGCATGCCAATGATTGAGAAAAGGATCTTGAAGGAACTGACTGAGTTTATTGATGGCGAAAGCAATATCAGGACGCGTGCACTGAGAGACCCACAGCAAAGACCCAATGAGTTGATTGTATCCAGCGGGGGACGCATGAGAATCTGGCAGTTGTTTTTGCAGGTGTTTGAAAGACACTGATGTAGGTGATTGAGCGGTCTTGGAGTCAGATGGGGAAAGGAAACAATTGCATACCAATGTGATGTAGTGGGACTGCCTGACGGAGACCTTTCCAACAACAGTGAGATCATCTACGTGAGCAGCAACCACACCCACAAAAGTACTGTTGTGGAGCTTGTAGTAGAGAGATGGCTTGTAGGATGACTGAGCCAAACCAAGGGATGTCATCGCGGAGCTTAATTCAACATTCCATTGGCGGGGAGACTTCCGGAGACCATAGATTGCGCGTGAGACTTCACAGACCCAGTCTGGTCTGGCTTGATCCTTGAAACCCGGGGTCTGGGACATATAGACAGGTTCTTCCAAACAACCATTTAGAAATGCATTTTTGAAATTAACTTGTCAACCAACCCAATCTTTGTGACTGAGAAGAGATAGAACAAGACGCAAACTTTCCTGACAAAGAGTTGGAGCAAAAACTTTGGAGAAATCAAGCCCTTGGACTTGGGAAAAACCCATAGTGACCAGTCTTGCTTTTAGTTTTAAAATTGAACCATCTTCACTACATTTCACTCTGAACACCCATTTGCAATGGATGATTTTCCTGCCCTTCAGCGGAGTGACTAACTTCCAGGTGCCCATTCCTTGAAGAGAAGACATCTTGTCTTGAGCAGAGAGTAGCCAGCGGCTTTGGTGGGGGGACTTGAGAAGTTGTTTCAACGTTTTTAGAGTGGTCAGGTCGTCCTTAACTGAGGCTGATTGAGAGAAGTTTCCAAAACGGGAGGGAGAGCGATGGCTTCTAGATGAGCGTCAAACAGGAGGAGGCGGGGACGGAGGAGCGGCTGGTTGAGTGTGAGGTCCTGTGACTGGAGAAGGAGGTGTAGAGGGAAAAAGAATAGGAGAAGACGGGGAGGGAACGGATGAAGGGATGGGAGAAGCGTGATCATGTAATGGAGGAATCCAGTTGGAGCCCGACAAATCAATACTTACCAAGCGTGGCAGGGACAGTGAGAAGGGGTGAGGAGTGGAGGAGGGTGCATTAGGAAGGTTTGAGGGAGGTGTTAAAAAGGACTGGATAAGTGAATAGCTTGATATTGTTGGTGGAGAGGGAATGGTTGGTATTGGATCTTGAGATATGTTTTGATGTGTTGGAATAGACGGCAGGTCAATGGTAGATGGCAATTGAGGAATTTCCTTGGTGCTGGAGGGTTGAACTTTTGGAAAGACAGAATTTTTAAAGATGCAGTTACAAGACTTGACTACTTTTTTATTTTCAGAGTCAAGAATATGGTAGCCATTTCTATCAGGGAGATAGGATAGGAGGGTTCTGCAATGACCTTTTTTGTTGATTTTTAGGAAATTCTGCTTGGGGACTTTATACCAGACTAAGCATCCAAATGGATGAAGATAGGAAAGAGGAGTGTCTTTGCAACAAAGGAGAGAATTTGGAGAGACAAAACCTGATGGAGTTTTGCAAGGAAAAGAGTTAAAAGCAAATGTTGAATGGCGGAGAGCATCCTCCCAAAAGGATTTTGGCAGATTTGAAGATATAAGTGAAGCTATAATCATGTTGCAGATGGTATGGTTGGAATGCTCAGAAACACCATTGAGTTAAGGGGAATGTGGTGGTCCAGGCTCAAGGGTTATTCCCTTTGATTTGAGATAGACCTTCATTGGATTATTGATGTATTCTCCTCCTTTGTTGGTACAGAGGGTGGTGACTTGAGCTTGATATTGGTTTTCAAAGAAAGGAATAAAAATTTTTGTGCAGTTAAAAATGTCTGATTTTTGTTTGATAGGATGAGCAAAAAGAGCCTTTGAGTATTCGTTGATAAAGGTGACAAAATATTTTTATCCTTCTTGAGAAGTGGTTTCAAAACTGCAGATGTCTGAATGAATAAGTTGTCCAGCTCTGGGGGATCTGCGGCTAAGGCAAGTGTGGAATGGAGTTCTAGTCATTTTTGATTGAATGCAGGTTGGACATTTCTGGACTTCCAAATCATTGGATGGATGCGGTGAGACGTTCTGAGTCTTCAGTAGTTTCTTGAGAGATTTTAGGTTCAGGTGAGATAGTCTGCTGTGGTATCCAAAGAGACTGTTATCAGAGGAGTGGGTAACAGATGTGGAGAAAGAATTGTGTCCACTCTCAACCTGTCTGGGAAGATAGTACAGATTACCATTTTGATATCCGGATTGGAGAGCTGGATTTGTCAATTTGGTGGTGTTTTTGTCATAGATATTACAACTATCTTTGGAAAAAACAACTAAGAAACCTGAGTTGCATATGTTTGACACAGATAGGAGTGGCTCATTGAGCTTTGGAACAACAAGAGAACGGATTTGATAAAAGGGAAGATTGAGATATCCTTTGGCCATAGAAGTGATTGTTGAGCCATCAGCAAGGCGTATAGGGGTTATACTAGGCTTCCTATCTGTGACCTGATATTCGTAAGGAGTCATTGAAATCAAACATCCCAAGTCAATGCTGAAATCTTGCTTCAGATTAGACGCTGAGTGAGTGAGATTACAAGTGGTTGAACCAGCATGAACTATAATTTGAAAATCAGAAAAATTGTCCAAGTCTTCCTCTTCTGAATCATTTTTGATCATTGCCTTGTTTGCGTTTATGTTTGATACCTTTGATTTTCCTCCTTTTTCATTAGATTTCTGTTGATTGTTTTTCTTGGATAGCTTGAGTATTTCAAGCACTTCAGGGCATCTGGAGAATGAGTGTCCTTCAGTTTTACACTTGGTGCAGTAATACACTCAAGAGAAACCACCAGGATTCTGAAAATTTTTTTTTCTTTCTCAACTGTGGTTTTAATGCAAATTTTGTGTTTGCGGAATGGACTGTTTCATCTTCAATCCAAGTCTGTCTTCTCAAGTGCTGTTGTTTCAAGGCCGTTATTATTTTGAAAGATGGAACCAATTCTTCATTCATCATACTCAAAACACATCCAAGCCAGTTGTTGGGTAAAGAGAGCAAGATTGCTGTAGATTGAAGGTCATCGGCGGTAAGAGGATTATCAGGTGTGATAAGAGATTTGAGTTTTTTTCCATATGAGACTATTTTGGAGAGGTGAGTAGGCATGTCCTTATTGTTCAGTTTTGTGAGGAGAAGTTTTCTGAGCCAGTACATTCTTCCCCTGAAGAATTGTCTTGATGAGCTTCCTTAAGCGCGTTCCACATTCCCAATGCGCTTTCCTCATTTTTTCAAATATATTGGAAATTGGCGGGAAGAATCAACCTTGAAATTACCAAAAAAAAAGGCTAGATTATCTCTTGATAGAGTTTCTGGATTGACTTTGGTTGGTTTTTTGTTGAGAAGATAACTGACTCCTGAGGCTCTGAAGTGAATACAAAGGATCATAGCCCAATTGAGATAGTTATATTCTGATCCTGGTGAGTTCAGTGGCATGATGGATGGTGTTTTGAGAACCGGGTGAGATGATTGAGGTTCCTCCATTGTGGATAGTAATAGAGTATGAATTAATAGTTTAACAACTTGAGATTGAGTTGGATCCTTCTAATATTGGTTTAATCAATTAATGTTAGCTAGTTGCGCTCTGGGCTCATAACCTGTTGGACAGACTGAGGATATCCAGAGATGAGAGGCAGAACAGAAGGATGAATTTCATAACATGAAAATGAGAAAACAAATAAAATAGGAAACAAAACTTACCTTAGGATATCCAGAGATGAGAGGCAGAACAGAAGGATAAGAGAAGAGTCCGTCTGTCTGACTCCCATTCTGTCCTCAGGTATAGGCAAATTTGATGAGTGTCACAAACAGTGTGACATGACAACAAGGAGCGCGAGCCAGATAAATGTGAGAAGCAAACTGATGAATGACAATAAAGGAAACTTGATAGATGAAATGAAATGATAGAAACAGAATGGAATGAAAACAAAGAAACTTGGAAAGAACAGAAAATGAGGAGATACAAGTACTCCAACACCCTCCCTTGCTGAGCACATCATACCAGACCAAAGAGAGACCAGTTCTTCTGAAGGAGAACTTTACAAACTCCTATCAGAATCTCTCAAAGAGTATAAACTAGCCTCTAGGTCCTTAGATTCCATCCCAGATGTCAAATTTGGTTTCTGTAATACCGCCCTCTCCTTTGATCATGCCAGTTTGACTTGGATTGCTTCCGCCATCGTCCATCAATCCCCTTTCCACCTCTAGCTTGCCGGTCTCCCGCGCAGCTTGTCCTTTGCCCGCGCGGGTCTCTTCTGTTGCTGGTGCCCGTCGGACACTTGCCGGCGGTCATCTGCAGCCTTGGCAGTCGCCCAGGTCCATCAGGATGCCCGCGGTTGTCCCTCTTTGGTTTTTTCCTCAGAGTGCTTGTTTGTTTCCTTTTTTTTCTTTTCTTTTGTTTTCTCATGACCCTGATCCTTAAAATAAAAAAAAATTATCCGCTCCCATTTGTAAATCTCTCTTTCAAATAGTCTACAGGCCTCTTGTCTATAAAAGGAGGGGCTCTTCCCTGCTTTTTCATCATCAGATAATAGAATCATCCATGGGGGTGTGTGCCTGTGTCCCCCCATCATCGTGAAATTTGATCCTGATTCTTATCCTGGGTATATCTTTGATTTCCCCCTGATCCATTCTTGACCCTGAGTCTTTGCCCCTCTGTGGCCTGATCCTTATCCCCAATCAATAGCCTTGCTGGTTGAAGAAAAATTCCGTCTGTTGGAATTTTTGAGTGTGTTATACCACTCCTTGATCCCTTTCTCTGATCATACTGGTCCTGATCCCTGATCACCTTTCTGGAGCCAATCACAATTGATTGAAGAGGTCTTATTAAACTTAAGACCTGGAGTGTTATACCTCCCTTTATTTTATTTGGAGTTGCATTCTGCCAGCCTATTCTTGAGTCCCTTGAGAAGTGTTGAGGTTATCCTTGCTTCAAATCAGTTACTGTTTGCTTTGGAGCTTCTTAAAAATTGTGCTTTGTCTTGTACAGCCACCCTCAGTTATCTGGTACCCTTCAAGCGCTTGATTGCAGAGAGTTGGGCAGGTTCATTGAGAACCTGGAGGTTGGTTGGGTTTGAGTTGATAATCCCCAATCTTCTGCTGACAACCATAGTTATTAGCTTGTGGGCGTTGTTTACATACAACAGCTTTTGTTCCTTGAACTCTAAGCAGACTTTAACTTCTTTTGTTCAAGTTTTCCCTGCATAATCTTGTCTCAGATAGTGCTGTTCCATTGCTACCAAACCATTGTCATCTTTATCCTCAACTCCTTGATTCCTCATTTACCAGGTTCTGGACCTTGATCTTGGTTACATTTGAATATTTTTGTAACACTCAGGAGGGCAGCCTAAACAGCACCTTTCCCCTCCACAGAACTGCCATGGCCTAGCACCATTGGGAGTCTTACATTTGGTCCCCCGGGCCGGGATCAAACCAGCAACCTTGGGATTTACAGTCCCAACTTGAAGAATCAACTCCAAAATCCAATCCAATTTTTTTCTTTTCTTTCTTTTTCTGTTTGTTCTTTTTTCAGATCCGATCCGTGGAGGCAACTTGGTCCAGAAGTAAGTCCTCCCAATTGTGCACCATCTGGGCAAGATCCTTGTTGTTTTTTGTGAAACTCTACTCTTGCCACACTTGTCAGCCACCTTGGAACTCTGCTCGTTTGGATCTCTTAGGAACCCTTCAACATGGAATCTGCTGGATCCTCTTTATCTGTTTGGGCCAAGATGGTCAAAATCAAACCTCAGATCAAAAATTTAGGCTTCAATGGGACCAATGTCAAACAATTCCTGGACTCCTATGATATGGCTGCGGAAGTGGATGTTGCCAGTGAATATGATATGGCTTATCAGTTACGATTTTTATCTCTTCTGAAAAAGTTATGGAGGTTATCAAATTGTTTGAGGGATTCAAAACTCACAACTGGAGGCTCCTGAAGGAGGCTATGTTGGCCTATTGGGGAAAAATATATGTAGCCAGATTTACTTTGCAAGACTTGGATGCCCTGGTTTCTCAATGGATCTCCAATGGTGGTATCTCCTCAGCCTCTGACTATCAGACTTTCAGAAAATCTTGGGACCCTATCCAGTCCTATCTTATCCGGAACAATCACATTGATACGTTGGACAAAATTCAAGTGCAATTTTTTCAGTCTTTCTCTCCAGGAGTGCAGGAAAGAATTAAGGATGAATTGGTGAAATCTGGATCCATGATCACGACAAGAGAAAATTGGTTCAAGCTCCCTGCTTTCATGGTTCTTAGGAATACTGTGGATAAAGTGATGAAAGGTCAAACAGCTCTCACCTTTGAAAAACCTAAAATCACTGAACCAGTCCTTGCCCCATCTTTTCAAGCATCTAACAAAATCATGAATAAGATGGAAGCCAATCGCAGACCTAAACCCAATCCTCAGACCCACCAGGAGACACCTACTATAGATGAGATCACTAAATTACTTCAGGAATTTGAGAATAAAATAGATCAGAAAATATCCTCTTTAGCCACTCCTAAACCTGCTAATTCTGTTCCTAAATCTACTATACTCTGTTATTATTGCCATAGGGAAGGCCATGGTACTGTTAGATGCCCTGAACTCCAGAAGGACAAGGAGGAGAAGTTAGTAGAGCAGAAGGGAAATAATTTTTTCCTTCCTAATGGTGCTTTGATCCCTTTTGATTTGTCTCAACCAATCCTTCATGTGGTGGCCTCATACCAACCACCAACTCCTAAGAAGGCATCCTTGGTCTCTGTGGATTTTCAATCATCCTGTGGAACTCTGCAACCTTGGTATCCTCCAGCTATCACTTCTTCCAGCTTCCCTGGCACCTATCAATCTGATCCAGCTAGGAAACGCCATGAGGAACCAAAACCTCATAATTCTCCTCCTGTTCCATCCTCAATTCTGCAAAAACCCGTTAAACATTGATCTTCACCTGATCCTCCTTCCTCTGATGTGGAAGACATGGAAGTAGAAAGGGAATCACTTATGGAAAGGTTCCAGGACAACTCTGATCTTCCCCCTCTTCAACCTGCCCAACCCTCAGATCCTCTTCCATCACCTATTTCACCTGATCTTCCTCCCTCCACCCAGCCCAAAGTTTGATTTGAGAGGGGCATCTCCAAGGACTACCCTAATGCGGTGGAAGGAGTATTAAAGAAAATTTCTGATCTTAAAATCCCTGATCTATCTGTGGCTGAACTCCTGTCAATCTCTCCATCTGCGGCTGAAGGGATGAAGAAATGGGTTTCTTGTCAACGTGTGGAGATTGGTCCAGACAAATTAAAGGTCTCCTCTGGTACTCTGATGGAGGATTCTGGTGGAACAGATCCCTCTTCAGATACCAACCTTTATTCCTTTCCTCTTGGTTTTCTTCCATGTTATCTTGGTGATTCAACTAAAACGGTTTCTCTCCTTGTGGATTTGGGTTCTCAGCTCAACTTGATTTTGGACTCCATGGCCTGCAAGCTTAAACTTAGCCCAAGGGTCAGTTTCAATTCTGCTGTGTATGGAATAGGGAACCAGTCCTGTGAGCTGTTTGGTATTGCTGAGGATATCCCTTTTTGAATTGGTCGGAATATTGTTGGCACCTGTCACTTCTGGATCACTCGTCTGGATGGTCCCATGATCTTGGGAAGGCCTTTCTTAATGGATTTTGGTGCTACCTTGATGTTTTCTGATCAAGTTGGGGAGAGAATTCTCCTCCCTGATGCTGATGGCAGAAAGATTGAATTTCCTCTTTGTTCTTTGGATTATGGTTGTTGGGAAAGGGACTTCCCTGGTCATCCTCCCAAATCTGTCCTGAAAGGAAAGCAGAAAGAAAACTCTCATTCCTCTCATCCTCATTTTTTAGCAGAATAGTTGGCCCTACTGATAGTTGTAGTTCTTCTCAGGCCAAGACTTCAACTCATAGACCAACTCCCACCTCAGAGGCATATCTTTCTTTTTCGTCATCATTTCCTTCTCATCCAAACAAGATCAAAAATCAAACACATGAAAAATCCAAAAAATCCAAAAATATTTCTTCTCTGTCTGGATCTGTTGTATCTTCTTTTCCTTTTTCTTTTCAGCCTGATCACTAATCCTCTATTCCGGTTTCGAATCTCTGCAATGAGTCTAAACTAGATCTCGATTTTGATTCTTTTCTTGGTGGCTTTGGTATGAAGGAGTATGGTCTTAGGTGGAGGCAATTTGGGGTAGAAGTAAGTCCTCCCAATTGTGCACCCCCAAGGGCTTCTACTACTTTTGTTTTCAAAACTCTACCCTTTGCCACACATGTGAGCAATTTGTTATCTTTTGGATCCTCTTTTATGGAGAAGGCACCTTTCAAGGACGCAGCAGAACATCGGACTTGGAAGATTTTGGAACATGGTCTCAGTTTTTGTAGTCAGGTCTCACTGGTCAATGCTTGGAGGAAGCAAGGATTCCTCTCCTTTGCCACCAAGTACAAACCAGTTGCAAAGAAGGTCCAGCCAGTCAACCAACCAATGCCTCTCAACCTCAATCCTCCTCTATCCCGTGATCCTTACTGTGGTCTATCCCAATCCCTCACTGGTCCATTTAATCCCTCTGGTTGGGTCACTGAAGAACCTCTGAAAGTGGTCAACTTTGGTCCAGATGGATGGCTTCTTCCTGATGAGTTAAATTTGATCAAAAATATCTTTTCTCTAAGGGAAAAATCTATTGCATTCTGTGAAGAAGAGAGAGGTCTCTTGAAAGAATCCTATGGTCTCCCTTAAATCATCCCTGTAGTTGAACATGACCCTTGGCAAAAGAAAAATATCCCAATCCCTGCTGCTAAAGTCAACGAATTCATCAATTTGGTCCGCAAACAAGTCCAAAACGGTTTATACAAACAATTGACTTCTAGCTATTCCAGTCCTGTTTTCTGTTTTCTAAAGAGTAATGGTAAACTTAGAGTAGTTCATGATCTCCAACCTCTTAATAAAGTTACTATTAAAGACTCTGGCGTGCCTCCTGCCACTGAAGAATTTGTTGAATCCTTCTCTGGGAGAGCTTGCTATGGTCTAGGTGACATTATGGGTGGCTATGACGAACAATCCTTGCATCCTATTTCTTGTCCCCTCACTACTTTTGATACTCCCCTTGGTCGATTTCAGCTGACTCGATTGCCTCAAGGTGCCACCAACTTGGTTGCAGTCTATCAGGCTCAGATGATGTGGATCCTCCAGGACTAAATCCCGTATCATGTGGGTATCTTTATTGATGATGGTGGGATTAAAGGTCCAGATTCTGACTATGATAATGAGCTCTTACCTTGGCACTCAGGAATCCAACAATTTATCTGGGAATATGCTACTATCTTGGAAAGAATTTTGTTTTGAATCAAGGAATCTGGCCTTACTGTCTCTGGATCAAAACTTGCTGCCTGTGTCCCTGCTTTGGAAATTGTTGTTCATATAGTCTGCAAGGAAGGAAGAAGGATGGCACCCTCTAAAGTAAACAAAATCATCTCCTGGCCTACTCCAATAAATCCAACAGAAGTTAGAGGTTTCCTAGGTGTCGTAAGTTATGTCAGGATCTTCATTCCCTCACTATCCAAAATCTGTATTCCCTTGCCTTGCTTAACCAGGAAGGATGCTGAATGGATTTGGACCCAAGACTGCAAACAATCATTTCAGTTGCTCAAAACAATTGTTGGGAAAGACATTGTTTTGAAAAAGATCACTTATGGACCCGGAGCCGGCAAGATCAAGCTGGCAGTGGACTATAGTTATCAATCTGTTGGGGCTGTCCTTACCCAGGAAGATGAGAATGGTTTGGATCGTCCTGCTCTGTATGAATCTCTTCTTTTCTCAGATGTGGAATCCAGGTACTCCCAGCCAAAACTGGAACTTTGCGGTGTGGCCCAAATGTTGAAAAAGCTCCAGACTGTCCTTTGGGGTCAACATTTCAAGTTACAAGTTGATGCACAATCCATTATTGAAATGATCAACGCCCCCAGCCTCCCAAATGCTCCAATGACTTGTTGGGTGGCTTTCATCCAGTTGTTCTCTTTTGATATTGTTCACAGTCCTGGAAAATCTTTCACCATGCCTGATGGTTTATCTCGACGCCCTCTTGGAGATGATGAATTAGATGTTGGAATGGATAACAATGAGGAGGAACCCTTGGTCCACCCTGTTTTTGCTTTCTCCTCCCAAGATTACTCTGGTTTCCAGCAAGGTTTCTGGCTTAAGCTAGAGCAGTACCTTTCAAATCTCCAAAGAACCCCTGATCTCTCTGCCAAAGAATATTGGTCCCTTAAAAGGAATTCCTACAAATTCTTTGTCCAAGGTTCTAGACTTATGAAAAGAGCAACTCCTTGTGCACTTGTTGTGGTCACTATCCCTTCTAAGCAATATTTGATCCTGTTAAGTCTCCATGAAGGCCTTGGTCATTGTGGGGAAACCAAAACTTATCAACAAATATCCAAACAATTTTGGTGGCCATCCCTGCAGAAATCCGTTGCTCAATGGTGCAGGAGTTGTGAAGTGTGCCAGAAACGTGATCTTAGGCACCCGGCCAAAATTTGTTACCCCACTGGAGAGTCCACTGTCTTTGGGAAGATTGCTATGGATGTGGTTCACATTAAGGCTGGTGGAGCTAAGTACCTCATTGTGGCTAGAGATGATTTTTCTGGATGGGTTGAAGTGAAGTTTCTTAAGAAGCTCAGCTCTGAATCAGTAGCAGCTTTCCTTCATGAGACTTGGACAATGCGTTATGGCTTGGCTCAATCTTATTCTATGGATGGTGGCTCAGAATTTGGTGGAAAACTTGCTGAAATGATCCGATTGCTCCCTGGACAACATAGAGTTACTACTCCCTATTACCCTGAAGGACAAGGCATGGTGGAAAGAGGCCATGCACCCTTGAAGGCTGCTCTGGTTAAATTGGCTGGTGAAAGTGGCAAGAATTTTCGGAAGTTTCTCCCCTTGCTCCTCTTCTCTGATTGAATTTTCACCAAGAGAACCACTGGTTACTCTCCTTATGAAATCATCTTTGGTCAGAGGGCTGTTCTTCCTCTTGATCTTGAAATGGAGTCTTTCTTGGGCATCTCTTGGGAAAAAGTTTCCTCAACTACTGACCTATTAGTTGCCAGATCAAAGCAACTGGAGCGGAGTGAAGATATTTGTAACAAATCTTATCAGAAGATGATGGAATCAAGAGCAAAATCAGTTCAGTATTGGGAAGATAAACACCTAAATCAAATCAGGGACCCTTTAAACCCTGGTGATCTGGTATTGGCTTATAATTGTTCCTTGGAAACTCAGTGGGGAAAGCTTTTCCCTAACCGCTGGAATGGTCATTACCGAGTGATCCGTCAAGTTAGAGGTGGATCATATGTTTTGGAGGAACTGGATGGTACTCAGATGGCCAGAAGGTTCTCTGCTGATCAGGTCAAGAAATTTCATTCTTGTGGAGGCAACTTGGTCCAGAAGTAAGTCATCCCAAGTGTGCACCATCTGGGCAAGATCCTTGTTGTTTTGTGAAACTCTACTTCATGCCACGCATGTGAGCACCCGGGACGCCTTCTTCATTTTATTTCAGCGACTTCTAGGATTTTGCTTTGGATGAATTGACATATTCTTTTTCAATTACTCTCAAGATCAAAATGGCCAT
The DNA here is from genome assembly GCA_025617555.3 of Puccinia polysora. Lineage (NCBI taxonomy): Eukaryota > Fungi > Basidiomycota > Pucciniomycetes > Pucciniales > Pucciniaceae > Puccinia > Puccinia polysora. Next base: position 30,368,112 of record CM062626.1, read on the forward strand.
TCCTTGGTTTCAATCATCTTTCTTTCCTTTCTCTTTTTATGGCATCAAACTTGGGAGCAGACTAGGGACAGTCTGTAAGTTGGGGAGAGATGTGGTTCCCCATCCTGGAAACCCTGGCCAGTGCGGAGATTTTAATTTTTTTATGATTTTTCCTTATCATCTTTCATAGGTATCATTATAAAAAAAAAAAAAAAAAAAAAAAAAAAAAAAAAAAAAAAAAAAAAAAAAAAAAAAAAAAAAAAAAGAGAGAAAAACCATCCACCCCTCAACCCATCTTTCAACACTTCATCAAGCCCATCAGTCCACTTGGATCCATCTTGTTGGATTCTGCCAACGCCTCTCATCCTTCCAGTACCCTCCACACCCGGCTCTCTCACCTTGGATCCTTCAATATCCTGCTATCCTACTTTGCCCACCATTGTTCCCTCACCGTTAGATTCAACTCCTCCCAAGAAGAGAGCCTAAAGAAGACTTTGGATCAATTGACCACCTTCTGGGATTGGCTCAAATCTATCCAAGTCAAACTCCAGAATCGGACCGACATCCTACCCTCAATTGTCATCAATTCCACTCCAGCTACCAATCCTCCATCCATCGATTTCAACTCAACTTGTGCTCCCGTTGGATTTATGGGTTATATCAATTAAAAACTCCTATCAGAATCTCTCAAAGAGTATAACCTAGCCTCTAGGTCCTTAGATTCCATCCCAGACGTCAAATTTGGTTTCTGTAATACTGCCCTCTCCTTTGATCATGCCAGTTCGACTTGGATCACTTCCGCCATTGTCCATTGATCCCCTTTCCACCTCTAGCTCTCCGGTCTCCCGCGCGGCTTGTCCGTTGCCCGTGTGGGTCTCTTCTGTTGCCAGTGCCCGTCAGACACCTGCAGGAGGTCATCCGCGGCCTTGGCAGTCGCCCATGCCCTTTGGACACCTGCCGGCGGTCATGCGCGGGTCTCAGCAGTTGCCCATGCCCGTTGGACACCTGCCGGTGGTCATCCGTGGCCTCGGCAGTCGCCCGGGCCCTTCAGGATGCCCGCAGGCGTCCCTCTTTGGTTTTTTCCTTGGAGTGCTTGTTTGTTTCCTTTTTTTTCTTTTCTTTTGTTTTCTCATGACCCTGATCCTTAAAATAAAATAAAATAAAATAAAATAAAATAAAATAAAATAAAATAAAATAAAATAAAATTATCCGCTCCCATTTGTAAATCTCTCTTGTAAATAGTCTACAGGCCTCTGGTCTATAAAAGGAGGGGCTCTCCCCTGCTTTTTCATCATCATATCATCAGATATCATCATCAGATAATAGAATCATCCATGGGGGTGTGTGCCTGTGTCCCCCCATCATTGTGAAATTTGATCCTGATCCTTATCCTGGGTATATCTTTGATTGCCCCCTGATCCATTCTTGACCCTGAGTCTTTGCCCCTCTGTGGCTTGATCCTTATCACCAACCAATAGCCTTTCTGGTTGAAGAAAAATTCCGTCTGTTGGAATTTTTGAGTGTGTTATACCACTCCTTGATCCCTTTCTCTGATCATACTGGTCCTGATCCCTGATCACCTTTCTGGAGCCAATCACAATTGATTGAAGAGGTCTTATTAAGCTTAACACCTGGAGTTTTATACCTCCCTTTATTTTCTTTGGAGTTGCATTCTGCCAGCCTATTCTTGAGTCCCTTGAGAAGTGTTGAGGTTATCCTTGCTTCAAATCAGTTACTGTTTGCTTTGGAGCTTCTTAAAAATTGTGCTTTGTCTTGTACAGCCACCCTCAGTTTTCTGGTACCCTTCAAGCGCTTGATTGCAGAGAGTTGGGCAGGTTCATTGAGAACCTGGAGGTTGGTTGGGTTCGAGTTGATCATCCCCAATCTTCTGCTGACAACCAGAGTTATTAGCTTGTGGGTTTTGTTTACATACAAAAGCTTTTGTTCCTTGAACTCTAAGCAGACTTTAACTTCTTTTTTTCAAGTTTTTCCCTGCATAATCTTGTCTCAGATAGTGCTGTTCCATTGCTACCAAACCATTTTCATCTTTATCCTCAACTCCTTGATTCCTCATTTACCAGGTTCTGGACCTTGATCTTGGTTACATTTAAATATTTTTGTAAAACTCAGGAGGGCAGCCTAAACAGCACCTTTCCCCTCCACAGAACTGCCACGGCCTAGCACTGTTTGGAGTCTTACACCGGTCTAAAAAACTTGAACTTCTTGAGAGTATGTCCCAACTGAATTTTGACTAGTTGTTGACCAAACAACAGAGGGCTGATCAAGAAGCCATCCAAATGCCTTTCTTACCAAAGTGTTCACAAGTTGGATTGGGTTTGCTTAGACTTTGTCCCACTCTCTCTTTCTTTTCAAAAAAAAAAAACAAGCATGTATCAGCTCCCACCATTCAGGTCATTTTCAAAACTGAACTGACTCCTTTCTTTTTTGGTTGGTTGTTTTTTCCTTTCTTTTTTTTTCTTGGGGGGTCCAACCTTTTTTGTGATATAATTCAAAGTATTTTTATTCTGATAGCAAAGTGAGAACCAAAGGAAATAGGGCAGTTTAGATACAGGTTGTAGGAGAAGGATGCAATGAAATAAAAGAAGAGAGAGAAAAATTAAAAGTAGAGTATGAAAGAGAAAAGATGAAACAAATGTATGAATCTTGCAAATAAGAAGATCAGGTTGATGTCAGTTGGTTGCAAAGCTTTATGGGGCCTATTGAGCTTCTGAGTGTGGAAAACTAGCTTTTATCTGTGAGGGCTTTGCCTGATTTGACTTTATGAGTTATGGCAGGTGATGTGATTAAATAATAGAGATGGAAGAGTATGATTCTGCAGTAGGAGTTTAAAGTTTATAGGGTTAGATTTCTGGAGTTTTGTGTTGATGAATGATGATGGTGACCAGATCAAGAGAAAGACTTCCATACCCAGTTTGGTGTTGTTATATAGTCTTTGATTGGGAACCATGCTGTGGTTGGCACTCTCATTGCGGCCTGCTCAGAAATTGGAGTTGGCACGCTCATTGCAGCCTGCTTGGAAATCAGAGTCAGCATGCTCATCACGGCCCGCTTGGACATTGGAGACCCAAGAATGTAGCCAGCCCAACCAGGTTTTCCGGGCAGGTAGAGTGGGGCAATTGGGGCTATAGGAGCGGGCAGGACGCGCGCAAGCACAGGCCAACCCACAGGGCAGGAAATCATGCGGCACCCGTGACAGATACAGACAATGCAGGGGGCTCCAAGTAGGGCGTGGCTAAGGGCCATGTCATTAGAAGGACAAACCGGGTGTGTTTAATGGTAGGTGGGCTTGAGGGTGGTTGCAGTGTGGGAAAGTGTTAGGGTTAGGCTAGGTTTCTAGTTTCTAGGGTTTCTTTTCTATTTGTTGTTGCGCTTTTACTTAGGATAGGGTTGAGATGGTCGGTACAAAGTTGGCGCTCTCAACCCCAGCTTGTAGGGGGAGGGATATGATGGGATCATCAATATAGATGGATCAAGGGAGGGCAAAGGATATGGAAAGGAATGGAAATTCATCTCTCTATCTCTCTCTCTCTTTAATGGAGCATCCTTATCCTTACAGACTCTAGGACTGTCAATACCGGAACTCAAGGACAACTAAGGGGAGTATTGCTCTTCTGTTTCCACACCGGTATTTATAGATGACCAGCGTTGGGCAGAGTGGTTCTCAGCTTAAGATTTTGTTCCATTTTCTCCAGTGCTTTTGCCGCCACTGAGAAAACCAGTTGAGCCAGAGAATGAACTGTATCAGTTTAAGTCCTTAAGGGTCTTGGTTGGAACAGCTATGCGTTGATTTCCTTGCCAGGGTACAGTTCTATGCCATGAGTAGGGGTTCTTCCTGGCCCTCTTGTAGGGAGAGATTATGTGCCCATAATTTGGTTGAAGAGTTTGGTACGTATGTGACTGAGAGTCATCTTGACATTTTGCTCTTCAAAATCACAAGTGATCAAAGCTCCTGGTGAAATTTACAATGGATTGCTCCAAAATCACAACTCAATCAAGAATCAAAATTGGGGTGGGATGATCCTCTATGAACCTGATTTGGCCAATGACATGGACAATGCGGAGCCCAATGATGTTGGAGTCTTTTTTTTGAAAAAGATGAGTCCAAAAACCATTGGTGTGGATTTAGAGAGTTAATGAGTTTGAGTTCAAAGGTCTTCCACTGCTTTTCTAAGACCAAGATTGGAATCCAGGTTTGGTTTTGGCTGTTGATTGTAGTGGTGGTAGTGGAGAAGGAGGAGAGGAATATAAAGAGATTAAAGCCAATTTCCTTGGAAATCTTGAGCAATTGACTGGGAAATCCACTCACAATTGTCTTTGAGTTAGCTGGAGTGGTATTTGATGGTGGTTAAGCCTGAACCACCATGAGATGAGCTTGGTTTAACACCAAGCATTCCACCTGGATCTCCTCTAATGGTCTGACCAAGATCCCCAGGGTGGCAGTCCTTCCAGGATTGCTGAGCAACATCAAATTGTTTTACCACCTGTCCTGGTGAGACCTGACCATGGTACCTTTTAGTCTGTAAATTCCCAATGGTTTTGTTTCACTTGGGCTATGTTAGATTCATTTTGATTTACTGAGATAGTCAACCAAAAATTTCATCTTTCTTGCAAGGTTAAGGCTGAAGCTCTAGTTTTTTGGGTTCAACTCCTAACTGGTTGGATTCCCCTACAAAGGTGCAACTTACATTCCTAGTAATAGCTTGAGTTATATGTGGGATAAATGATTGAGGGATTGATAAGCAAGTATGGGACAACCAGTGATGGTTTGATGATAAACAGAGGAGGAGGAGGAGGAAGATGGAGACAGTGGTTTCAGGTGCTAGGAAGAGATGATGTCAAAGGTGGTTGTGGTTATGATGAAAATGGTGGATTTCAGGTTTGAAAACCACCATTTTGAAATACACCAGTTAGGTGGTATGTGTATTTCAGAAACCTGCCATTTTTAACGGATGGTTTGGTCAAAAAAAGTGGCAGGTTTCTCATGGCGGATTTCCTAACTTTTATACACCCTGTTTCACATCAGAAATTTTAGATTTACCTGAAAATAAATGGGTTTTTTCAAATAAAGTATTTAAAGGCTTTCGCCATCTAAACCACACATTATTCCATGTCATATACCCCTGGTTTCAATCTCCAACCTCATCAGAAAAGTTCTTCCTCCAACCTTGTTGGAAAAACTTGATTCATTGCTCCAAAAACTTCATCACTCTCATCTCTTCATTGCTATCCTCATTGTTTCATCTCTCATCCCCTGATCACTTTATCACTCTCATAAATTTGTCACTCTCATCTCTTCATTGCTGTCCTCATTGCTTCATTTCTCATCCCCTCATCACTTTATCACTCTCATCACTCTCATCACTTCATCACTCTCATCTCTTCATAAAAATCCTCATTGCTTCATTTCTCATCCCCTTGTCACTTCATAACTCATCACTTTATTGCTCTTGTTGCTTCATCACTCTCAACACGTTATCACTCTCATCACTTTATCACTCTCATCACATTATCACTCTCATCACATTATCACTCTCATCAAATTATCACTCTCATCACTTTATTGATCTCATTGCTTCACCCCTTCAACCCTCTTACTCTTTTCAAATGGCCCCTCACCAAAAAACCCATGTAATTCCAAAAAAAAATCCAATGGACCAAATCAAACATCCCCAAGGTAACTCTACATCAAACAATTGTCCCCCATCAGCTTTCAAAGGCCCAAGTCAGCTCAAGAGAGCTAATCACATCATCCTGGTAAACTGGCTCAAAATTCCCTCCAACTATGATGCTTGCTTTGGATCCAAAAAAAAAACACAAATTGGCCAACCTCCATCCTCTAAGTTTAATGGTTATCCCCTGATGGCCAATGAACTCAAAAATAAAACAAAGGTAGGCTGGCTCTATCATCCAAACAGATGAGGAAGCAATTCAAGAACTATCAATACAGACATTTCCCCTTTAGCCAATTCTGAAAAGCCCTATTCTTGCCCTTTCTCTGTATTTTTTCCAAATCATCTCCTCCCATCCTCATACTACAATGGGGTTGATGATGAAGAAGGAATTCAATTCATTGTATAAAATTTTGAGGTTTTCAAGCCCTATTCTTTCCATGTCTCTTTATGTTTGTCAAATCATCTCCTCCCATCCAAATACTGTGATTGGGGTGAGGATCATGAAGGGATTAAATTTTCTGTATAAAATTTTGAGGGCAGTGGAAGTTTTATAATCAAAAATTCAGTTTCACACTATGGGATATGAACCCATGACCTCAACATTGATGAGTGATGCTTTAACCACTAAGCTAAGTGTACCATTTCCAGATGGGCCAATTTTCCTGTCCAAGTTCCTTACCCAGTCAAGGAATACCAAGATGAATTTGGTGCATGGGTAAGATGATTGTGTTGCCTCAATGTGACGGCTGAGGGTGCTAGTTTTTTTTTGCAATGAGCAAGAAAAGACCATTGATCAATTTGCTATCTAAAACCTTTCAAATCACTGGGTTTGTCAACTTTGGCATTAATGATCCAAAGATGTTGGCATTCAACCAGAAGTGTTGAGAACTGATGCTCAAATCCTTTGGTGTCAAGCTCTGGATCATTGGAGGCCAAGGGAAAGAGTTAAAAATGGTTTTCAGGTGCCATACTGAGAAAACAACTTGGAAGGTATTTGCTTTCTTGGGAAAAACTTGGGAGACCTTTTCTATCAAAGGATGGAGCTGAAAGATTGAAATACTGTGTCTCTCTGTATGGTACACAAAGCTGCATCATTTGTGATGAGCAACCTTTGTTTAGTTGGCTGCTTTTGTTGATAAATTTGACTGCGGCATCCCTCCTCCAGTTTTTAATTTGTCAGACTCATGCCACCATCTTAGCCTTCCATCACTTGTGATATCTGTTTCCCACATCTGTAATATCAATATCTCTTGTTGATTTCTTGTGTCCAAACTGACCCACTGTTCCAGCCACGGCCTAATGTTTTGAGTAATTTGAACACATCAAATCAATCATGCCTTGCCCACTGTTGCCAATGCCTAGCTCATTGTTTACTCAGGATGGAACAGAGAGATTGTTTTTGGATACAAAACCATTTTTTTTGTTCAAACAGCTCAAGTAACCCAATTTTACCAGCCACCAGCCTCCAATAATGGGGGTTGGGAATTGGATAGGATCAAAGATAATAAGTACAATTGAAAAAAGAACACAAGCGGTCAAACAGTTGTACAAGTTGAAGTTCAAAGGATATCCAGAGGATCAAGTTGATGTGCTGTTGCTAATCAGGTGTTACTGGTAGAATGTCTATTCAAAGGGGTGGGAAGGTTGCATCAAAGCCCAGAAGGAATATTTAAAAACAGAGCTTGTTTTGGATTTTGAGGACAAGCCAGTTGAAACTTGCAAATCAGGGGCTACTCATAAACAACTTAAGCCTAGGCTCAGAGCTGGGGAAGCAAGAGACTGTATGGGATGATGGGATGACAAACAGTTCTGAGTGATGGATTGAAAGTTCTGGCCACCACCAATGGCAAAAAGGAGACCATTACTGGAGGGACCAACGGAGGGTACATTGTTTAACATGACATTGGCCCTGATCCTAGGGGTACCTTTGACAATGGCATTGATCAAGTTTGTATTGGGAAAAGGGTTGAACTGGAGATGCAGGTGTCTAGTGGGGTGAGTGATGAGAGAAATTGAGTGAATGAGGGGAAGAGGGATCTTGAGGATTTGGAATAGGATGAGATGAGAGACAACATACAGAGGATTAGTTAGTCCAAGAGAGTGAACCAAGGTCTAGAGGTGTGGATGGGTGTTTTGCACAAATGGATGGTGGATTGATGGTGCATAAATGGCAGATTTCATGTTTGAAATCCTCCATTTCCATGAAACACATCAGTTAGGGGGTATGTGTATTTCAGAAACCCGCCATTAAAAATGGCAGGTTTTCTAACTCTGATACACCCTATTTATCTGAATATTAATTTGGAAAGAAAATGAGTTGTTGAAATGATTAAAGTTACTGTTCAATTTGATAATTTAGTATTTCCAATTTTATTTTTCCATTTCAATCAAGAAAAATACAAATTGGAAGGGAAGCTATCTTGTATTTTCCTGATTTCATTGGGCAAAGCATACTTGTCAAAACAAGTTTTTAAAGTTCCAGGTTTACTTTTTTCATTCTTTGATTTTTAAAAGAATGAATACAGAGAATGCAAGTTCATATCAAATGGAATTTCTTCAGGAAACAGTGCAATGTTATATATATATTTGGTTATGAAATAAATTGATGCTATTTTCCCATAGAATTCGCATTTTTTGACTTCCTTTTGTTCTTTTATGTAAGTGAAAATTTGCATGTTTTTTCGGATCTGATGGTTGCTATATCAAGGCAAAACTAGCTGGCCATTTGGGGGCATGATATTAATAGACAATATCAGAAATGACTAAACATGACTCAAACCAATCCCCAACAGTTTCTAAAAGAGTTCCACCTGCCACACCTGCCGGCAGGTGTAGCCATTCTTTTCATGGTGAGTATTGGTTGCAGTCGACATGTCAACTGCAACTCCATAGTCTGCAACTTCAGCGGCAACAGGTTTCGATATCGTAGCGTACTTTTCTCGCGAGACACGCTGTCTTGCCAACTGTAGCAAAAAAAAAAGTTCGGCGAATCGCTGTCGCGCTACCCAGGGGTGGTGTCTGCATGTATGTACTACGTAGGTATGGATTATGCAGTACGTCCTTCCCATACTGACATAGGCTGACCAGCCCTGTTTCTCCGACCTGAGATGGAGACCTGGGTCTAGTTCAGTGCCTCCGACGACCAACTTGCCCACCTGACCACCGCCATCCACCCCCCGGCATCACGCACCGAAGATTGATACTCCGATTAGATTGATAGCTGCCACCATCTGCGTATATGCCGCCCAGGAAGAGTAATCCAGACCCTTGTGACGATTGGGAAAACGTTTGTCTGATTGATTTACAAAACTTCGAAGTTGTCCTGGACCTGTGCAGAAAAAGCGGACCCGGTTGTGGTGGGCTGAAGCTTACTTTGACCATGATCAAATCCCTTTGCTTTAAGTAGGAGGACTATGACATTCCCGCTACCGTTTCGCATCCATCGACAGATGCTACCTCAGATAACTGGTTCCCAAACGATTCTGCCTCAAGCATCAATCCCCATCGCTCAGCCCCTTCGGAAAGCCAACATTCAGAGATTCCTCCTGATCCTTTGGAATCTGAGAACTCCTTGTTGTGGAAAAACGCGTCAGTGCTCTCGAATATCTTTCAACATGCCTAAATTAATTTGAACCCTTATCCTCTTTCGTGAGCCTGCAATCATATTCCTTCATGGACTGTCTTTGGTGCGAGAGCCAAGTATAACTTAACCCAATTGTTTTTTAACTGCTGATTGGGAAAACAAGCTTCCACCCCTAATATGGTGAGCTCAACAATTGATCTGCTAATGTTGCTTTCAAAACAATTGGAAACAGGAACCGTAACCCTCAATATGTGATCCTACCGGCCAACGCCGCGCACTCAGCCGTGACAGCAAATCGGCCCCTCGTACAAGACACCATGTTTGGAAAAACAAAAGTGACGATCTTGAAGCGACCAAAGGTTGAATCGGCTGAGCGGTCGTTGACCAACTCGACTTCATCCTCGACCTCCAGTGGCGACCTAAGTTCGCGGGAGAAGGCATATTTGAAAGCTCGTGAGAGAATTTTCGGACCGTCGAGACTAGAGGATCAACCATCTGCCCCATCCTTCAAATTGAACCAAGAATCCTCCATGAGCAATGTTTCCATTCAACGCCAACCCAACGGTCCCATTTCTGCCGATCACAAGGGTTTCAATAGCCGTCAAAAATCCGTCGCTACTGGGAACCACTGATCCCACCTTACCCCACGCTAAGTTTTTGCTGGCATAACCATTGTTCAACCAATATAAGCATTTCCTGAACCTCGATAATACATTCGCTCTGTGTACCTTACTTGTAAATTATACACCCATCTATCCAATAACAAACTATATAGCAAGCGTGGTCTTATGGTTTTTTTTTTTTTTTTTTGAAGACTTGAGGCCTTCGAGGTTGAGAACACCCTGTCAACCTGCCTGGCGAAGTACATGTATGTAATAATTGCGGACTTAGTTCCCTAGGCTGTACTTTCTGGCATTAAATCCCTGCCTCTAAACTAGGGCTGGACCCCCGAGGCATACCCGACCACCAAAAGCCATTCCGACGCCCGACCCGCGGTTATACCCGCTGGTCGGGTATCATTTTTTGACGGCCCGACCCAATAACCGCGGGCATCGGGCATATACCCGAGGCCCAAGGCCCAACTGGCCTTAGGCCATTATTTTGATAGTATGCCTTTATAATCCACAAGTCACCATTCCATATCGCTCCCTTCCTTCTATCCCGTACCCCCTCATGAGTCATCTCCCCCATCCTATTTGAATCTCATCCATCAACCGCCCATCTACTCCCCCCCCCCCAAAAAAAAAAAGAAAAAAAAAATCAAAACATCATTTGGATTGGATTGGAGGACTTTAAATTCAAATGCTCTGATAAACAACTTACTGATTGATGATTGAAGGATGGATTGAGCTTTGAGGGAGATTGAATCACAATCAGGAGGAAAAAATGTGAGGGGAATTTGATTCCAATTGGAGCTGAAATGGGGGGGCTGCAAAAATTTGATCCAATTGGAGGGATTTTTTTGGGGGGATTTGGTGCAATAAAATGGCAAAACCCAAGCGGAAAAAACACCCTGAAAAAATTGGGAAAAGAAAATTTGGCACCAAACCCTCTGGTGTTATTTTTCAAGATACCTGAAATACCCAAGGTCACAAGTGTGTTGGCCTGACTCCCAACCCATACCCAATGCCCTTGGGAAAGCCTGATTTCCTACCCAATTGGGTTGGAAATTGGTTATTACCCAAATTCAATTGATTGGGGTCCAGCCCTACTCTAAACACAGTAATTTTCTGGCCGTAGCAGATTTGGAAAAATTTACAAAATAATGTACTCTGAGGCTTTGGAGTTGTGTTACAAGTGTCTGAATCACCTGAATTTGTTTTTGCCAAATCGTCTGTAGGCACCCTCAAAGAAGTTGAATGTTCACAGTGAGACATGATTTGCTTGACTAAAAGTTGACATGAGTTTGTCTCATTGAAAAAATTCACCCAGAATCATTAAAGGAGCATGGTTACTTGCAGAAAGTGCATTTGAAATCTTTTCAGTTGTAAACTATGACTTATATATTTTTCCTACATTATCACTAGTAATATTTAGCTGAAGGATTGCCTTCATAAACCCCAAAATCTTCCTAAAAGGTTTGATTTACTCATGCCAAAATTCTAAACTAATATAGAAAATAAATCTTATTCACCCATCATTCAAAAGGCAAAAATTTCAATGCAGATTTCTCAGGATCCTCAAATCTAAATTTTTGCATGATTTTGAATAGGAATGAGTCTCAGTTTATAGAAAAATGATTTCAAAATGATTTAAAGAACCATTAAATCTATCATCAAAAGTAAGAGCATAATCAGCACTCTGTCTCATCTCTTTGGCTGTTTTCAAAACCAACCATTTATTCTTGAGTGATCAACCATGGAACTCAACCATGGGCTTTTAGTCTTTCTCTTGGAACTCCTGATTCATGATGTTGTTGAAGTTGGTTTGAGAAGGCCATGATCAATCTTTCCTTTTATCCAGTGTTTTTTTGAATCCTTTGAGCTTTACTTAATTTTTATTTTTAATCTCAATTCATCCATGTTGGCATCATTAATAAAAATTTCCAGCCATGCTGCAGTAACTTTCCTAAATCCAAAAATTATTCATTAAAAACTCAAATTGATCTCATGCCATTTATCATAGCTATTGGCCCAATTTTCTATTTCAATTTTTATTCAGAATGATTGAAGTGTTATTTTTTTTCAACTAAAAAATTCAGGTTATAATTTTTGAATAAAATATTCAACAATTCTGTTTATCTAAGAAAAAAATGCAATGATTTTCCTTCTGTAAAATATTACCTCAGTTAGTTTTTTTTGTTTTATTTGATTTTCTTTAGAACACATCCACATTGCTCCTGTGAAATACTTACTTATTGAAAACTAACTGAATTCCAAATGAATCCTGAAAATTAACTGCAGTATTATCTTCAATCTACACAATCTATCTTGGATTTTATCTTTCAATCAAATTTAAATGTTCCCTTTGGCCCTTATCAGCCTACATTTCCCTGATAACCTTGGAGTGGCCAGGTGAAATTAAATTAATTAAATCAATAAGAAAATAAAAAAACTGATTTTATGTTTCTAGCAATAGTTCTCCCTTTTAAATAAAAAGGAATTTATAAAATAGAAAAAAATAAGCTGAAAAATTCATACAAATATTAGAACAGAATCCCAATGTAACAAAAAAAAGAAAAAAAAGGATTCCCCTATGATTTTGGCTCAAATCTTTCCATCAAACCTACAATTTTAACCAACCACTCAAAGGATCTCAAGAGAAATTCATTCAATTCCTTGAAATTCTAATAAAGGCCCTTATTAATAATTATTCTGAATATTATAATTTTTTTACCTATTTTCATGAACCCATTTTAGGTAGAACTGAACAAATCCTACTTATGTAAAGCTTGATAAATGGAAATATTGTATAAATTCTTGTAAATTTAACTCCTTCAATAAACACTTTATTCAAGAATTATAGTATTAATGATAATTGTTTTGTCTAAGTTCTGGGACAAAGTCAATTTCAATGGTTCAAAAATTATGCTGAAATGATTGATAATTGTAATCTAGATTTTATTTTCAATCATTGAATAATTTTGAAAAAAAAACTCTGGCTGATTTTAGATGAAAAATAAGCTTTAAATAAAATAATATGAAATTGTAATCTGATTATGAAAGATCATGGGTGAATTTGAAATTTTAATTCTCTATTATGAAAATTGCAAACTCAAATTGAGTAGAAAACTTCTGAATTATGAATAGGAGTTTTTTTTTAATATTTTCCAGGAAATGATAAAAGAAATATCTGTAGGGGTGCATAAATTAAAAACCAGGAATAATTAGTGTACTGTTTCATTTGAATTTAAAATTAATACCATGAAAACAATTGTGCAAAGAAAGAAGATAATCCTTCCAGTTTATAAAATAATTACAACTTCTATTATCCTTGAACAAATTATAAAGAAAATACACAAAGAATTCACATTTGAATCCCACCTTGATTAAAAAGGGTAAGGAAAACCCAAAAACTACAATTTGATAGATAAACAAAGTAGTTTTTCTTTGAGCTGGTGGAAATTATAGGAGTAAAAATTAAGTAATTTTATTTTTTTTGAAGAAAAATATGATATAAAAACTTGTGCTAGACTATTGGGTTTTGAAGCACCTGTATCAAAACAAAAAGAATCTGGAGTGATATTTTTGGTTTCAAAAAAACCCAATTGATAAAATTTAAACCAAGTAAATATTCAAGCCTATGATAGATTAAATGATTCTTGATTCATACCTATCCTCCTTTGATATCAAAATATTACTAAGATCATTTTATCAGACTCTGTTTCCAATCCTTTTATATCAAATTGAAATTTTAAAATCCCAAAAGTTTCATGCACTTCATCATGGCTCAATTGCTTATTGGTTTTATAATTTTCTATTTGTTTTATCTTTTTTTATTTGTCTTAAAAAAATGTACACAGTTTCTGTGTTTCAAAGGGATTGGTTTTCCTCAAGATCCATCAGATAGATAATACCATTAATTTCTACTAATTCTTAGTTTATTGGAATAAAAATACCACTTGGAAAAATTTTGTGGCTACACTTCTAAAAAATTCCCTATATGGTAATCTAATTTCTTATTTCAAAAAGTACTCTTCCCAAAGAAATCAATGAAGTTTTTTGCGGATTTCTTGCAGGATAATTTGAATGTCCTACTTTATTTCCACATTTTTATCGCAAAATTATTTGATAATTCCAACATAATGAAGTAACTTAATTATTTCTGACTTATTTCATTGAAGTTAAGACATTTCCCTGGCTAAACTCAAACATTGATATTTACTGAATCCCCAAATTTGTTTGAAGAAGGCATGATTTGTGAAGTTCTTTTATGAAATCACACTCTGTTCAAATCAATTTGTTAATATAGAGATTTTTTTGGTAAATTGATTCCCTTTGGCATGTTCTCTCTCCCCAGGAAGGTGTATAAAATTTAAATTGTCATTCCAATTTTTAATAGAATGAATATAGACAATGAGGATTTGAAAAAACTTTATAAGGTTTAAAGGAGTGCCTGGGGTTGTAGGACTCACCTTTTGAGGGGCTTTTGAGCCCTCCAAGGCCTTGAATAATTAATTCAGTCCTTGGGGGGCTTCAAATAAGGCCTCAAGATTGCCTGTGTAATCTTTATGTGGTGTATGGTTTTGAGAATCCAAATGAAGACATGATTTATGCTAATATAACATGCAAAAATACATCAAAAAAAATTTTCCCAGGAATCAAAATCTGAGCTTCAAATGTTTGCACCAAAAACTCCATCAAAAATAAGAAAAATTTCAAAAATGTTAAAATGAAAATTTCTTCTGAAAAATGGGATATTTTTGGTGGAATGTAAATTGGATGAGACTAAAGAAAAATAAAGAAATTATACATATATTTATTTTCTGAGGATAGTTCAAAACTACTTCCAGGTGTGAGAAAGAATTTCATAAATTAAATCCATCATAATAAAATCATAAAAAACCATTTTATTTGAACAAAGTGGAATATTTCTGGGGGAATATTAATAAATTTTTACCAAACATAAAAACAAATAGTTTAATCATAAATAGAACTCGCGAACCCACCCCAAGTACTGAATGGGAAGAGATTAGATGGATGTGGAACAAATTAGAATGACCCAAGCTGCAAGAAATCTTGCAGTCATTAATATTGTGATCAGCAATTTGGTCAGTAGAGGTGTATAATAATAAACTAAGAATTTTAATTGAAAATAACAAAAGTGAATGAGTGTGTATGAATAATCAAACATAGATACAAATGAGGGGTGGATTAGGGGTCCTTTTATATTGAAGAGACCTCTCATCGAAGAAGTGAGGAACGCAAGATAAACATAAGGTGAGAGACTATTTACAATATGAGGAAGAGAATTCAAAAGCACACTTTCTTCCTGTGTGATCCTGTGTTGGTGTGGAGCTTTCTCTTTCTGGGAAAGTTACACCATTCTGAGATGAACTTGAAATGCTCCACAGCAT
This sequence comes from Puccinia polysora, assembly GCA_025617555.3. Lineage (NCBI taxonomy): Eukaryota > Fungi > Basidiomycota > Pucciniomycetes > Pucciniales > Pucciniaceae > Puccinia > Puccinia polysora. The sequence continues at coordinate 30,383,383 of CM062626.1, forward strand.
TTATTGGGTGTTGCTTTTTATTCCAAGCCCACTTGGAATGTACCTTTCTCTTTCTAGTTGTTACAGCTGGGATAGCGGTGAAACTGAAAGCTTCGGGAATTTCTCTTTTACTTTTCTTTTTCATTTCGTGATATGCTTTCTTTTCAGCATTGACTTTATTAATTTCATCCTTAAGTAATAGGTGTGTTGCATCTATTATCTTTCTTTGCATTTCTTCATTGGAGCTATCATCCTGCTCCTTTGCTTGAGTCAACAGAATGAGACTATGTCTCTGTGACATTCCTGTGTTATGTTCCACAGGAATTGAATCTTTAATAACTTCCATGTTATTAAACATATTGATGTAATTCTTTTTTTCATCATGATCCAAATTTTCTCCTCTTTCCTTTGGTAATGGATTTGGATTGATAAAAGCAAGATTTTCTCTTATATTTCCCTCAACAGGGATTAAATCCTCAACAATTAAGGCTATCCTTTTAATTTCAGATTTTATATTAAAATTTAAATTTGAGCAGTGAGTGAAATGTATCAAAGAAGAGACTTAGGAAAAGCTTGATTTAAATAATTTGTATCAGATAGAATGCAAGAATGTATGGAGTTAAATGACTGGGGAAACAATCTACAAGTAAACATCTTTTCCTCTCCATTTAATCTAAATTGTGATGAGAGTAACTGGCTGATACAAACTTTAATATTTCCTGTCTAGCTAGTGATAGAAAAGATTCAATCAATCTATTCAAATTGAAGGCTAAGTTAAAGAATTTCATCAAGGTACAAGCAGAAAAATAGTGCAATGAAAGAATGAAAATTTAAGGTGAAATTAAGAAAATGACATTCAAATTTGAAAGATTAATGAATGTAGTTTATGTGCAGATGACAAATATGGACTGAGTCCTGGGAACTATAAGGCTTGTTTAATTTAGGCAAGTAATTAACATGATTTTCTATACAAGGATAAAAATGATTTTTTGGTTGAACAGAAATGGATTGATATGGTAGCTAGGTTCAAATTCCATAGCTGCCTGGAAAAAGGAGTTCAAGGGTGCAAGCCAAATCATATATTTTCTTGTTAATAGTCATGCATGGTACTGAAAAGTAGAACTGAATTTTCAAGTGATTACTGAGTTACCAGAGAAATAATTTAACTGTTATTTAACACCAAAGATAGTAAGCAGAATTTATTAATTTTGAGAATGCTTTTGGTTTCACACCATTGGAATGAGTTAGAAAATAATGAGGAGTGGGTTATGCCAAAGATGAAGTTGAATGATATAACTGGAGTGTGGGGTGTGACAGTTGCCCAGGTATAAAGCTTTCAAGCTTACAATAATATTTTCTACTTTCTTGTTTTCTCAAGTCCTTACTAGCATAATGCATGATAAATATAGATAACCTAAATTAATTGATACTATCATTCTAATCATTATGTCTATGAATATGAACTGTTGTGAAAATTTTATAAAGAATCATGATTCATGTGTCCCAACTACTGTGGAAAATGTCAATAAATTCAAGTGCAAGAAAGGTTGAATTTGCAAAGTGGCTGGTGTTTTTAAACTATTGAAGCCAATAAGAAGAGATAAAAATTGAAATTTCTGATGTATTTTACCAGTGGAAATTTAATTTTTTTTGAAGCATTCCTTGTGTGAAATACCAACAACTGCCTGCCCCCAAGATTGAGTTTATTGGAGAGTGTAATGCTAGTAAGTGAATGAGTAGATAAAGGTAATTAAATTAAACTAATATAATGGTCTTCTAGTATTGCAAATTTTTCAAAGATATTCAAAGGCTCCTCAACAAGCACCACCACCACCACCACAATACATTGATGTGCCAAGAAAGCCAATGATAAACTTCCTTGAGGAGGTTCAAACTGTTGTTGTTGAAACAGAAAGATTGAAGCTGAGTTGGGAAGCCAAGGCTTAACACTGGAGAGATAGAATGGAAGAAGGAAATGTGAGAGAAGAAAATGGGGAAGATTGAAATTGAAGGAATAGGAGGGAAGATGGGAGAAGGGTTGAGAGGGAATGGACTGAATTGGAAGGCCAAAACAAAGGAAGTTGAGAAAATGCCAAGGTTTTTGAACCAAGAAAAACCAATTCAAGAGTATTGAACATATATTTCTGAAAATTTTCTTCAAACCAGGATCAAAGGAAGCAGCTTTATGAAGTGGACATGAAAAGAGGTGGATGAGAATTCAAGTCAAAGCAAGCTTTGAATGCAAAGTACCAGGAAATATTCAAAGATTTTTTCATAGAATAAATGATGCTAATTCAAAATATTTCAAAGTTAATGAATGGAGAAGATTTTGAGGAATTAAAAAATAATAAAAGAATTAAATGAAATTTGAGAAAAGTTTGAGTAAAGTATAAGAAAAATTTAAATATAAAATAAATTTATTTTCTTCTTTTTTGATTTTTATGTTTGATTGGTTTTTTTTTTATGATAGATTAATTTTTAAATAAGTAGAGAAAATATGAAATATAAATAATATTTAATAAAAAGACACAGAAATGAAGTTGGAAATGATATTGGATAGGATGAAATTGGATTAATTTTGATGAGATTTCCAAGGATAGTCCAAACCAAAATCTAAAACCAAGTCAGGGGAGTTTTGAAGATTGTGCACTGGTTACCAAGTGGTCAAATCTTCATTGGACTGTTATTAAGTCCATTTTAACACATACTTTAGATTTCCTTTTTGAATAATTCAATCAAGGAAAAAGCTTAATTCAAAATCTAAGTAATCTTGAATATTTACAGGTTCTGGAGGGGGATGAGTCTTAAAATTTATCTTAATTTTTCTTTGTTTAGAAAAATTTATTTTAAAGAAATACTACAAGGAAAACTCATGCAAGATCCGAGAAAATTGTGTTGAGAAAATTTCTGAAAATTGGAAAGATCATTGCAGAAGCCAAAATGCATAACAGTATACTCTTTCTTCCGAAAGAATTTTTAATAGAAGTTGAGTATTTCTCAGATTATGTTATCAGAATAAATTTTTAGGCTCCTCAAAGCTCTAAATGTGAGAAAAGAATTATCTCTGTGATAAAGACTTATAAGGTGCAGCATAGAAAGCACTGGTTGAGCATTAGGTTTGGTTGCCTGTTTTAGTTTCCAATAATCAACACAAATTAAATGGCATACTTATTGATTTTCAACAAACAGTCAGGCACATCTTGCATTCAGATTTCTTGTTCAAAAAAAAATATTTCAAATTTTCTGAAATGTAGGCCTAAATTTCAGGTTTATAAATCAACTTCTGCTTGATTTGAGAGAGAGGTAGCAAGTTTTCCAGGAGGTGGAGCCATACCTTTGATTTTGATCTTATTTTGAAAGATCCACTGAAGAGGTATTTTATCTGATTTGAAGGCAAAAAAGATTTGGCACAGCCATGATAAAATATTGAGGGATAATTTATAATTATTTATAAATCTTCTATCTTTTCATCATTTTTGAGGATGGAAGTCAAAGACAAAGGTTGATTCAAAAGGTTGATTGAGCTCTAAATAGACCTATTGGTAGGAATCAGCTTCTCTTCAAAGAAGGTTGAAAGATTTCAGTAAGAGAGATATCCAAAAACTCCAATATTATCTGTAGAACTTGATTTTAAAGAAAGTTCAGGATATCAAAAAATCTACTGGCATGAATTTTTAAATGGTTTTTTATCTGCGTGATAAAATCGTTTGCTAGTATAATGAATTCCAATTCAAAAGAAGAGAGATAAATAATTTGGGAATTAATTTTTTTAAATTTAAATGACTCATTCTTGCCCACCAAAAAAAGATTGACAATCTACTGAAGGTTTTTTTTCTAGGGTGATTTTTTATTATTATTATGTGGCATATCCATAAAAATTTAATCCCTTCAAAGTTAGGAAAAGATTAACACATAAAATTTAAATTTTCCTCAAGTTTAAAAGAATAAATTACTACACTGCAAAAAATTTGACCACACTTGCTATCAAGCTTCATCCAGGAGCTCAGGACCAACCTATGACCAAGCTCAGGTCAAGCTTTCAGCAAGCTAAGGTCAAGATTTGACAAAGCTCAACTGCACAGTTAAAAGAATGGAGATAGATTAAACTAAATAATGGAGAAAGCTTCAACTAGATTCCTTTATGATGCCTGCTAGCAATAAGCATGAAAACACTCCTGGTGAGCTACAATAAAAAATAAAAACCTTACATTTCTCAGGTTTCTTTATTTTTTATCTCCTCAATTCAAGCTTTAATTATGCAAATAAATATAATAATGAGTTTTATTATTAGTAATTAGGCCAGTTGATGCATGCTTTTGGTTTTTAGTATGTATCTACAGTGGGTGGAAATATTTTGTTGAACTAATTTTTAAAGTGCCCACACCCATCCAACCCATAAAGCATTGATCATATTTGCACAAATTTCATCAGAAACTGGGTTTGAAAATATTTTCTTGGAAACATTTTTACCTTCTTAATAATACCCCTTTCATTTTCCACCATCAAATCTTTCAATATTGTTGATGGATGACTCCAGTAAGTTTTTTTGTCTTTCTTCCTTTTTTTAATTAAGTTTTACATTTTATTCAATTTTTGATATTTTATTTATGGTTAAACCAAAAAATGAAAAAAGAAACATGCAGGATGAGATCAAGTTCTTTATTTTTTGTATTCATGAAGCAGAAACCTCTTGGAACAAAATCTTATCAAATTTGGAGGATCTGAGGACCATGATATATGATTTTATCAAGAGTTTTTATGCTTGAGGGACCATCAAATCTTCTAGAAACATAAGGAAAAATTCAAAAATTACCAGTTGCAATATTTGGGATCTGGGAAAGATATTCAAGAATTCTTGCAATGTGAGGGCCCCCAAGATCCATGATTCCATCTTAAATGATGTGCTAAATCAAAAAATTTGACAACCAGCCCATGAAATAGTATTCTACTGAAGTTTGGCTGCAAATAAGCTATTTATGACCAATTACCATGGGGGAATAAAACTTAAATTTTCCTGAAAACATCTGACTTGTACCCCAGATGATTGGAAGAAGTTCATATGCACTGATGAATCCAGCTTTGAAGTTGGCAAGGACTTGCACCGAGTGTTGGTCTAGAGAAACCATCCAGAAAAAGTTAAATTCAAATGATTTTCCCCCACATCTGAGAGTATAAAATCATTATTTAAGGTCTTGGGTGCTTTCAAAAATCAAAGCACCTTCCCACTGATCCAGCACAAAAAAAAACAAACTGTCCATATTTAATCAAAATCTTTTATGAAGAGAATCTTGGCCCCTGTACCTCAAAATTTGATTTATCCGATTTCTATTTCATGAAATACTGGACCCCAGTTCATAATTTCTAATTTATTCAAGACAGAAAAAAATCCAAAGGGATCAAGACATTGGTTTTTCCAGATCAAAAGCTTAATTTTTTTAAAAAGATTGAAATTCAAAAATCATGTATGTTTATGAACCAAAAACGGTCCATGGGATCAAAAGAGCACTCCTAAGTTCCTGGGGAAATATTCCAAATTAAATAATCCTGGATCTTTTCAAATCAATGCAGTCATCAAGGCTTATGGTTGGTGTACCAAATGCAAAACAAATTCTAATAGTATTGTTATTCTTTCTCATTTTCTCTATTTTTTCTCCTATTTATTTATTTATTTTTGGATTTCAGATGACCCAGGAAAAAAATAACACCAAATGATTTACTAAAATTATGAATTTTTCAAAAAAGACATCATGTTATTAAATTACTGATTGAATTTTACTTAGGCCATGCTATGGCTTGGGATATGTGCCCTATCCCCCCCTCAACACATCAGAGGGAGGGGGGAGAGAGGGTTGGCACTTTTGCAGCACACCTTCCAGGTGGTGGTAAAGAGACCTTCAAAACCATGCATCCCTGTAGTGTCAAAAGCCTTGCCAAAATTGCAGCTGTGTGGTTTTGGATTTGCCATCCAAACTGCCAGGGTGTTGCGTCAGGTTTGAGGGCCAGGAGGAAACCCACTGCAGAATTTTTTGTGAAAACTGCTGGGGGACAGTGGTTTTTTGATCCAAAAAAGCCTTGGCTGAGATTTTTGAATTCTCCTGCACCCAAATTCAGGGGCACTTTTTTTCATCCCAGTGATCACAGCCCCCTCAACATTTTTCTTATTTTGTTTTATTTTTCCAGTTTTTGGGTTTTTTTTATTTCTTTCTCTGTTTTGTATATAATTTAATATTTCTAGATTTTTTATTTATTTATCTTTATCTTTTAATAATGTGAAACAAAAAAAAGATATTCTTATTATTATTGAAAGTTTGAATATTTCTTTTTTTTTTCAATTTTTTGAAAAATTCAACATATATTTTGATGAGAATATTAATTTTTTAACTGGGATCTCCACTGGTTTCATGCATTTCCAAAGTATCTTTTCTTAAAAAGGGTAAAATTTAGTCTTAAATGATTTTTGAAGTCCTCAAAATCCAGATATCAATCTCTATTATCTCATCACAGCCCTTTCACCCACCCAAATACTCAAAAATTAACATATAAAAAATTGAACAGCACCAATCAATCTAAAGCTTATTATGAAAAAATAAAGAGAAGAAGATATCCATAACAACAAAGGCTAATTTATAGTGCTTACAATAAATCATCTATCAATCCCTTTCTTCATTCAAGTGTTACCAATTATTCAGCCTATGATCTCTCCAATAATTATCAAGATTTTTATCATACCCCTCAACACATTCCCAACCTCTGAATCCAGCTACCAAAATACTTTCAGTAGATATTTTGGTAGGAACTATGACTCCTTATTTTATCTCCTGGGATAAACCACAACCTCTGCTTTGTATCAAGATCAAAATTATTTCCAGAATATTTACAAGGCTCAAGCACCTCCACCATATTTCAAAGGCCTTCAAAAACATCTAACTGCAGACTATCAATTTGAAAAAAAAATCAAAAGGATTCCCTCTCCACAGGCACTCAAGTTATATTTTATTTATTGTTGATTCTTTGGAATGATGACTCATTGATTTTTTTTATTTTACTTCAAAATTTGTTTTATGATGGCTGATAAATGTTTTTCTTTATGTTATAATGTTTTTTCTATCAGGATCTGAGAATTTTTTTCCTCCTCAATGCCAAGCAAGCTATTGCAAATCTCAAAAATATTTGCAATCAAATCAAACTTCCCAAACTTATAACCCAAAATATTATATGACTTAAAATAATTCTTCTGTTCAACAAAAAATCCAAAATGATTCCATTCCTTCACTTTCTGATGTATGCTACCTTGCCCAAAGCCATTCTAGTTTTATAAACTTTCTTTATAATCGCTTAAAATAATATAGGTTTTGACTGATTGATGTGGTTTTTATTTTTTATTTTTCTGGGTTTTATTTTGAGATCCAAGCCTTATATTTCTCCCTCACATTATTCCAGGGAAATAAAGCAAAAATAAATGACTAAATAATTCCCCAAGGTGTCTCAGTATGATGATATGGTGATATGGGTGCTGAAGGTGATACTGATGTGGTTGATCAAGACATTCCTGATGTGGATAATCAAAAACATCCATATGAATCTCTTTTATCCAAGCCAGATTTAAATGCCCCTCTGGAAAGATCTTTTCCAAATTATGTCCAATCAATGCAGTTTTCCCAAAATTTGACAATTGATCATTGGTATGAAGCTAGAATCCTGATTTTGCACAGGGACAAGAATGTGTATTTGAAGTTCTACTTGGGAGTTGAGGATCAATCAAATTCTTGTCCTTCATAATTTCAGGCCTCCTCTAGGAGGATTTATTTGCCTTTATAGCTTTATGTATCAAAAATAATCAATTCAAGACAATGGAATTCTTTTTATAAAATCCAAACCACAAGCATTCACCCTTGTTGATACTAGTTTTCAATCAATTTATTGAAGAATTAAACTGAAATTAAATCAAAACTCAAAGCCATTGTTTAAGTTGGTGTCACTTCCAAAATAAAATTGAAACCCTTAAGGGCAGTGTTAAATTTGGGACCCTACACAACCCATTCACAACTCAAAATGGTTTTTGTGGCATTGTTTGCAACCAATCTGAGTTTTGAACAGCTGTTTTCAACCCATCTGAATTTGAAAAGGCTTTTTGCAAGCTGTTTTGAGTTTTGGTTTGCTGCATGGAAATTTTTATTTTTATTCATTCATTCATTTATTTGATTTATTTATTTATATTTATATTTTTAATTTAATTTAATTATTTATTATTGATTTGTTTATTTACCCGCAATGTTAAATTTTTATTTTTTTAATATTTTATTTTTGAGTAATGTTAAATTCACATTTCATTGAGGCGTGTACACGGCTCTGTACACGGCTCAGATGAGACGTGTGGCATGCTACACGCCTCAAATTGGCTGTGTGGCATCCTTCACGTCTCATTTGAGTTTTAAGGCATGCTAAGCAACTAAAATCAAGTTTTGTAGCCTCCACTAAATAATAAATAATGAATAATGAGTAATAAATAAATTATAAATTATAAATAATAAATAATAAATAATAAATAATAAATAATAAATAATAAATAATAAATAATAAATAATAAATAATAAATAATAAATAATAAATAATAAATAATAAATAATAAATAATAAATAATAAATAATAAATAATAAATAATAAATAATAAATAATAAATAATAAATAATAAATAATAAATAATAAATAATAAATAATAAATAATAAATAATAAATAATAAATAATAAATGATAAATAATAAATAATAAATAATAAATAATAAATAATTAATAATTAATAATAAATAATAAATAATAAATAATAAATAATAAATAATAAATAATAAATAATAAATAATAAATAATAAATAATAAATAATAAATAATAAATAATAAATAATAAATAATAAATAATAAATAATAAATAATAAATAATAAATAATAAATAATAAATAATAAATAATAAATAATAAATAATAAATAATAAATAATAAATAATAAATAATAAATAATAAATAATAAATAATAAATAATAAATAATAAATAATAAATAATAAATAATAAATAATAAATAATAAATAATAAATAATAAATAATAAATAATAAATAATAAATAATAAATAATAAATAATAAATAATAAATAATAAATAATAAATAATAAATAATAAATAATAAATAATAAATAATAAATAATAAATAATAAATAATAAATAATAAATAATAAATAATAAATAATAAATAATAAATAATAAATAATAAATAATAAATAATAAATAATAAATAATAAATAATAAATAATAAATAATAAATAATAAATAATAAATAATAAATAATAAATAATAAATAATAAATAATAAATAATAAATAATAAATAATAAATAATAAATAATAAATAATAAATAATAAATAATAAATAATAAATAATAAATAATAAATAATAAATAATAAATAATAAATAATAAATAATAAATAATAAATAATAAATAATAAATAATAAATAATAAATAATAAATAATAAATAATAAATAATAAATAATAAATAATAAATAATAAATAATAAATAATAAATAATAAATAATAAATAATAAATAATAAATAATAAATAATAAATAATAAATAATAAATAATAAATAATAAATAATAAATAATAAATAATAAATAATAAATAATAAATAATAAATAATAAATAATAAATAATAAATAATAAATAATAAATAATAAATAATAAATAATAAATAATAAATAATAAATAATAAATAATAAATAATAAATAATAAATAATAAATAATAAATAATAAATAATAAATAATAAATAATAAATAATAAATAATAAATAATAAATAATAAATAATAAATAATAAATAATAAATAATAAATAATAAATAATAAATAATAAATAATAAATAATAATATAAATAATAAATAATAAATAATAAATAATAAATAATAAATAATAAATAATAAATAATAAATAATAAATAATAAATAATAAATAATAAATAATAAATAATAAATAATAAATAATAAATAATAAATAATAAATAATAAATAATAAATAATAAAAAATAAAAAATATAAAAATAAAAAATAAAAAATAAAAAATAAAAAATAAAAAATAAAAAATAAAAAATAAAAAATAAAAAATAAAAAATAAAAAATAAAAAATAAAAAATAAAAAATAAAAAATAAAAAATAAAAAATAAAAAATAAAAAATAAAAAATAAAAAATAAAAAATAAAAAATAAAAAATAAAAAATAAAAAATAAAAAATAAAAAATAAAAAATAAAAAATAAAAAATAAAAAATAAAAAATAAAAAATAAAAAATAAAAAATAAAAAATAAAAAATAAAAAATAAAAAATAAAAAATAAAAAATAAAAAATAAAAAATAAAAAATAAAAAATAAAAAATAAAAAATAAAAAATAAAAAATAAAAAATAAAAAATAAAAAATAAAAAATAAAAAATAAAAAATAAAAAATAAAAAATAAAAAATAAAAAATAAAAAATAAAAAATAAAAAATAAAAAATAAAAAATAAAAAATAAAAAATAAAAAATAAAAAATAAAAAATAAAAAATAAAAAATAAAAAATAAAAAATAAAAAATAAAAAATAAAAAATAAAAAATAAAAAATAAAAAATAAAAAATAAAAAATAAAAAATAAAAAATAAAAAATAAAAAATAAAAAATAAAAAATAAAAAATAAAAAATAAAAAATAAAAAATAAAAAATAAAAAATAAAAAATAAAAAATAAAAAATAAAAAATAAAAAATAAAAAATAAAAAATAAAAAATAAAAAATAAAAAATAAAAAATAAAAAATAAAAAATAAAAAATAAAAAATAAAAAATAAAAAATAAAAAATAAAAAATAAAAAATAAAAAATAAAAAATAAAAAATAAAAAATAAAAAATAAAAAATAAAAAATAAAAAATAAAAAATAAAAAATAAAAAATAAAAAATAAAAAATAAAAAATAAAAAATAAAAAATAAAAAATAAAAAATAAAAAATAAAAAATAAAAAATAAAAAATAAAAAATAAAAAATAAAAAATAAAAAATAAAAAATAAAAAATAAAAAATAAAAAATAAAAAATAAAAAATAAAAAATAAAAAATAAAAAATAAAAAAAAAATAAAAAATAAAAAATAAAAAATAAAAAATAAAAAATAAAAAATAAAAAATAAAAAATAAAAAATAAAAAATAAAAAATAAAAAATAAAAAATAAAAAATAAAAAATAAAAAATAAAAAATAAACAATAAACAATAAACAATAAAAAATAAACAATAAACAATAAAAAATAAACAACAAAAAATAAACAATAAACAATAAACAATAAACAATAAACAATAAACAATAAATAATAAATAATAAATAATAAATAATAAATAATAAATAATAAATAATAAATAATAAATAATAAATAATAAATAATAAATAATAAATAATAAATAATAAATAATAAATAATAAATAATAAATAATAAATAATAAATAATAAATAATAAATAATAAATAATAAATAATAAATAACAAATAATAATAAATAATAATAAATAATAATAAATAATAAATAATAATAAATAATAATAAATAATAATAAATAATAATAAATAATAATAAATAATAATAAATAATAATAAATAATAATAAATAATAATAAATAATAATAAATAATAATAAATAATAATAAATAATAATAAATAATAATAAATAATAATAAATAATAATAAATAATAATAAATAATAATAAATAATAATAAATAATAAATAATAACTTATATATAATAAATAATAAATAAATAATAATAAATAATAATATATAATAATATATAATAATATATAATAATATATAATAATATATAATAATATATAATAATATATAATAATATATAATAATATATAATAATATATAATAATATATAATAATATATAATAATATATAATAATATATAATAATATATAATAATATATAATAATATATAATAATATATAATAATATATAATAATATATAATAATATATAATAATATATAATAATATATAATAATATATAATAATATATAATAATATATAATAATATATAATAATATATAATAATATATAATAATATATAATAATATATAATAATAAATAATAATAAATAATAATAAATAATAATAAATAATAATAAATAATAATAAATAATAATAAATAATAATAAATAATAATAAATAATCATAAATAATCATAAATAATCATAAATAATTATAAATAATAATAATAATAAATAATAAATAATGATAGATAATGATAAATCATAATAAATAATAATAAATAATCATAAATAATTATAAATAATTATAAATAATGATAAATTATAAATTATAAATTATATGGAGTAGTGTATGGGCCCCCACGCTTTGAGGGGCCCTACACGACTCCCACAGGCCGTGTTGGGCCCTACACGGCTCCTGCACGTCTGGAGCCGTGTACACGGCTCCCACACAACTGGAGCCGTGAATTCAACATCACCCTTTCTTTTTTTATATCAAATTTTTTGTTTTCAATTTTTTTATATTTTATATTTTTTTTTATTTTCAATATATTTTTTTAGTTTATTTATTTTATTTTATTTAGTTCATTCATTTATTTATTTAGTTGTTTATTTTTTTGATTATTTTTTAATTTTTTATTTATTTATTTATTTATTTATTTTTGTTCACAACTCATGTGGGTTGTGAACCTCCATTCATGACTCATATGGTTTGTGAGCCTCTGTTCATGATTCATATGGGTTGTGAATGGATTTTCACGCCTTTTTTCAAGCCCTGGTTTGCAAATTTAACATTTCCCAACCCTTAAAATGTGAAGATAGGAAGATTTGAACCAGAAGCAAAGATCTTTACAAAATTAAAATTAAAGTGAAGACAGAAGTTGTTTCTGGTAATTCATCTCTTCAATATTTCCTGAATCTGATGTTTTACTAATCTGAGAAATGGATAAATTAGATCCTATCAGATTTAACCAAACTTGCCATTCTTTAATGGCAGATTTCAACCCAAATCTTCCATTAAAAATCAAAAAAAACCTGCTTATTCACATCAGACATGTCAGATTTACATGAAAAAAATGGGTTTTTTCATATAAATTATTCAAAGGCTTTCAATGCCTCAGCCACCCATCAGTACAATTCATACACCCCTGGTTCTACCTCCAACCTCCCCAGAAAAATGCTATCTCCAACCTCATTTTAAAAATCAGATTCATCACTCTCATCACTTGTTTGCTCTCAACACTTCATCACTCTCATCACTTGATCACTCTCATCACTTGATCACTCTCATCACTTGATCACTCTCATCACTTGATCACTCTCATCACTTGATCACTCTCATCACTTGATCACTCTCATCACTTTATTTCTCTTAGTACATCATCACTTTCATCACATGATCACCCTCATAAGTTTATCCCTATTTTCACTTGATCACTCTCATCACTTTATCACTCTCATCACTTCATCACTCTCATCACTTCATCACTCTCATCACTTCATCACTCTCATCACTTCATCACTCTCATCACTTCATCACTCTCAACACATCATCACTTTCATAAATTAATCACTCTCATCACTTTATTTCTCTTGTCATTTGATCACTCTCATCACTTTATTTATCTCATCACTCCATCACTCTCATCACTTTATTTCTCCCAACAAATAATCACTTTCATCACTTAATCACTCTTATCACTTTATTGCTCTTGTCACTTGATCAGTCTCATCAATTTATTGCTGTTATCACTTCATCAATCTCATCACTTTATTTCTCTCATCACTTTTTTGCTATCCTCATTGCTTCATCTCTTGTTACTTTATTGCCCTCATTGCACCATTTCTCTCTTCATTCATTCATCATTCTTATCATTTCATCACTCTTACTCTTTCCAAATGGCCCCTAAAACACCAAATTTTTTTGTAAAAACCTCATTTGGCTACTTCTAAAGAGATTTTGGAATCTCTGATTTGAGCCCTTTTTTTCTGAAGAGCACTCTGCTTGCCACCTATCCTTGTTTTTGTGAAACCATCTCCTTCCATCTTGTTCCCTCCCATCCAAAGACTTCAATTGGGGTGAGGATAAAGAAAGAATTAAATTCATTGTGTAACATTTTGAGGGTTGTGGGATTGTTAGAATCCAAAATGTAGTTGTGCACTATGGGATTTGAACCCATGAACTCAAAATTCAAGAGCAATGCTCTAGAAACTAATCTCAGTGAACCATTTCCAGATGGTTCATTGTGCCTGTCCACTCACCTAGGGCTTGCTTGTGTTTCCCTACAAAGGCCTCATCCAGCAGGGAATTTGCAATGGACATGACTTGATGGCCAATTTATTCTTCCCTGGGCTTGCTTCTCTCTCCCAGCTGGTGGTTGATGTGTACTCATGTGGTCATGGTGTAGGTTGGCTGAACAGGCAGAGCGCAATAACAATATTTTAAATTTCATGAAAGATGTTTCCAAGATCAGTAGAAAGTCATTTCCACATAGTTTCACCAAAAAACAAGAATGAACCAATGAGAGGCAATCAGCCAAAAGGGGCCATTCATTGATAGATGGTCATGATCCTGGTTGAGGGTGATCTGAGCCAAAAAATTACCCAATGAGTTAAGTTTTAAATCATTTGAATTGAGTAGATATTTTTTCAATGGAACCATATAGGATAGGATGATAAAGAAGAATTAGATCAGAGAAAGGGAAGTAGAAGATGGGTGATGTCTAGCAAGTGTTGGTGATGGCTGATGAGGATAATGTGGCTATTGAGTTATGGAGATGGTGAAATTGTTTGAATCCAAGCTATAGTTGACCATCTTGAGGATTTTTTGAACCTTTTGATGGAAGTAAAATTGAATGAGGGATCCTTTCCTGAACTAATCAAGGTATTGGGTCAACAATGTTGATGGCAATTTTGCTCAGGATTGGGAAGATTGGTGGAAATGGCTTGGATCCTAGGCCTAGGTGGTGGCAATCAATCTGAATGACTAGTCAAACAAGAGGATGATGGGTTTGGTTTGATTTTTGAAGATCTTTTTTTGAAGGATCTGATTTTATCTGGCTCCAAATTGGAACAGATGATAATCAATTGGTCTTTCAAATCTCAGTTTGAATGCTCTAGTATTTCTGATTGGTCCAAATTATTTTTGGAGTGAGTTTTGGTCTTAATGTTACACATGTATGTACAATGATAAATAATATAGTTAGGTGATATTCAACAAATCCAACCAAGTGATAGATGTTGTAAGGGTAAGAAGTGTGGATGATGATGAGTTCCTGTTTCTCTTCAATTTGATCAATGGCTTGATGATTGTTTTCTAAGTTACAAATCAGATAAATGATGATCAATCAACCTGGAACAGTAAACATTGGTGGGTTGGAAGCTTCCCACAGCTGATAAGTATATCATTCATGTTGATTGAAGGTGACTGTACCTGATGAGTAGTAGCAATTTTTTGGTTAAAAAAAGCCTCAGGAGTTGTTCTAAGAGTGTTTGGATTGAGCCAATCAATCATTTGATCTGATTAGCCTTGATATTTTTGGGGATTTGGGAGATTAGGAAAATAGAGAGAAAAAGAGGGAGGGAGGGAGGGAATAAAGACAAAAAAACAAAATTCGCGTACAATAATCAATCCATTTTTGTCCATTCCAATCAACTTTTTGGTCATTGAAAGCCTCAGGAGTCAATTTGGTACCTTGGTGAATCAATTGACTAGAGATCTGAGCCAAGAAAATTAGTTGTTGCCTTGAGTTACAAATTAGATGAGTTTGAGATGAGGAGGGAGCTTGAAAGGATTGAGGATTGTAGGAGACAATCAAGGAGAGATTGTATATGTTGCAGTTGCAGGGGGTGGGAGAGGGACCAGTGAGGATTGTAGAGGATGATGTGATCTATTTGGAGGCTTGAGTGGTGGATGGAAGTGGTGGAGGATGGATGAGATTTGAAACTTGAGGAGGAGTATCTGGATGGATGACAATGATGATCTGGGGGGAGTGAATAATCAAATTGGGGTTGATTGAATAAGTCAAAGAAGCTCATGGTGAGTTCCTGATTTTCTGATGTGGAGGTGTGGATGGGTGGATGGGTGTTTTGCATGCAATGGATGGTGGATGGAGGATGATGCATAACTGGAAAGATTTGATGCTTTAAATATGCCATTTGAATTAAACACACCCTTTTGAAATACACCAGTTAGGGGTTATGTGTATTTCAAAAACCCACCATTAAAAATGGTTGGTTTGGTCAAAACAAGTGGTGGGTTTCTAATGGTGGGTTTTCTAACTCTGATACATCCTATTCAGTGATAACCTCACCATGAACTTTTTCAGCCTTTTTATTCCCTCACTCTTCATCATTATCTTTAGCTAGAAAACTCCACCGTGTGTGAATAATCGATTTCCAATACAAGACAAAATTATGTAGATTTTCCATGTTGCATTTTATTGGAACCAATTCAAAAGGTAAAAAATATTTGGTTTCATTTCCCCTGATGATCCATGAAACCAAAGAAAAATATTCTTGGCCTTTTTCACAGTTCAGATTAATTTGGGATGAAGAATTCATCCTCAAAGTATTTTCAAAAGACAGATATTTGGCTCTTATGAATGCACTGGAGTATAAATTTGTTGGATATTCCAAATAATAGGGTTAATCTGATTCAAATTTTATTGATAGGGTAAAGAATAGAATTGAAAAACTTGATCATCAATTTTCAAGTGATTTTCAATTGAAATATCAATTATAAAATATTGGCCAGGTGCAAAAAGGTTTTCAGATCTGAGGAACCTTTGGATTCATTATTTTGATTCATTTTTTTCTTGTTGTAACACATTTTTTGGTTCAAAGCCCGTGAAGAACTATGAAGCTACTTGGTCAAGATTGAAGTCCCTGAGGAAATCAGAACTGTATATGTCAGATTACATCATGAAATTCTGAATCAAGCATGAGAAAAAGTATGTAGCCCAGTGGAATTCCAACCACTTGCATCAGGGAAATGCCACTATTTCAACAGCTGTTTATTGAATCTAAAAGTTCAAAGAGGAGGAATTCCTGAGCTTCTGGAATACACATGGGGAAGGCCCCCATCCAAAGCTCAAATTAAAAATCATCATTCAACAAGAAGTGTTCCTTCATTGTCTGAAATTAAATCTCAGAGGTTTCAATAAAAAATAAGGTGACAAAAAATTGAGAGGTAAATGATGACACAGGAGGAGGAAAAAGAAATAATAATTTATTTTGAGAGTCAAATTACACATCAGGAAAAAAATTAAAGTAAAATGATGAGGCAGGAAGAGGGAAAGGCAAGAAAAAGGGATTTTGAAACTAATAGAAAAATGGGAACAGAAAAAAATTAGGATGGATGCTTCCAGAAAGATGATAGAAAACTATGAAAAAGGAAAAATGAAAGCAGATTTGTATGGCTCCCAAGAGAAGAAATATCAGCAGATTATGAAGCTACTTATGAATAAATTCAAAGAAAAGCTGAAAAACAGGAAATATTAGAAAGGAAAAGGAGGGATGGTGAAGATAAGAAGGAAGTGCAAGATTAAAATCAAAAACATGCTGAAGATCAGAAGGCAAGAAAATATTTAGATCAAAAAATACTGAAGATCTTAAGGCAATGCAAGATTTAAACAAAACAAAAAATCTGTAAAAAAATGAAAGAAGCATTGAGATTGAAGGAAATCCAAGCTATGAAGAAAGAATATGAAGCTCAAGAAAAAAACTATGAGAGAATGAAATATTCATGAAAAAAATGAAAACTTCTAGCCTGGAGGGCTCAATCTGGGATTTCCCATTCTCCTGAAATCAACTTTCAGGCTTACTTCACCATGCAAAAAGTTCAGTCATCTTCAAATTCTCCTATGCCAGTTCAAAAATCTTCAAATCCTTCTATCCTGGTTAAATCATCTTCAAATTCATCTATTTCTATGAGCCCAAAGAGGAGTAGATTTATCTCTCAGAACCCAAAGAAGAGTAGATTCATCTCTCAGGTTCAAAGTGTTTTTTCCAATTATGTGGAATCTGTCTATGATCACCCAAGGAATTGTGATTTTGTTTACTATAATGTGGCTCGTCAGTTTGAGGGAAACTTCTCATATTTCAGAAATAAATGGAAATTTTAATTTTAGAGAAAGAAGAAATTTTATTAAGGTCTTGTGCTTACCAATGTTTATGAATGCCCAACATTCTGGATCTCTAAGGCACAATCATTACCATTTCCCCCCTTTTTTTCCTGCTTTGATTGGTTTTTGTGGATTAATGACATTTCATTGGCTTGCAAATGATTGAAGTGGGCGGTTTTCTCAAGAATTATTTTCCAATTCAACCTTTTGATAAGATGGGGAAGCAATACAGTTCTAGGTGGAGGTTTAAGAACTTGGAAATATAATATGAGAAGCATTCAAATCTGTGAAAAATAAATTATCCTCCATCAAAGCATGGCGTTATTGAATTGGATTGAAATGCTTTTTTTGGGGGGCATATTATTTGATTTTTCTAGGAAAATTATTTGTCAATCAATTTTTATTTTTATCATGCTTTGTCTTTTTTTTTCTTGACATGTTTCAATAAAAAGTAATGCATCTCATTCAAAACATCAACAGCTTTGAACTCAAAGAATAAAAAAAGGTATATGTAGCATTTTTTTTATGTTTTTTTTATGTTTGGTAAAAATTTATTCAAATCACACCAGAAATATTAAATTTTAAGTAAAGGAAATGATTGATTTTTTATCATGTTTCTTTTTATTCTTACATTGGATGAAGCTTCTTTTTTAAAATCCAAGGTCAGATTTGAATTCCTTGCAAAAAAAAATTGATATTTATGGAATTTTTACATATTCAATTTACTCAATTGGCGCCTATATTTGACTTCTTCAAACAATTATACCTCAGATAGCCCCCCATAGGGGGTCTGGGGGCCTGAAATTAGTTCCCCAGGGGCCCAATTATTGTTTTCAGGCCTTGGGGGGCCCAAAAAAATCTCAAAAGGTGTGTTCTACCACCCCAGGCACTCTTGTAAACCTTAAAAAGGCTGTAAAAACCTTAATTGTCTATTTTGGAGCCTTTTTTGTATTGCCATGTATTTCCAAGGTTCAAAAATCTTCCTGGGGTGGGAAAGCATGTCAGAGAGCCTCAGTTGGCATAATTTTAGAAAAAATAAAAACATTCTATTATGACACATTTTTCAAAAAAAGCATCATTTTAGTAAATTTGAAGGCGTGATTTCAGCCTGGGCCATGGTACTTTTTTTTTTTATCAAGTATCAGGAAAAAAGTGCCCTTTTTTTAATCTAATTTTTTCTTCTCTCATTTCTATTCTATCTTATTGTTTATTCTTTTATTTATATTCTATCTTTTTGCTTATTATTTTATTTCTATTCTATCTTTTTGCTTCTTCTTTTATTTCTATTCTTTCTTTTTTCTTATTCTTTTATTTATATTCTATCTTGTCTTCTTCTATTTCTATTCCATCTTTTCTTATTTTATTTCTATTCTAACTTTTTGTTTTCAATAATAATAATAATTATAATAATAACTCAAACTATTTAGAAATTATCAAAGGTTAGATCAGATATTCACAAAATCCATGATTTGTCTCAATTTGTTTTCCATCAATTGTGAAAGAAGCAAAACAAAAAAAGCAATTGAAAAATGAGTTGAAAAAAAAGGGGGAACCAGTCCCAAGCCCAAGACTTTTGTAAACCCACTGCACAAAAATTTACAGTGGGTGTACAGAAGTTGTGGGACTGATTTTTAAAGTTCCCAAACCAAACCAATATCCTTGCACAACCTCATTTTATAACTGGTCTTGACCTTCTGATATTGAACACATTGTTCCCTTCCCCTCCATCCCCCCTCCATCCCCCTCCATCCTCCAAATCACCTTGACAGATGAATTTTGTAAGTTTTTCTTCATTGGATCTTTTTTTCATCAATTTTTTACTATTTTTATTTTCATTTTTTTCATTAATTTTTTACTTATAGTTAACAAATAAAAAAACAAAAAAAGAAACTCACTTGATGATTTCAAGGCCAGGATTGTGGGCATGTATGATGCCAGCGCTTCAGGGAACAAAATTGGTTTGAAATTGAGTATTCCAAGGACAACAATTTATAACATCCTAAAATGCTTCCAGGATCAAGGGACCATCAAGTCTTCAAAAAAATCCGGAAAAATTTGAAAAATAATGGATTGGGATCTTTTTGAGCTGGGCCAAATCATCAAGAATTGACGTAATTTGAAGGCCACCAGGATCTGAAATTGGATTTTGCAAGACGTATGAACTTGGACAATTTGACAAAGTGTCCACAAATTGGGATTTTATGCAAGGGTGGCTTCCAAGAATCCCAATTTGATGGATGAAACAAAGAAAAGAATACTCACCTTTGCTTGCAAGCACATCTATTGGCCCATAGAAGATTGGATAAAGACTAGTTGCACCAATGAATCAAGCTTTGAAATTGACAAGGACTCACAGCAATTCATAGTCTGGAGAAACCCTCAAGAAAAATCCAAACCCAAATGCATAGCCCTCACATTCAAGAGTGGGAGTTCTTCCATCATGGTCTGGGGTGCTTTCATTGGTGAAATCACCCCCCCACTCATCATCATTCCCCCCAAGAAACAATCAGCAAAGGGTTTCATTGGAATTTTTTATAAGGGGGTCTTGGCCCCTGGATCTCAATATTCAATTGAACCAATTTTTTTTAATGGAAGATGGGGCCCCAGTCCATAAGGCCAAAAAAAGCAAAGACTGGCAACACTCCAAAGGCATCAAAAAAAATTGTTTTTGCCAGCTCAATCACCCAACCTCAATCCAATTGAGAACTTATGGAAAATTTTAAAATGCAGTATTCAACAATTGTAGCAATGCAAGATCACCCCAGAGATGGAAATATCCCTCCAAAGCGCCTTGGATGACTTTCCGTGTCAAACACTCAACAATCTCATCAACTCCATGCCTGATTGCAGGGAAGCTGTCATCAAGGCTTGTGGTGGTTCTACCCAATGGTAGAATCAATTTTATATTATTATTATTTTTTCCTTTTCTCATTCCTTACCATGTTATTTCTCTTTTGAGGAACTCCCATCATTTTTTTGATGGTACATTATTTTCTGATATTTTTTTTATCCATCATCAATCTTGGGTCAATTTGGAAACCTTTTGTCTCATTTTCAATTTTTGGTTAATTTTTTATTTTTTTAAAATTTCAAAACTCATTGTAAAATAAAATTAGGATGGTTAATTACTGAGATACAAAAAAAAATAACATTCTTTCCTGTATATCTATGTGAGAAAAAATAACATGAAAAAAGGGTCAAACAAAAATAAGGGCATCAGTCCCATTATTTTTGTCTACCCACTGTACAAATCTGTACAGTGGGTAGAAAAAAATTGTGGCACTGATTTCTAAAGCGCCCACACCCACCCACTCCCTTTGAACTGGGAATATTTGCGCAAATTTGGTCATCAAAGACCCCCAACAATCCACCTCTTGACCACATTGATGGATTTGCTACCATCCCCCCTTCACTTCTTTTAACATCTCTCCCTCTATCCATCAATTTGATTCCATTGTTAAGTTGTTTTCTTCTCTCTTTCTTTTTTCAATGTTATTCTAACTTTTTTTTTCCTTTGATTATTTCTTTTGGTATTGAATTCACAGTTAAAAAAAAAAGAACTTACCAGAAAATGTGAAGGCAAGGATTGTTGGTATGTACAAAGGAGGCGCATCAGGAAATTCCATTGCCGTCAAACTGGCAATTCCAGATCAACCATCTACAAAATTCTCAATTGGTTCAAGAAAAGAGGGACTGTCAAATCCAAAAAAAGACCAGGAGACCTTGAAAATTGAATAGTTGCAAACTTTGGTCACTGGGGCGTGTCATCAAGCATTTGCAGAAGATGAAGGCCTCCATAACTCAGCAACTTGATCATGAAGGACTCCTCAACCTGGAAAATCCAACAACAAGCCCATGAGATGGGGTATTTTTTGAGGGTGGCTGCCAAGAAGCCATACATTAATGAAGAGCAAAGAAGAAGAAGACTCACCTTTTCTTGCGGACACCAAGACTGGAATGTTGACAATTGGATGAAGGTGATCTGGACCAACAAATCAAGATTTGAAATTGGAAAAATCTCCCAGAAAGCAATGGTCTGGCAAACCCCTCAAGAGAAGTTCAAACCCAACTGTCTTGCTCCCACATTCAAGAGTGGGAGATCATCAACCATGATCTGGGGTGCTTTCATTGGTGAAAGCACCTCCCCACTTTTCATCATGCCACCAAAACAGAGAACTGCACAAGATTTTGTCAAAATTGTTTATGAAGGTGCTCTTGGCCCCTGGATCAGCAACCTTAATTGATCTGATTTTTTTTTTTTTTTTTGATGGAAGATGGGGCCCCAGTCCATAAGGCCAGAATAAGTAAAGACTGGCAATGCTCCAAAGGCATTAAAAAAATTGTTTGGCCCAGCTCAATCACCCAACCTCAATCCAATTGAGAACTTATGGAAAATTTTAAAACAAATTATTCAACAATTGTACCAACCCAAGACCACCCCAGAGATGGAAAGAGCCCTTCAAAGCGCCTGGGATGACTTTCTGTGTCAAACACTCAACAATCTCATCAACTCCATGCCTGATTGCATGGAGGCTGTCATCAAGGCTTGTGGTGGTTCTACCCAATGGTAGAATCAATTTTATGTTTTTTTTTTCCTTTTCTCATTCCTTACCATCTTATTTCTCTCTTTTGAGAAACTCCCGTCATTTTTGGATGGTACATTATTTTTTGATTTTTTTTTTATCCATCAGCAATCTTGAGCCAATTTGTAACTCTTTTTTCTCATTTTCAATTTTTTGGTTAATTTTTTATTTTTTTAAAATTTCAAAACTGATTGTACAATAAAATTAGGATGCTTAATTACTGAAATACAAAAAAAAAAAAAAAAAAAAAACCTTCTCTCCTGTTTTTCTATGTGAGAAAAAATAACATGAAAAAAATGGGTCAAACACAAATAAGGGCATCGGTCCCATTATTTTTGTCTACCCACTGTACAAATCCGTACGTATCTACAAACCGTCTGCATCCGAGTTCCTTTGAACTGAGAGGAGAGGGAGACAGGGGGGAAGTTGTATGGACATACACAACTATCGATGGACCTACCTATTCGCTTACATCCATACAATCTAGGTACTCCATTTGTAACCCTATCTAAGTACATACTAACCGATGCACGTATGTATCTTCCACACATCTATTTCATGTGTAAGTCCATAATGACTGAACAAAAAGGAGACGAGTAAGATTGAAGTGCATAAATCAATATTTACGTACCCAAATCGAACCTCTGAAATGATTGCATCCAGGTACCACCATATGTATGTATGTACATGCATACAATCTGTCATGGTGACACTTATCAATACCATCCATTCGTATGACCTCAGGACGAGAGCCCCGGTAGCCAAATTCATAGTGTGCAATGCTAAAAGCCAAGCTACACATTCTTTTTCTTTTTCTTTTGATTGAGACTTGACTGAGGAAACCGAATGAGAAAGATTCTATGTATTTATTTATGTACAACTTTCACTAAACGATAAGTACTAAGATGACTACTCGTTTGTTAATTGATTCAAAAACTTTCTCGAGTCCTCCTGAGGAGAACTTCCTCCTCCTCCTTTCCCTCCCAGCCAACGTTCTCAAAGTCGTGGTTTCCGGGTCGACTACCTTGATCTGGCGATCTTCCTTTCGGGCTTGGGCTTGGGGGTAGACAACCGATTTCCTTCCTGACCAGTTATCTACACAATTTCGGTTTTCGATTTTCGGGTTTTTTTTTTTGTTTTTTGTTTTTTTTGCGGTTTTTGGTTTTTGGTTTTTTTTTTTTACTTGATTTAATCTTGTCGAACTCACCACCAAGAATAGTTTAAATGAATACTTCACAAACCCACCAACACAACGATTTCTTGCTTTTTTTTTTTTTTTAAAAAAAAAAAAAGAGTTGGAACTAACTTGACCCCCCGTCCGAAAAAAAAAAATTGGTTCTTTGTCGCAGAGGGAGAGAGAGAGAGAGGGAGGGAGGGAGAGAGTGAAGACGAGTTGATGATTGATCTGGATCACTTAAGAACTCTTTCCGAGCGATCATCAGGGATCGGTTACTCCCAAACCTAGGGTACGTAAGTATGTACTGTACTGTATGTACAGGTACACATCTTATGCGTCTAACGGGAGTTTCGTTTTGGTTGACTTCATACAAATGTCTGTTCTCCCGATCGAATCATCCTTCACGTCAGCTCCGCTCCCGGTTTCAGTCACTCGATGCTATCAGTCGCTGATCCGCAATTCCCCTCGATGACGTTTTCCCTCTCTGAGTGGATGTTTGCATGCGTACACACATCTTTCCGATCTTCTGCGAGGTCGAACGATGTCGACTTAAAAGCCTTTTAGTTTGGTTCACCTATCAGCTGAGAAAGGTTGGCCTATATATATATATATATATATTATATGTATGTATATAAATGTAACCTATACCCACAGAGACATGAGGCTAAAGACAAGCGGGATGAGACTTAGAACTGATGATTAATGAGAGAAAACTCCTCGGAATCGATTTTTATTTCTGAAAAAAAAAAGAGAAAACTAGAAATGAGAAGAAATAAAAAAAGAGGAAGTCGCGGGGTTCGATGAAAACACGAGAACCAATTGCAAGGGTCAATACGTGTGGAGAAAAAAGAAAGGTGGTGGGTCGAACTGATTATGATCTCGATCACATATCAGATGGTTAATCTTGGAGTTTATGTACTTCTTGTGTTGGATTATTACATCTTTAGACCCGAGGTTAGACATGAAAGGTATTAACAATATATACTTCATTATCCTTCCCTCCTCCTCTCCCCCTTCAAGCCGATTTCGGGTCCTGCTGTTTAGTTACCTCCTAAGATATACTCTATTGCTGCTTCCACACTTCCACCACTAGCCAATAAGGCTCTCACGTTTTGTCGGGCGTCCTATACATTTTTTTTTAGAGAAACAAGCGCAGAAAGCGAATTTGAGTCAAGTTTGTTTATGAATTAGCGATATCGTCGGATAAGATCCCTTACAGTGAATCCCATGGCCTGTAGTTGACCCAACTGAACCTCAAACCTTTCTTCTGGTGGTCGCTGATCAGTGGGTGGAGGATTGACCGGAGGGAATCCCATCCCACCAAACAGACCCGCACCTGGGGCGTTCATTTGTTGCATTGCTAGTTGCCCTAGTGGACTGTTCATGAATGAAAGTGGATCAAGGGCTGCAAGTCCACCGTCGAGAGGGGCCACCGTGCTGGCAGGTGTCGTCCCACCAGCATTCTGAGCACCCAGGGCAGCTGCGATCGGGTCTGTTGTCCCCGAGGCTGTTGTACCGGCTGGATTGAAGTCTCCGAATGGGCTACCCGCTGTTCCACCACGCATCACACCATGCATGCTTCGCATCAACTCAGGGTTCGTCAGCATCTGTCGAAACATGGGTGACCGTAGCATTTCGCGGACTTGAGGTCCCATAGCTTGTAGACGAGGATCGCTTGCGATCTGTTTCAAGAATCGATCAGAATGGGTTTTTTTAGTAAAAAAGACTATCAAGAGCTCTATGCGCCTCTAAGTTTCTGGGTCACACAAACCATCTGGTCAACCATGGCAGGATCTTCCAGTAGACGGGAAGCACTTTGTAATATTTGAGGGTTGTTCATCATGTTCATGGCCATGTTGGGATCGTTAGTATCTAGGATGGTTTTTTTGAAACATTCCGGAAATCAGTGTTTTGGAGGCCTTTGACCCCATCCGCTGGTCCGATGGGGGTTTTCGGATGGGTGATGGGAACGAAATGTCAAACTGAACTGATTCCAAGGTCAGCAAATGGATTGAAGGCAGGAATTTGATTGGTAGCATTGAGCAAAGGGGCCAGAGGGTTGCCGGCAATCTGCTGACCGGCGTTCAAGTTTGTAGGGATCTGTTGGGTGGCGGGGGGTGGGTTTGATGATCGAGGTGCTCCTTTGACCATGTGTACTGAGTGTCCTGATTGGATCTTGTACTCGGACAAGAGTGTCTCATCCTTGAGAACTCGGCCTGAGTAGATCACTGGCCCATCTCGTCGGTCCGATCAAAAGGCGACAGAGAACATGTCAGTCACAGGATCAAGACAAGATTTTTTTTTTTTGTTTCTCTCGTTGGATCGAAACTCATTCGATGGTTCCGGATCAGAACCAGTGTATCCGATGTAGATCAGAATGGAGCGATGTAGATTGGGGATGAGGGATGGACAGATGGGTATCAGATGATGGTGGACTGACATCTCTGGTTTTCAGCCTCGACCTTGGGATTGGTACTTTCGGAGATGAGTTTCTTGAGGTCCCAGACGGTCTTGCTGAGACTAATCGAGAGTGATAGCTTTGAATCTGAGGGCGCCTTGATGTTGATAGTTATTTGGTCTTCGGCTGGTGGCTCGGTTGAAGAGGAGGTGGTTGGAGCTTGTGAATCTGAGTCCGACATCAGTCTGGATAGGATGGGGAGGGGGATAGCCGTAGAGTGGAACTAGATTGAATGGGTGGGATGATAAAGGTTAGCCGGTTTGATTGATGGTAGTTGATGAGGAGGAGGAGATGCTTGATGATGGTTGGTTCCTAGTTGGGAGTTGAGTCTCAGTTGAAGATTGAGGAGCAAGAAGGAGTGAGGACAGAGGCAGATTACGTAAGCGACCATCAAAGGCAATCAACCGAAGAGTGCCCCCAGTATGGACATAGACAGCTTCAACTCCAGCGTGGCATGAGTGGTCTCTATGCGTTTAAGTCGACGACCACTTTAGATCATCACGCAGCTCGTGACTGGGTTCAAATTGAATGGCTGGACGAGCAACGGATTCGGATTAAAGGAGTCAACACTAGGGCTATTTTGTAAGTAAACATTCAAATATTTATTTATTTGTACGAAATCGATCGATCGATCGACTTGAAAAATTGTCTTCTCCATGCAGTGGATCCATATCACCCGCCACCAAGAGTATGGATGTACATACATCCATATACAGACAGATAAGAGCATCTGCTCTTGCGTACAGGATAGCGCCTGAAAGTTGTCAAATCGGCAGAAGCTTTGACAAGGTTGACTAACCACTTTAGGGAACCTTGTCAAGACTCAACAAGTAAAATTCTGCTGAGATGAGCCTCGTAGATCCTAAGGAGGGTAGACAATCTGATGCAAGGAACTGGACAGTGATACTTTTGTTGCCAGATCCCACTAGAGTTTTGATTCTAACATTGAAATGGACTTGAACATCCCACAGTCCTTCTCTACAGACTGCCTCTGCACTTGTTTGCTTCCACAGTCTTCCTCCAGAAAAACTCTGCAAGGCTGGGTTTCCACAACAACAACTATGCATAGATCCCAGCTCTGAAAACTAATGATAATTTTCCTTCACACTCTGTACTTCCCTTGCCAATGGAAATGGTAATTCCATTGTTTAAAAGATTAAGAGTCAAAGTACTACAGCACAAGGACCTGTGCTGTCAACATGGAAGCCCCATCAGCCCAAGTCTGAGAAGCAATGGTGTATAGATTATGGGTGTGTGTTAGAGTTACTCACCTACACACCATCATCATAG
Source organism: Puccinia polysora (assembly GCA_025617555.3). NCBI lineage: Eukaryota > Fungi > Basidiomycota > Pucciniomycetes > Pucciniales > Pucciniaceae > Puccinia > Puccinia polysora. Next base: position 30,411,030 of record CM062626.1, read on the forward strand.
CTTAGTGGTAAAGCAAGCACCTAGAGTTAGCCCTAACCGGTTTTGAGTCCTGGCAATGACACTTCAATCTTTTAAAATCATCTCAAAAAGTACTGACTCATCATTATCTTCAATATCAACTACTGTTTGTCTATGTACCTGCACATATCTCTCTTTTCAAAAATATATCTCTATATCTCCTCATGATTCCATCTGTGTATCTTAGATAATCTATTCATGATTGATAAATCTGCCAATATGGTTATGGTTCCTATGATCTCATATATTTTTATGATTATGTACTCTCATATGATATCCAATGTACTCTCCCACACCAGAAAGAAATCTTCCTCCCATCCACCTGCACTGCTATGTGCTAAAAATCCTTAGGTTACCAACTCCAATCATGTTGATAAGCATGATTCAATGTTGTTTTCCATCTACAATGTCTTATTCCCCAATTCACCTTGGTGAAACATCTCTTGGTTAATATTCCTCAAATAATCCAGTATGCTTGGCATCCTTTCCCTGCCCATTTTCCCAAAAATGACCTACCCAATTCAATCAAATCCTTACTCAACATTCATCATTTGCATGCATTTGTGATTTCCCACATCCTCCAATACTTTTACTGAACATCCTATATCTTACATCTCTGCACACTCCCTATTGCATTTCCCATGGAAATTCAAAACAAATTTGATCACCTCTTTCAACCTGAAACCTCTTCAAGTAGGATCTCCAACATCCTAATTTCTGTTCCACCTTGATGACATATCCCTGGTCAATACCTGTTGACTACACGTAACCCTTGGTTTCTGAAAATTTTCATGCCCATTTCCCCAAAGGTATTTCCTTGCAGTTACATGAACATGGTTTCAAGTCCAGCTTTCCCATGTTGATACAAAAAACACATCCCAGAATGTGTTCTGAAATTTTAAAACCACCTTCCATAAAATCTTAAATTATCAACCTACCACCCAAGACACTGCTATTTTTTTCTCTCCCACAGCTTGGGTTCACAATGTGTCACCCAAAAAAAAAAAATCAAAGTGTTTGTAAGCTAAGAAGTAAGGAGTGAAAAGGATCAGTATGAATGAGGGATAGGAATAGTGTATTAAATAGCAGATTCTTTGAAGGATATGAAAAATCTGGTAATGAAAAATATATCAAGATAGTAGGGGCTTGAGATGGTAGCATTGGGGAGTTAAGGAGTCAAAGGTGCAACAGTAGTACAACCAGCTTGTCTAGGTTCAAGAGAGAACAAAAAAAATTAATTATTGAATTATTTAAGGGGAGTTTGAGTTTACATGATCTAGAGAGGATTGAGCTTTTTGCACTGATCATAATGATGATTGAATTACATAAATTCATTGAAATTGGAAATTGATTCAGCATAAATATTAGTTGAGACCATGAACTAATCTTGAAATTGCAGATACTCTAGATCAAGAAACTACTTTCAAGTATTAGAAAAAGTAATCACAACATATCTGTGACACGAGTGTAGCAGTTTTAGGTGAGTTGAGATTCACTTTAGTGAGATTTTAAGGGTGAGGTGAGTTTAAAATTAGTTAAGATTTTTTTAAAATTGGGTTGGTGATAGTGTAGGTGGTTTAGGTATGTTGAGAAGTGGTGAGGTGTGTTCAAAAGGGGCTGAGTGAAAATTTGGTGTAATATGTTCAAGAGTGGTGTGATATTATTGAAATTGGATGAGGTGGGTTCAAGCCTGGTGAGGTGTGTTGAAGAGTTCCAAGGTGCGTCCAAAAATTGGGTAATTTGGGTAAAAAAGTGGTGAGGTGTGTTCAAAAGTGTTGAGGTGTATTCAAAATCAGTTGTGTTGTGTTTGAAGTTGGGAAGTTCTGAGTTTGGTAAGATGAGCTGAAAAGTGGTCAGGCATGTTCAAAATTGGGTGAGTTGTCTTCAAAGATAATGAGGTGTGCTTAAAATTTATGGTGGTGAATTCAAATATGCTTATGTGTGCTCAAAGTCATGGGAGAAATTCAATTTTGGATGAGGAATGGTTTTGATTGGCTTATAAAATGGTATTATTTAATGTAACCAGCAGGATGGATTAAAATTCAATTAAAACTTTTAAGAGTTTTTGGGGTGTGCTCAAAGGTGGTCAGGTGATCTCAAAAGTGGTGCAGTAGATCCAAAATTTGGTGAGATGTGCTCAAAATTGGGTGAGATGTATTCAGAAGTGGTGATTTGTGTCCAAAATCTGTGATGTGTGTCAAGAATTGGTTAGGTATGTTCTGATTGGGGAAAGTGGGTTCCAAATCTGGAGGGTATGCTCAAAAATGGTCAGGCATATTCAAAATTGGGCAAGATGTGTTCAAAAGTAGTGATGTGAGTTTAAAGGGGTGACATATGGTCAAAAGTGGTGAGGTATGTTCACAAGGGGTCAAGTGTGTTCAAAAAGGGGTCAGGTGTGATCAAAATTGGTGTGGTGTGTTCAAAATTGGTGTTGTGTGTTCAAGATTGGTGAGGTGTTTTCAAGAGTGATGAGATGTGTTTAAAATCAGGCCAGGTGTGTCTAAAACTGGTGAGGTGGGTTTTAAGACTGGCAAGTTGTATTGAAAATTGGCAGGCTGTGTTCCAAATGGGGTCAATTTGTGTTTTTTGAGTTGTGTTTAAAATTTTTTAGGTGTGTTTAAAATTGTGCAAGGTTCATTTCAATTTGGGTGAGGTGTGTTCAACAGTGGTGGGATGCCTTAAAAATTGAGCAAGTTTCATTCAAAAGTTGTGAGTTGTTTTCTCAAGTCATGAGCCATTTACAGAATTGGCTCTGTCATACTGACACTAAACTCAGTCTAATATAAATTCAAAGGAACTAAAAACTAAAGGAAGTCTAACTCCTAAGGAGAATTAACTCATTATATACCCTCAGAAGCTACATATACTCAGGATTGACATACACTGGGTATCTAAATATAGTCTTACCTCACATGATATACAGATAGAATCCATAGGCTTGTGTATCTTTGATCTACCATGGAAAACATAATTAATCTACCAGGCTTGCATATATTCTGACCTCACTCACTCCATCTTTCCTAAATTCCATCATGGTTTATCCTTTGAGAATACTTATGTACATCCTCCTGCAGATTTTATCACATACTCCCTCTTTCTTAGTACATAGTGTCATACGTGCCATTTACACTTTACATTCCCAACTTAGAAAGACCAGGCCTGAGAGCTTTCCCCAATGTAGTAGATGGCCTTTACCAATGCAGTAGACAGCCTATCCCAATGCAGTAGACAGCCTATCCCAATGCAGTGGATAGCCTATCACAATTTAGTAGTATTTTTGTGTTAGTTCTTTTCTTTATTCTTGACTGATCTGGTTAATAAATATGTAGTCTTAACTACTTTGCCTGTTGTACCTCTAGTTCAACCATCCCCCTTTGAAGACTCCTTGCTAACTACCTTTGATATATTTGTCTATATAAACTGGCCTCCTCTTCCTTCCTCCTGGTCATGGTCTCCCAAGAAATCAGTTTACTATTTCTTACTAGGAAATACATCCCAGAAAGTGTCATAAAACACTATTATTCTTACTCTATCAATTTAGGTGAGCCCTGAAACAACCTCTCAGTCAATCTTCCCTTGATATTGCTTTGAGTAGAGTAATCCTGTACCAATCAATGCTTGCACACCAGCAGCCCTTGTGACAGGTTCACAATTAAGTCATTTCAATTTTGAAGCAGGCTTGTGCAGAATCCCACTGCTGCATTTAGGTAACAGATGAATATGAAAAAAATTGTGGCAAATGATCCATTCAATAGTGAAACAGATGAAAAAATGCATGAAAAAAATGCATACTAAACCACAATGGCCAATCATGATCAAATCCTTTCACCTAGCCTACCCTTATACTGATCAAGAGGTCTGATGACAACCATTGCCTATGATTGACCCTATTCTAACCAGTCTGTCTCCAAAAATAAAAAAAAACCCACTTAAGTCCGGATCACCTGTCAAGCCTACTTACAGTGAAACTTCCATTTATATCCATTAATCATGCAAAAAATTTATGTTGTTAATAAACCATTAGCTCCATTAGAAAAAACTCAAATGCACTTATATAAAAAAAACTTTCCAATACCCATAGAAATATTATAAGCTAATCCACCTTCAAACCAACCAGTCCCTCCTGAAATCAGCCAATAAATGAGCCACATAATTCTACAAGCTTTGATTAGTCCTAAATTCCAATATGAGGCCACCATTAAGCACTCAAAGTGAAAAAGAAAATCTCCAAAACACACAAACAGAACAACCAAGTTGTCTGAAATGACTCAGGGGGTGGGAAATAATATTTAAAATAATCCAAAGGTGGAGTCCAATTGAAATATCAAGAATTTGATTCCCTCATTTTCAAAGAACAATGAAAATTTCTCCCCAAGGCAAAATTTATGAAATCTTCAGATGGGATAATATCCTTCAAGCTTTAAAAACAATAAATTATCTGAATTCTAAATCCATGTAAAATTTCAAAATTTATCTTAATTTTTTTTGAAAATAAGCTTCTTTGGTTGGTTTAGAGCACAATATGTTTCTATATCAAGACCCTCTGGGGAATAATTAAGAAATTTTTGGTAGCAAAGGTACATGCTTTGACTTAAATAAAATTGTTTTATCATAATTTTGAGAAAGAATATCAGATAAAAAAGGTTTCTTATTAAAGAACAACCGTTTTATTGGTTCATAAAATTTGAAATTCATGAAAAAACCCCTAATTATTCAAATAAATCGGAAAACATCACTTTTGGATATGAGAAATAAATTGAGCACTATTCCAATGACCTCATTTCCTGAACTGGCCTCTACATCTGGTTTCAAAGACTTGGAGAAGATTCCTAAATTTTTTAAAATAATTCATTTTGTCTCTCCAAAATTACCACCTTTCAGGAACTTGAAGAAAAAAATATCATGCATATCTCACCTCCAATTCATAAGAACTCAAAAACATGCCTTTTCTGATACAGGCTTAAAACCACTTTCTTCATCACACTAAGTTTGAAAATTTAAAAAAAGAGAACTCAAAAAAATTCAAATTGACCAAGGATTGAAAAGAACTGAAAAATTATTCAAACCTTATCCTTTAATAGTGAGGTCTTTGAGCTTTACTGAGAAGTAATATCTATTGATATAATAAATGCATGGATTGAATTTTCAAATTTTTCCAAAAGAGATGAATTGAGCTCTTTGAGGAAATTGAATTTAAGATTGATATTGATTCAAAAAAGAGAAAAATTTTTTATTTGCTCATTAACTCAAAATATTTTTCCAAGAATGCTAGTTAATTTTTGAGTTTTTTCAATGTGTTCATACTGAAAGCTTCTGAAAAGGGGTCATGCAAAAGTTTTTGTTAAATATTTAGGTTTCCTGTTGAACCAGTAAATTCAATATTTCAAACCACATAAAAATTGAATTAAAAATCTGAAGGTGGTGTTGAACACTTTTTATAGACCAACAGGAGACTATCCCTGAAATAAATTTGGGTTCATTCCTCCCCAAAAATATCAAATGACTGCTTCTAAAAGGGTAAAGGCACATCAATGGGTTGTTGCAACTCTTTTGTTTTTCTGTAAGTATTGGTAGATTCATAATGGGCCATATGGACTTATAAAGAGGGTTGGGGGATCTGGGAAGCAAGAATTATGGAATTTGTCCATATGAGGAGCATCAAGGAAGAAAAAAATGGATCAATTTGATAATTGAATCAAAGATGCTTCAAAATTAAATTTTTATGCTGAAGAAAATCTTGGGGCCCTATATACTAAAGAATCCTATGGTTACTGCAAGGAAAAAAAATTGATATAAAGACTGAAAATAAAAGAAAAAGGCTCCAGTGTTTTTGAAGATGAGAAAATGCCTACTATTGAGGATAAGGAGGAATATTTGAGTCATTTTCCTTATCGAGTGCTCAAGCAGCTGAGGCCTCTGTCAACACCAACAATATCTCATAAAATAATCTGTGGACTCCCCCCCTATGCAATGTACCTTTTTCTTACCCAAACAACCACTTATCAATACTGTATTTCTAAGAGTTCTAATGAGCCTATGTGGGTTGTCTCATATCATGTGCTTATGAATTGCCCCCTAGGAAATTGGAAGAGGTAAAATTTTCTCAATGAATTTGAATCTATCATAGTTTTTTTGTGAGGAGTTTATTGAATTTTGTACAAATTTGAGGAGGCATCTTTTTGGGAATCCAAGAAATACTACTTGAAAAAACAGAATTTTTCCCCAAATGCCACCACAATTCAAAACATGTGAAACTGTTTTCAAATTAATTATGATGTTGGCAGCACTTAGGAAAGTTCCTTATTGAATAAGGATGAACTTATTTTTGAGGCTTGAGTTATAACAACAGCTTTCAAAAAGAACAAAAGTTTCATAAAACTAGGGGCACAGATAAATTAAGAAAGGTAGAAATACACAAAAGAACAATGCAAAATAAGAATTCGAAGATAAAATATCAAAAAAAAAATGATAATTATGGTTCATGATCAATTTAAAGCAGGGCGGTGAACTTGTAAGGAGAAAGTATTATGCAGTGGAAGGGGATAGAAAAATTATCTTGCGGAAATTCTTTAGATGGAGTGATACATTATTTTTATAAGATTCCAATAAGTTCCTTCTTGATTCAATCAATTTTTTTCATTAATTGAAGAAAATTGTGCATCCCAGGTTAAATTCACACCTTTAAAATTACTAAATCCATGCCTTTCTTTGAAAAAGGAATGATTCTAGCATGTATTTGCCTGGAATGATACCTCTTTTGAAGAAATGAATTATTGTAATAATAATTTCACCAAATTCACCTCTTCTGGGGTTTTTTACCACCCCAGGAAGGTTTGTAAACCTTAAAAAGTTGTGTCAATACAAAAAAGTCATGAACAAAGACATTTGGGAAAAACTTTCTAAAGTTTACAGAAGTTCATGAGGTGAGAAAAATGCCTTTTGAGGAAATTTTAAATCCCCCCAAGTGGTGTATACATTAATTGAGGCCATGGGGGGATAAATTGAGGCCTAAAGACCACCTTTGGGGTCTCTCCAGGGTAGAATGGTTAGGAGAATAAAAATCTAGGCATGAACTGATTTAATTTAATATTTTTTAAAAAAAAGAAAATCAATTTTATGCAAGGAATTCAAATATGAGCTCAGATTTGAAAATAAACTTCATTCAATGTAAGAAAAATTTGAAAAATTATGAAGGATCAATTTGCTTCTACAAAATGCAAATTTTCTGGTGGAATTCAAATTTCTTTTTAGCAAACACAAAATAGAAAAACAAAAATTCAACATATAAAAATTCAATGAGGAAAATTGAAATATATTACAGTATTAAACAGAAATATCATCAAGATCATAAAGAAATTATAGAAAATATTAAAAAAAATATGTCTATTTTGGAAAATTCTATATTTCTGATGGAATTTGAATATCTTTGTACCAAAAAGAAAAAAAATCAAAAATTATAAATCTATGAGAAGGATTCAAATATGGTGGAATATCCCAACAAAATATTTTCAAAGCAAAAAAAAACATCATATAGAAAAGATTGATTGACTTGAATAAGAATTAGAATCTCCAGTCAGAGTTGAATAAATCATAGGGAAATTTTAAATTTGAAACATCACAACCTAAAAAGGGTTGCGTGTTGTGATTTGTGATCCATTTCAGGTTGTGAATGGCTGCTCACAACCAATTTGTGAAAAAATAAAATAAAATAAATGAAAGAAAAGACATTGAGAATAAAATAATTTAAAATAAATTAAAATTAATAAAAATAAATAAATGTCCCATAATTCAAAATAAATGAAAATAGTTCATTATTTTTCTCACACATTGAAGCCTTTATTTCACGCATTTTGACGTTGTTGCGCAGTCTTGCCCCTTTGGTATTTCATGCAAAAAAACTTTATTTCACGCAAGTTTCAAGAATTCATTTTTGTTAAATTATGACTCTGCAGCCCCGTAGCAAAGGTCTTAAACACTTAACCAAAATCTTTGGTAATTTTGGAGCCATTTGAAACCCTTCAAAAATTCAATCAAAAAATGAAAAAAATCCATAAAAACAAATGTTTGCAGGGGTTTTTGGATCCTCATTTTGGCTATATTATTTTTTTTTTGGGGGGGGGGGAATTTAAGCTTCCATAATTTTGAAAAACTTTACAAGAGCTTTCAATTTTTTTTTTCATATTTTTTGGATGTATCCTTTCACCTTAAAAAATCCTTCAAGAAACACAAAAAATCAAACAAATCAAATTTCTCTTTGGACATTTGAATCCTTTTATTTTCCTTTTTATCTCATTTTTTGGGGTTATTCAAGCTATCACCAAGATAAAAATAAAATTTAAGGAGCATTCAATCATTTTTTTTTAGATTTTTTGGATGTATTATTTTGCCTTTAAAAATTCCATAAAAAAAGCAAAAAATTTGAAAAATTCAATTTCCTCATTGGACTTTTGGATCCTTTTGTTTGCCTTTTTGATTAGTTTTTTTGGGTGTTTCAAGCGTTTCTAAATTTAAAAAATATATATCAAAGAGATTTTTAATTTTTTCAAAGAATTTTTGGATTTTATTTTTGACCTTTAAAAATTCCATCAAAAAACAAACAAATCCAAAAAATTCACTTTTCTCACTGGATTTTTGAATCCTTTTGTACGCACTTATAATTTAGGTTTTTGGGTGATTCAAGCTTCAGAATGTTAAAAAGCAAAAATAAAGTTCATTAATACTTTTTGAAGATCATGTGAATTCTTGCATACACCTTACAAACTTCATTCAAAAATTACAACTAAAGAACAAATATGGATACAAATATTAAAATTTATTCAGCTATGATTGGTTTTATTCTTCTACTTCATTTTTGTGGAGGGAAAAAAAATCTCATTAACAAGATCCAAATTTACCTGAAAAATGGTTTTCCAAGATTTGGAATGCTTTTTCACAAAGATTTTCCAAAGTGGATCTAACCTGGGAGCTGGCCAATGATCAGACTTGAACTTGAATGAGACTAAATGTTTGCATTCTTCTAAAAGAATGAAGCAAATAGGAGAAGTTTTGGAATTTGGACTGGGAGGGGATTTCAGAGGAAGATAAGTGCAAGGAATTAAAGAAGAAAAAAAATCACTGGTCATGTATATTTTTCAGCCAGAAGGAAATTTTGGCATGAAAATTTCATCCACATATTTATGGGAGCTGAGCCATAAAGGTAGTTCAGTTGCCTTATTGCTTATTGGAATGTTTCACCCCGGATATCATGCAGTAATGTTGTGTCCTTGAAGATTGTGTTTTAATCAAGCTCTTTCAACATTTCTTTTCTGAATTCAATCCAGTCTTCTGAGTTCCTCCCCAAAAAAATGGCTGCTGCCCTAAAGCCACAGTTCCCATCCCCTGTGACATCTTGAACATGTGTTATATTTGGAATGGCTTTTTTGGAAAAATAAAATCATTTCATGGTAACTGAAACCACAAATCATAATTTTCCATAAAAAAGATGGTCTAAAGATGAAACTAACTTCTTCAATTGAGACTTGTTCAAATATTCCAAAATAAGAATAAGATAATGTGCAGGAAACCTAGAGAAAAAACCCCCAAAAAAATCAGAAAAAATGGATAAATGACAAAATATCAAATTTACTCACTTTCTGACTGATTGTTGGGGCTGCTAATATCTTGCTCCCAGGAGGATGTTAAGGAGCATCGACATCTTCATTGGATACCTTTAGTCTCTTGATTCTTGTCCCCAAATTGTATTCAGGAGAAGCAACCCCCTCACTCACAATGGTTCCAGACCTCCAATAAATGTTTGAATGAAAAAATTAATGAAAAATAATGTCCAAAAAATTAGCCAAAAATAAAAGAAAATGAAAGCTCACCATCTTAAATAAATCCACATCTTTCAGCTCTTCATCTGCTGAATTTTCCCCTTCATCCAAATCTGGCCCACCTCATCATCTTTTGAATATTCTTCTTCAGTCCAAAATTCACTCTATGTTAAAAAAATGTGCAATATTAAATTCACAACTCAAATGATTTGTGTACACGACTAATTTGAGTTGTGTGGCACAGCTAAACAATTACATTTGAGACATGTAGAGCCCCACATGGCTCAAATGTGGTTGGGCTATAGGCCACATGGCACCGGACTGCTGTGTGGGGGCCACACGAATACATTTGGGCTGTGTGGGACTCTACATGGCTCAAATGTAGTCATTTTGCCATGCCACACAAACAGCCCAACCACATTTGGGCCGTGTGGGGATCTACACAACTTGTGGGACAAAATAAATAAATAAAATAATAATAATAATAATAATAATAATAATAATAATAATAATAATAATAATAATAATAATAATAATAATAATAATAATAATAATAATAATAATAATAATAATAATAATAATAATAATAATAATAATAATAATAATAATAATAATAATAATAATAATAATAATAATAATAATAATAATAATAATAATAATAATAATAATAATAATAATAATAATAATAATAATAATAATAATAATAATAAATCAAATAGAAATACAATAAAAACAGAAATCACGCAAAATATAGAAAAAAATGGATTTTTTGGTCAAAAAAAAAACAAAAAAATAAGAAATAAAACAAAAATAAGTAAAAAAAATAAAAAACAAAAAACAAAAAACACTCAATACAACCAACCAAAAAGAATGCACATTCAACATGACTATCCCTAAAATAAAAACGCCAAAAAAAATACAATTTCAACCTGAATAGCCCTAAAGTAAATGTGCAAAAAAATACACTTGTTTTTTAGCCAGCCCTATAGTAAAAATACCAAAAAAAAAACAAGTCCAACTTGTGTTAAGCTGATCCCATCACAAGAAGTAAAATTACTCCTTAGGATCAGCCCAACACAATTTGAACTGAATTACCAATAAAATCACATCCAAACTATCTTCATACTGATTTTAACTCAAAAAAATCAACATAATGATGTTCAAAATTTGATAACCATTTATATTAACAGAATTACAAGATAAGCGTCACAACTCAAAAGCAAATGATGAAATTAATCTATCAATTAGAATACAAATCAAGTTGATGTTTGAGGTGATCAAACAAACCAGAGGCTTTTTTGAAAATAATGGAATGTGGTTTTGAAACTATGGGTGGGATTGGAATCAAATCTCCCTTAAGTACAAGCTGGACCCAATGGTTACTGTTAAAAAATCAAAGGAAAATAGGATCTGATTGTTCTTTTACACCAATTTTCATAGGAGTAAAAGTACAACATGATTTCAATGAAATGAAAAATATTGGTCTTCCATAAGTATCTGCTATTATTTGACCCATTTCAAGCTTTGAAAGCCATTTTGAAGAGGGAATATTGTCATTGATTTCATTAAAATCAAGTCTTTTTTCTATCTTTTGAAAATATTCAATGCCACCAAGGATATTAGCATAGAATGTCTTATTTTTCCTGAATGTTTCAATCATTTCTTTTCTTAATTGAAACCATCCATGCTCATCATACCCAAGTGATTTAGCAATGACTCTAAATCCACAATTTTCATCACCAACTGGATTCCAAACCACATCCAAGAACTTATGTAATTTCTCAGGTATTTGATTGAAGTAATTCACTTCCTAAAATCAAAAATTAGTTAGCCACAGTTCTAATCTCATTAAAGGAATCAACACTCAACAAAGATCTTTGACTCCTCCATTTCTTCTGCTTCATTCTTCAAAAAGGAATCTTATTCCAGCGGCACCAAACCCAATGAAATTTCAGTCTCTTTCTCTGAACTATGAAATTCTGATCAAGAGCCTGACTTGAACTATAAACATTTCTCCATCAGTTCATGAAACCAAGAAAACAAACCTTTCAAAAAAGAAAAGACTTAAAATATTTTGTCTTTTCTTCTGTGGTGCCCTTCTAATTATCTTTTTCCACTGAAGTTCCTTTTCAATGAGTTCAAATTGAGAAGGATCTTGCCAGGTATCTGTCAATTTTGGATGGCCTCTGCCTGATTGCAAGACTTTAGGTTCAAGTCTTGGCTTTTATTGATAATTTTCTGTCTCCTTCATCAAGTGCGTCAACAGCCTGCAATAATATTGTTCAGGATGAGCCAAGATCATTGAATTGAGCTTCTCATGTAACTGAGAATTGTTGAGCAGTTCATCAACATTGACCTTTAAAAATTCAAAAGGATCAAATATTAGTCAAGTAGGAATAATCATTCAAAAAGCATTAATCCCATTAAACCAACTTACAGAACTAGAACTGCAGGGGTCATAATCTAACCTCCACTGAGGATGAAAATCCCCAGGCACAACAGAGCCTCTTGAAGCTAGTAGGTCACCTATTTGGTGGGCACAGGGCAAACCCATAGTCATTGAGTATGACTTGGTGCACACTTCCCCATCATGGTTCCACTTTAATCTCTCTAATTGATCCACAAAAAGTCTGATTGCCTGTAAAGACGCCTTGTATCCCAATGGTAACAGTTAAGTAGGAATAACCATTCCAATCTTTATTTGAGAGTTGTAAAGGGCAGCCTGAACCAATTTGATTTGATTGGAAAATTTCCCCTATAGGTTTTTCCAAAAATACAAAATGTTTCCCAACAAATTTGCAAGGAATCATTTGAGAGCAGCATGGGACCCTTCAACCCAAGACATTGTTTTACATCCAAATTCAGGGTTTTTGCAAGTCCAAGACATTAAAAAAATCTCTTTGAAACAGAGATATTACAATCAATATACTCAAGCAAATCCTCATGGTCTTGGCACCACCCCTGGGGGATTGCATACCCCCAAACATGCGTTAAAACTGCGGTGTATGGGGGTACACAACTCAAACACGCCGTGTACGGGGGATATACAGCCCTCCAGGGGTTGCGCGTGTTTGAGACGACCCCTTGGGCAGGTGTAGACACATTTTTTGGCCTGCATGTGCATTTTGGACGCCTTTATGGGCCCCCACGCGTAAATTGGGCCATGTAGGGCCCTAAAAAACTCCCACACAACTGGGAATCATGAATTTATCATCACCCTTAAAAAATGACAAGGACTCATTAAAAAAAACAACCCATTGCAGAAAAAATAAGTATAGTTATAAAATTACCTCTTCCTCTGATTCCTCCTTATTTTTTCCCTTTGCTTCCCTTGGATGGCCTTGCACCTTTTTGAAACCTGAACACATAAGAAAAAACAAATTGATTATGAAATTTGATATATTTTTTTTCCAAACAAAGAGTTACTGACCTTTGAATTTGCTGTGCATTTCTTCTTTGGCCTCCCTCTCCTCTTGGGTTCTTCTAAATATTCAAAACCAGATGGATCTCTTTTGCTTGAGGACTGAGAGATCTTCTTGAAATTATTGGATGCTCATTTAGGTCTTCCTCTTACTTTGTATCTTTGAGTGGAATTTGGCTCTTCAATCGGGGTAAGTTGATATCTGCCACTTTAAAGCTTCATGATTTCACCCAGATAATAGAGCTGTTCTACAGGTGGAAAATTTCTGAATTCTTCAAAAATTTTAGTGAAATATAGTTTTTCATTACTTTCTTTGGTTGGAACTTCAAATTTTTCTGAATCTTAAGTTGATTCAGGGTTCACAGTAAACTGGAGAAAGGAAAGTGAAAATGAATCAGGAAATTATTCATTTGAGAATGAATCCCAACAAAAAAATAGAGAAGAACTTGATGAGATGGGAGCTTTGAAATTCCATTGAGGATGAAAATCATCAAGTTGGAAGAGCTCACCCTTTCTGATGGCCAATTTGACTATGCGAAAACATGGTATACCCATTTAAGAAGAGTAATCACAGTTGTGGCAATTGTTGGAAGAATCAGTAACTTGATGAAATGAATGAATTATTTTGAGGGAAAAGTGGCTGATTTTCCCAGAAAGATGATCCACACAGTGAGGAAAACCAATGAGATGCTTGAATTATTTCTGAGAGGCTTCAATGGTTCTCTCATGGGTTTGGATGGTGATGGAACTGTAAATTTTTTGAAATAAATTATACAAAGAGCCAATAGAAGAATGGATGAATATTTTAATGTAGGATTGAAAAACTTCTATTGTTGATTTACTTGTGTTTCCAAAGTGAAAGTATTTTTTTTGAAAAATAGGAGACAAATTTTCTTTTTAGAAGAATCCAGTTTTCAAGAAGGTAGTCAGAAGTGGGAGGATTCCAGACCAGAGAAATTTTTCTGAAGTTTTCCTGATAGCTTGATTCAAAGTTTGAATAGACCAACTGATGCAATTTTTTCTGGAATAGCTTCCATTCATCTTCAGATTTAAAGTGCTTCCTGAAATGAGTTTGAATATTCTTAAAAATGTGCCAGAAACAGAGAAGATGATGATAAGAAGGGAAAACTGATTCAATTAAACAAATAAGTGCTTGTTCCATGTCTGCCACAATCACAGTAGGTTCTTTATCTTCAATGATTTCCTGAAGTTCAGTCAGGGCCCAATAATAGTTCTGTTTTTTCTCTTGAGATGAAAAAAAGAAGGCAACTGAAAAGCTTCTAGCAGATTTTTTTACCCCAAGAATATGAAGAAGGGGCATTCCAAACTTGTTGGTTTTATATTTACAGTCAATCATAATGAGAGTAGGGAAAAGTTTGAGAAGTTTCATGAAATCAGGGTGTGAAATGAATAATAAAGTAATTTTACCATCCATATTTTTCATTTTTCAGTAAACAGAAGAATTCCAAAGTTTCAGTATAAGTGCTTCCACAGGAATGTTTTTATTTGGGATCTTTTGTTGTAAATTGTAGGGAGATTTGTATAGATATGTGATGATGAGTTTTGTATAAGAGAGTTGAGAATTTTTCAAGGGGGAACTCCAGCCTTGGATAAATTTTCAACCACCTCCTTTTGCTCCCCTTGGATTCTTCTGTGGATGGGATGAGTGGAAGGATCAATGGAAGGTGGATGGTTTTTCTCTGGACATATAACCTTCACCTCCCAAGCACCAAATCTTTTTGAAAAATTACCTGATAAACTGAAAGGAAAATTGGTCTTTCTTGATTTTTTCAGTTTGGTGGTATCTTTGCTGGGTTTATATTCCCCAGATTTGTCACATTGATAAGTTTAGGCCTTATTCTTGCAATTTTATACTCTGGTAGATATGGCATATCCATGGGACTGTCCACATGATTTGATAGCATAAACCAGCTCCTCCTTTTGATCATATGATAGATCAGGAGGAGGGACCAGACGGATGGAATAAAGATTTTAAGTATATGAAGGGGGAGCAAGAGGAGTAGAATTAATTGTTTGATTAGATGAGATAATGGAGGATGGGCCTGGTGAAACAGTTGAAACAGTTCTGAAAAGTGAGTGGATGTTTGTCATACAAACACCCCACGTACTGGAGGGGATCTTTAGGCAATTGTGAGTGCAAGGACAATTGCAAGGTAGCAAGGTGCTAACTGCAAGATATGATTGAAGGCAAGTAGCAAGAGGGATGGAGTTTGTTACGCAGAGTTGAAACTAAGGTAAGACCC
This sequence comes from Puccinia polysora, assembly GCA_025617555.3. Lineage (NCBI taxonomy): Eukaryota > Fungi > Basidiomycota > Pucciniomycetes > Pucciniales > Pucciniaceae > Puccinia > Puccinia polysora. The sequence goes on from CM062626.1 coordinate 30,426,545, forward strand.
AATGTGATAGTATTTCCTTAGAAAAGCATATAAAATATGAAATTAACTAACTGAGGAAACAATCTGCAGGCCAGGAGTGAGTCCTTATAAGTTAATTTGGAGTGACTAGGTAAAATCTTATGGAAATTCTTCTACAGCTAGAGAGCATGATGCAATGGATGATAGGAATGGAAGAGGAAGATGAAATTGAACAATACACCATCTCTGGAGTCATAGCGTGGGTGAAAGACAAGAGGACCATGCAAGTATGTACCCTAGTAAATGTGATGCATGAAGGAATGACATGAGATGACACTGCAAATGAACAAAAGTAGTAACAGAGGTGAAAATGCAGGGAAGGGTGTAAGTCCAAAGATGGAACTATACAATTGATGTAGCTTGATGATTGTACAAGCTAAAAAAGTAGCATAACCAAGAATGGAAGTCTGAGGGCTGAGATACCCAAGGAGAGATGGAGCAATGTAAAAAAGGATGGTTGACCAACTGCAAGGTGTTGCAGGTATAGAATGAGTTTCCAAGATTGGAAGTTTATTGCACAAGCCTGTGGTAGTAAGCAGATTGCACTATTGATGGTGTGCATTAATGTTTGTCATGCTTAAGACTGAGGTAGATGTTAACAATGAGAAGGGTATATCAAAAAGTGAGGAAAAAATAACCCTTAACTCTGGAGTTTGATAATTTTCTATTGAGTAATTGGAAAAAAATATGCTGTTGTTTATAAGTATCTGGAGTGTTGAGTTGTTTTGATGAGTGGTTTCTGGTGTGGTGTGGTGTGGTGTTGTGTTGTGTGAGGAGGTGTGGTGTGAGGAGGTGTGGTGAGGTGTAGTGAGGTGAGGTGTGGTGATGGGAGGGTGGAACAGGTCAAGGGGGTGGTTTATGAGATAATTGGAGCTCTCCAAGATGGGTGGTTGTCCCTGTAAACATTTTTCAGTCATATTGAATCTATGCATGTGAAGGGCTCAAAGAAGAGTTAATTTTTCAGATTTTTTGGTTTTTTGATGGAATTTTATGATGTCAAAAATGAAATCCAAAAATTCTGAAAAAAATCTTAAAAAGCTCTTTAATAGTTCTATTAAAATTTAAAAAGCTTGAAAAAACAAAAAAAAAATCTGCCAAAATGGTCAACATAAGGATCCAAAAGTCCAATGAGAAAATTGGATTTTTTAAATTGATTGCTTTTTTAAAGGAATTTTTTAAGGCAAAATAATACATCCAAAAAATCTACAAAAAATAGTTAAATGCTCCTTACCTGTTGGTTTAACCTTATGATAGCTTGAATAACCCAAAAAATGAAATTAAAAGGAAAATGAAAGGATTCAAATGTCCAAAGAGAAATTTGATTTCTTTTATTTTTTTGTGTTTTTTGAAGGAATTTTTTAAGATGAAAGGATACACCCAAATATTATGAAAGAAATGTTTTAAAGCTCTTTTAATGTTGTTTAAAAGTTATTGCAGCTGAAATAACCAAAAAAAACCAATTCAAATGGCCAAAATAAGCATCCAAAAACCCATGCAAAAATTTGTTGGTACAGAATTTTTTTCATTTTTTGATTGCATTTTTGAAGGGGTTCTAATGGCTCAAAAATTACCATGGATCTTGGTTGGGGGTTTTAGAACACAAGCTATGGGGCTGCAGAGTCAGAATTCAAAAAAAAAAATTAATCCTTGAAACTCAAATGAAATAAAGGATTTTTGCATGAAATATCAAAGGGCTGAGACTACAAAACAATGTCAAAATGCATGAAATAAAGGGTTGGATGAATGAGAAAAATAGTTCCCTAAAAATAAATAAATAAAAATGAAAACAAACAAATTTTTTCATTTATTAGAAAAAACACCAAAAAAGGAAAAAAAATGAAAAACTACAAGTAATTTCAACTTGACTAGCCCTAAAGTAAAAACACCAAAAATTAAATAAACCATGAAAGAGTCTATGGAGCAGCCCTGAAGTAACAGTGCCTAAAAAACAAGTGCAAATTTACTAGCCCTCAAGTAAAATTGCCAAAAAATACAAGTTCAAACTGACTAGCCCTAAAGTAAGTGAAAACACCATAAAAAAACAAGTTCAACTTGTGTTAAGCTTATCCCATCAAAAGAACTAAAACTACTCCTTATGATGGGATAGGCCCAACACAAGTTGAAATGAATTAACAATGATACCTCATTCAAAACAATCAACATAATGATGTTAAATCAAAACACTCAACATGATGATGTTCAAAATGTGATAACCCTTTATATTAATAGAACTACCAGATCAGCATCAGAATCCAAAACCAAATGATGAAATTAAAATGATGCCTATAAATTAGGATACAACTCAAGTTTATCTTTGAGGTGATCAACCCAACCAGAGGCTTTTTTAGAAATAATGGAATGTGGTTTGGAAACTATGGGCAGGATTGGAATCACATCTCCCTTAAGAACAATCTGGACCCAATGGTTATTGTTAAAAATTAAATGAATATTGTGTCTGATGCTTCTTTTACACCCATTGTGATAGGATTATAAGTACAAAATGAATTAATGAAATGAAACATATTTTTCTTTGATAAGTATCAGCTATTATTTTACCCATATCCAACTTTGAAAGCCATTTTAAAGAGGGAATCTTTTCATTGGTGTCATTAACATCAAGTATTTTTTCTACTTTTCAACATCTTGGATGCCTCCGAGGATCATAGAATAGCAATTCTTAGCTTTCATCAATGTTTCAATCAATAAGTTGTAAATTAAACCATCCATGATCATCATACCCAAGTGATTTTGAAATTACTCAGAATCCGCAAATCCCAAACCTCCACCAAGAACTTATGTAAGTTCCCAGGTATTTGATTGAGGTAATTATCTTCATAAAATCAAAAATTAGTTAGCCAAAATTATAATCTCATTAAAGAAATTAATAATCACCAAAGATGAGCTTCTGTTTGACTCCTCCAATTCTTCATCTTCCTCCCTCAGAAAGGAATTTGATTCCAACGGAAGGGAACCTAATGGAATTTCAGTATCTTTGACTGAAATATTAAATTAAGATGAAGAAAATTCCTTGCACTACAGAAAAATTTTCCCATAAGTTCATTAAACCATAAAAATGAACATTTCTCAAAATAAAAGACTTACTATCTTTGGTCTTTTGGGTCCCCTTTTAAACCTTTTTCACCTCTGAATTGCTCTTTCAACATTTTCAAATGTTGAGAGTTCACAACAAGTTGCTTTCAATTTGGGTTGCCTGTGGCTTGACCTAAACACTTTTGGCTCAAGCATTGTCTTGCAAATCAAAACTGCTGCATGCTTGAGCATTGACCTTAGAATCTCCAATGTAAATTCTTTAGGTTTTTCCCTATACATGGACTTCCACTTGTTAAACATCTGAGATTCTTCATCAAGCCCCGTGTCTCTTTTAAGCTTTCAAAAACCAAAAATAATAATTAATTTTTAAATTTCATAATTTATCTTTCAATTGAATAATTGGTACCCTTCAAAAAAAACCACTTGCTTCATTGGAAGGGTCATAGTCTAACTGCCACTGAGGATGAAAATTCTCAGGCACAAAGGATCCAATTGATACTCTCATTTCACCTAAAATGTGGGAACATGGCAAGCCCATTGTTTTTGAATATGAATTTGAGAACACCTTGCCATCATTTTTGTGCTTTAAATTCTCAAAATTGTTCCCCCATGAGTTTAATTGCCTCAATCAACAATTTATATCCCAAATGTAACAGTTCTGTTGGAAGAACTGTTCCTAACTTCATCAAAGAGTTTTTAAGTGACGCATGGACTGATTGGATCTGGATTTCAATTTTTCATTCAAGGTGTTTCCACACATCCAAAATGTTCCCCAAAGATCCCACAAGTAATTTTTTGAATAGAATTGGCCCCTTATACCCAAGAAGTTGTTTTATTTCCAAAGTCAGGATTGACACAAGTCCACACTGTTAAAAATTTCTCTTTTATAGGGAAAATATTCTTTTTCATACACTTGTGCACATACTCATGGTCTTTAAAGAAACACTGTATACAAGTTTCAAATTGAGCAATCCCAGCAGAGATTAATAGAATAAGCAATAAATTGGCATACTCTGAGTTCTGCATCATTGACTTCTGCCTCCCCCTTGGTTTTAGAGGCCCCATACTTTTCCCAAAGAGTCATAAAAATTTTCCATCCTTCATTTTAATTACTGAAGCTCACTTTAAAGTTTTCTTGAATGTTTTTAGACATGTGAAAGGCGCAAAACTGTCTGGATGAATCAGGGAAACTATGTTATATTGCACAAATCAGAGCTTTTTCATGGTCCATCAAAAAGAATTTTGGAGGCTTCTTGAGATCATAAGCCAAATACTTTAATGCATTCAAAGACCAATTGTAGAACTCATACATTTCTTTTGTTATAAAAAAAAGCATTTGTAAAATTTCTCTTGTTGGCTGTCATTCCAACAACATGCAATAGAGGGATGTTGCATCTATTTGTTTTATAAGTACAATCCAACCAAGAAATGTGATTGAATTTTTTGCCAAGTTTTATAGAATCAGGAGAAGCCAAGTAAAGGGCCTCTAAGTGACCCTCTCCACCAAATTTGGACCTGCAAAACCACTGGGATTCCTGGAGCATTTCCAATGGAACATCCATAAACCCTTTTGCATCCAGTTCTGAAAGCTTTACCTTCCGCATGGTGTTATAGATGGTTCTATTATCAATTTATTCTCCACCATCAATCTTGCTAAATTTAATTTTAAGCTGAACAAAATTGAGCCCATCTTTCATGCCTTCTTCAAGTAGATCCAAGGCTTTCCCAGAAATTCTCCTCAGTTGAGAATGCACTGAAGGGCTTTCAGATGGTTGATGATTGTGTAGTCCGTTTCTAATGGAGAGATGCCACATGGGATCTGCTACTTTAAAACTTGCACAGATGATGAATTGAAACCAAACCCTCCTAGGATGAGTTTGCCTTTGACGTTCAGTGAGATATGGCCCTTCATAAACCCCAAATCTGTCACATGCTAGATCAACATATTTGTCCTTCCTTGACTTGAATATTGTCAATGCCTAGCCATGAATGGCTGCCCATTTTTGAAAGTAAATCTTGGCTTATTTCCTACTAGCAAAGGCTGTCACAGGAGGAGGGTCAAGCGGGTCTAGCTCCCCTTAGTTTCATAGTTACATGGTTCCATTATTATTGATCAAGCAAAATCCTTCTCAGTCAAATGAAATATGAAATGTGACCCACCAACTTTAGTCAATTCCAGTGGTGACAAAACATCTTGTTCCAGTTTTGAAGAAAAGTCTTGTTCCTCAATTTTAACCCTAGATTAGGATGCAATTGGGTCTTCCAATTAGTTATTTCCAAATACCTACCCAAATCCCTGGATTGAATCAAAGCTTTGTTAACAACCCTTTCAACCAAGTCGGTTAACACAGCCATTTTAAAACCAGGAGGGCTTGGGCTTGCCACTGTTCCCATAAGCCAAAAATATCAAATGGCAATTTAGTATTCAAATAAATTTGAAATCCAACAAATCCAAAATTTTGCTCACTTTTGGGTTGAGAAAAATAAATTTATGCAATGGGCATGTGTTGTGTGTGCACAAGGTTTGTTTCAAGAGTTTGCGTTTCCAATAGGCAGAAAGAAGTTTTCAATTGATTTTTTTGGTCCAATAATAGTCCCAAATAGTATTCCAGATCCCCAAATTTGGGTTGAAAGCACTCAAATGTTGTCCAGGGGTACCTAGGTACCCCAAATCTCCCCTCAAATGGCCCATTTGGGGGGGGGGGGGGTAGGGGAGGGGGAGTACACCAAATGGTCCAGGAAAACAGGCCCCACCCCTGCTCACAGCTTGTAAATTCCCCAGGGGGTTGGGAAGCCCCAATTGCGACCCTTTATAGGTTGCAATGCCCCAATTGAGACTTGAAATGGGTTGCAATTGGGGGTTTGAAACCCCCTGAGGGATGCAAAAGTCAGGAGCAACTTGGCTTGCTTCTTGTTGGGCTGTGAATTGCCGTTTGCAACCCATGTGGGTTTTGAAAAGCAATTCACGCCTGTTTTCAACCCTTAGGTTGCCAATTTAACATTGGCCTAACTCATACCAAACATAAAAAAACACATAAAAAGGCCAAATATACCTATAGCATGAGAAAAATTAAAATTTGTCAAACTGTACAGAAAAAACCATTTGAGTAGTTTGATAAGAATAATATTACAAAAATAATTATTTTTGACATAATTTAAATATATTTTTATCAAAAGTAAAAAAGCAAGAAAAATGGCACATGAACCCATTTACTTTCAGTAATTGAATTCTCATTATAAATTACAAAATAAATTCCCTCAAGCTCAACAATAAAAAAGAAAGATCAAAATTTTATTTATTTGATAAAAATTGAAATTTATCATGGAATGTACATACTATTGTTTCAAACATGAAGAAACATAGAAAAATTTTAATAATTTTCAATTGGAGTATTCCAAATTTTTTCAAATTTATCACCCAAAAAAAATCAAGTACAACATTACTTAAGAAAAGATCAGAAATTAATTTCTTTGAATAAAATTTGATATTTATGATGGAATGTAGATGATTTTTGAAAAATGCAAAAAATAATTAAAACATGCTAATTAAACTTTATTCTAGAAAGCAATTCAAATATCTTCAAAAATTCCAACAAGAAATCTTCCAGGTACAAGAGAAATAAGAAATATTCATTTCTTTTTGTTCAAAGAAATTTATTTTTGATATTTCTTTGATTATTATTTCACTTGATGGATTTTATTTTGAAATTTTGAATCATGTTCAACTTGCTCTGATAAATGAGGGTTTTCTGGCATTTTTGAGGTTTTTTTATGCATGGTGAAAATTTATTTACATTTGATAAGAAGTAATAATTTTTATTCAAAGGAATAAAATTTTGATTGTACAATTCTTATTGAATCAATCAGTCAATTATTTCATTGGGATATTTGAACATTTTTTAATTCCCCTCATGAAATGGATGAATTTAGAATTTTTTCATGTATTTTTATGTTTGGTATGAGGTATTTCAATCCCACCGGAAAGATCACTTCTTATTCAAAGAAACCATTTTGGAATATCCTATTTTTCTATTTTTGGGCTTGATGATAATTTTTCTGAATTTTTTCAGAATATTTTAATCCTCCTTATGAAATATAAATATGTAAAACTTTTGTTTTTATTTCATTTCTGGTACAAATGTATTTAAATTCCATCAGAAATTTTGAGTTTTCTTCAAAGAATTTTTTTCATAATTTTCATAATTTTTCATGTACTTGATGATTTTTTGTTGAAATATATGACAAAATTTGAATTTTCTTCATCAAATAGAGCATATCAGAGTTAGAAAATCCTCCATTTTTTTGAAAAACCTGCCATTTTAAAGACAGGTTTCTGGAACACACATACCCCCTAATTGGTGTATTTCAAAATGGTGTGTTTCATGGGAATTGTGGATTTTAAACATCAAATCCACCATTTATGAATCAGCATCCACATACATAAACCATCCAATTCATGCAAAATATCCATCCACACCTCCAAATCAGCAAATCTATACCAATCCCATCTCCAATTGGGTGTATTGGAGTTAGGCCACCACTATTTTTTTAATGTCAGGTTTCAGAAAAGGGAAATCTTAAATTTGCAACCCTACACAACCTGCTCAAAACTCCCAATGGGTTGTGTGGCATAGTTTGCGGCCCATCTGGGTTGTGAAAAGCTTTTTGCAACCCATCTCAGGGGTGAATGGCCTTTCTCAACCCAAATGGGTAGCAAACCACGCAACACAACCCATTTTGAGTTGTGAACAGGTTGTGTAGGGGCGCAAATTTCAAATTTTCATTTATTTAAATTTATTATTATTTTTTTATTTTTTTATTTTTTTATTGGGTAATGGTAAATTCACGGCTACAGAGCTGTGTACACAGCTCAATGGGCCGTGTGGGACCCTAAACAACTCAAATGAGCCGTGTGACATGCTAAACGGCTCAAATGGTACGTGTGGCATGCTACATGGCTCATATGGGCTGTGTGGCATGCTACACGTCCCATTTAAGTTTTACAGCACGCTAAACAACTAAAAGCAAGTTTTGTAGCCTCCACTAAATCATAAATAATGAATAATAAATAATAAATTATAAATTATAAATTTTAAATTATATATAATATATAATAAATAATAAATAATAAATGAAAAATAATAAATAATAAATAATAAAAAATAAATAATAAATAATGAAGAATAAAGAATAAACAATAAACAATAAACAATAATTAATAATTAATCATAAATTATATATAATAAATAATAAATTTTAAATTATATGGAGTAGTGTATGGGCCCTACACAACTCCCACAGGCCATGTGGGGCCGTGTAAATTGCTCTCACACGCCTGGAGCCGTGTACACGGCTCCCACACAGCTGGAGCCATGAATTCAAAATCACCCTTTTTAATTTTTTTATTTTTTTATTTTTTTATTTTTTTATTTTTTTATTTTTTTATTTTTTTATTTTTTTATTTTTTTATTTTTTTATTTTTTTATTTTTTTATTTTTTTATTTTTTTATTTTTTTATTTTTTTATTTTTTTATTTTTTTATTTTTTTATTTTTTTATTTTTTTATTTTTTTATTTTTTTATTTTTTTATTTTTTTATTTTTTTATTTTTTTATTTTTTTATTTTTTTATTTTTTTATTTTTTTATTTTTTTATTTTTTTATTTTTTTATTTTTTTATTTTTTTATTTTTTAATTTTTTAATTTTTTAATTTTTTAATTTTTTAATTTTTTAATTTTTTAATTTTTTAATTTTTTAATTTTTTTATTTTTTTATTTTTTTATTTTTTTATTTTTTTATTTTTTTATTTTGGTGATGTTAAATTCACGGCTCCAACCGTGTGGTAGTTGTGTAGGGCCCTACATGGCTCAAATGAGCCACAGGGGCCCATAGACAACTACAAAGGGCCGTTTCAAACACACAGGACCCCCAGGGGGTTGTGTAGGAGCTGTGAAACCCCCAGAAATGGCTAATTTGAGCCATGTACCCCTGTAAACAACTCAAAACCGCTGTGTTTTGGGGTGCACAACCCCCCAGAAGCCATGCCAGAATTTTGGGCACCCCCTGGACCACACTTGGGTTCTGTCAACCCAAATTTGGGATCAACACATACTTTGTGGGACTGTTGTTCCACACCTAGCAATCCCAAAGATACTTTAAAGTGAAACCAAAGTGAAAGTAAAGTGAAAATTGAAATCATATAAAATTCTGCAAACAATTCTTTCTCAACTCCAAAGTGAGCAAAATTTGTTTGTTCAATTGAAAGTTGGATTGAATACTGAAGTATACCATTGCTTTTTTTTGCATGGGAACAGTGGAAAGCCCTCCTTCTTCTGACATGGCTGTGTGGAAGGTCTACATTGATAGTGCCATGAACAAAGCTTTGGAAAAAGAAAAAAAGGATTTGGGTAGTGAAACATTGGAAGCCCCAATTGCATCCTCATCAAGGGTGACAATTGAGGAACAAAATTTTTTGCAGTGGGATTTGACCTCTGGTCATCAGTAAAATTTTATTTTACTGGTCTTTGCCAGATTTAATTTGATTGAAACTGATGGAGTGCATGCCATCAATAAAACTATGTAACTATGACAGATCCACTTCAACCACTTCCTGTGAGAGCTTTTCCTACTAGGGAAGAGGCAAAAAACTATTGTCAAACATGGGAAATGAAGCATGGTTATGCTTTAACAGTTTTCAACTCAAAGCGTGACCAATATGTGGATTTGACATGGTTCCTATTCAGGAAAACTTCTTACCAAACGGTCTAGACAAACTCACACAAAGAAGGTTGGGTGCAAGTTTTTAATCCATGCAAGTCTCGCAAAGGCAGACCCCTTGTGGCAAATCTCCTATAAAGAAAGGCAACATAACCATCAACCATCTGAAAATCCCTCTGTGCATACTCAACTGAGGAGAATCTCTGGAAAAGCCTTGGATTTACTTAAGGAAGGCATGAAAGATGGGCTCAATACATTAAAACTTAAGAGGAAATGGAGCAAGATTGATGGGCGGGATTATGTTGAATAAAAAAAAATTTATAACACTAAGCAGAAGGTGACGCTTGCAGAACTAAAGGGTGAAGGTGTTATGAAGGGACTCTATGAACAGCTTGAAGAAACAAGTTGGATTCACTGGTCAAAAGTTCATTGGAGAGGGTCACTTGGAGGCCCTGTACTTAGGACATCCTGAGGCAGTAAAGCTTTCAAAACAATTCCATCATAATGCTATTTTGGATTGTACTTATAAAAAAAATAAGTAAAAACCCCACTATTTCATGTTGTTGGAATGACAGCCAATCGGAAAACTTTCACAAAAGCTCTTGTTTTTATAACAAAAGAAAAGTTTGAGTTCTACAGTTGGTCTGTAAATGCATGAAAGGAGTTGGCTTATGATCCTGAGAGACTTCCAAAATTCTTTGTGAAGGACTGTGAAAAAGCTCTGATTTGTGCTATTGAATCTAGTTTCCCTGAGTCATCAAGACAATGTTGGACTTGGCACTTGTCTAAAAACATACAAGCAAACTGTAAAGCATGCTTTGTTAATGATTTTGAAGGATGGAAAAGCTTTATGACTTGTCGGGCAAAGTATGGGGCCTCAAAGACCAAGGAGGAGGCAGAGGTCAATGACACGGAACTCAGAGTAGGTCCAAATGACAGCTTCTTATTCTTCCTAGTTTTGGGTTCTGACCTCTTGATTTGTATAGTGTTTCTTGAACAACTATGAGGATGTACTCGAGTATATGAAAAATAAAATTTTCCCTATCAAGGAGACGTTTTTAACAGTGTGGACTTGTATAAAGCCAGATTTTGGAAACAAAAAAACATCTTGGGTTGAAGGGGCCCATGCAACTCTCAAAAAATTCCTTGCAAACTCTTTTGGAAACATATTGGATGTTTGGAAAATCCTTGACGGAAAAGTTTCAAATCAAATTAAATTGGTTCATGCGTCACTTTATAACTCCAGAATTAAGTTAGGGAAAGTTCTTCCACCTGGACTTTTATGATTTGGTTAAAAATTGTCATTAGAGGCAATTCATCTTGTTAGGGAACCATTTGAGAAATTACAATGTGATCATGATGGCGAAGTGTGCACCAAGTCATATTTCAAGCTATGGGATTTCCCTGTTCCCACCAAATAGGTGACCTTCTAGCATTCAGAGGATCAGTGGTACCCAAAGATGTTCATCCTCAGTGGAGATTGGACTATTTCCCTCAAGTTATAGTTCTGTAAGTTGGCTTAAGTTGGATTGTTCAAGCTGGATTTTTAAAATCACTATGTGATTAATGCTTTTTGATTAATGATTCCTAATTCACTAATGGTTGATCCTTTTGAATTTTTCAAGTGCAATGTTGATGAAATTCTAAGCATTCCTCAGTTACGTGAAAAATTGAATGCAATGATCTTGGAATCTCAAGATCATGAGCAAAGCCACCTATTGAAGTATATCATTCAGAAGATTACAAAATATCAATTGAAGCCAAGACATGAACCTAAAGTCTTATAATCAAGTAGGGGCAGGCCCAAATTGACAGATACTTGGCAAGACCCATCTTGGTTTGAGAATGTTGAAAAACCAATCAAGTGGCAAAAAAGGACTAGTAGGGATCCAAAAAAGAAAAGACAAAAGATTGTAAGTCTTTTCTTTTGGGATATGTTCATTTTTTTGGTTTAATAAACTTAGTTACTAACTAATGATGAATTTTTAGTAAAAGTAGGCAGAATATGAATCTTAATTTCATAGTTCAGAGGAAGAGACTGAAAGTGAATTGGGATCACTTAATTTGGAATCAGAATCCTCTTCAGAGGAAGATAACGTTCAGCAAATCTCAAACAGAAGCTCAACTTTTGTGAGTATTCATTTAATTGATCTGATTAAAGAAATGATTAATAAGTTAGTTTTAATGATAAGAACCAAACGTGAAATACCTCAATCAAATACCAAAGAAATTCTATAAGTTCATGGGTGAGGTTTGGGATCCCATTGGAGATGGGAATTGTGGATTTAGAGTCATTTCTAAATCTCTTCGTTCTGAAGAACATGGTTGGTTTGAAGTTAGGAAGACAATGACTGAAACATTAGCAAAACATAAAGCATGCTAGATTAAGATGCTTGGTGGTGCAAAGGAGTTTGAAAAGATTAAAAAAAGATTTGATTTTGAAGACATCAATGAAAAGATTCCCTCCTCAAAATGGCTGGCTAAATCAGATATGGGCCAAATCATAGCAGACACATATTCCAGACCTATATGTTTCATTTCATTTGAGTCATGTGATACTTATAATCCAATGAAAAATGGTGTTACTGATCAATCAGATCCAATGTTCATTTACTTTGTAAACAATAACCACTGGGTTCTATTAGTACTTGAGGGAGAAATGATTCCAATCCCGCCCATTGTAGCAAAACCGCATTGCTTGATTTCTAAAAAAGTGTCTGATTGGGTTGATCATCTCAAAGATCAACTGCAAATGTATTCTAGATTTTAATAGAATTTGACTCCATTTAATCATTGGGTTTCTTTTAAATTGTAATTCTAATGCAGCTAACAATTTCCATTAATTTAAAGGGTTATCACATTTTGAAAATCATTATGTTGAGTGTTTTGAGTTAACCTCATTATATTAAGTGTTTTGAATGAGAGTTTAATGGTAAGTCAGTTCAACTTGTGTTGGGCTGATTCTATCAAAAGCTTAAATTATGTTAAGCTTGGGATGGTATCAGCTTAACACAAGTTGAACTTGTTTTTTTTTGGTGTTTTTACTTTAGGGCTGGTCAAAATAGTTGTATTTTTTTGGGCACTTTTAGTTTAGGGCTTGTCAAAAGACTTCTTTAATTTTTGGGCCCTTTTACTTTAGGGCTAGTCAAGTTGAATTTACTTTAGGGCTTGTCAAGTTACTTGTATTTTTTTTGGTGTTTTTACTTTAGGGCTTGTCAAGTTACTTGTCTTTTTTTTGGTGTTTTTTGTTGAGGGCTAGTCAAGTTACTTGTGTTTTTTGGGTCTTTTTACTTTAGGGCTAGTCCATTGGATAGTACCAGTTTTGTTTGTTTTTTATTTATTTATTTATTTGTTTTTTTAACCAAAAAATGAACATTCTTTGATTTTTTGGTTGATTTCTGTTTTTTTGGAAGGTTTATTTAGTTTATGGGTTATGTTAGTACCCTTTCATTCTTCTTTTTTTTTTTTTTTTTTTTTTTTTTTTTTTTTTTTGGCTCACCACAGTCCAGTGGCGTGTGGGATGCCAAACGCCGGTGGACCAGGCTGGGTTGGCTGCGTGACTCTTGAATCCGTGGGGGATTTTACACAGCTCAGATTGGACAGTGTGGCGTGCCACACAGCCCTATTAAAACCGTGTGCACGGCTCAATGAGCTGTGAATTTAACATTTCCCTTGTATTTTTCTATTTTTCTATTTTTCTATTTTTCTATTTTTTTATTTTTTTATTTTTTTATTTTTTTATTTTTTTATTTTTTTATATTTTTATTTTTTTATTTTTTTATTTTTTTATTTTTTTATTTTTTTATTTTTTTATTTTTTTATTTTTTTATTTTTTTATTTTTTTATTTTTTTATTTTTTTATTTTTTTATTTTTTTATTTTTTTATTTTTTTATTTTTTTATTTTTTTATTTTTTTATTTTTTTATTTTTTTATTTTTTTATTTTTTTATTTTTTTTATTTTTTATTTTTTGTTTATTTTATTTCTTTATTTTATTTCTTTATTTAATTTATTTATTTAATTTATTTATTTATTTATTTTATTTATTTATTTATTTTATCTATTTATTCAATTTATCTATTTATTTAATTTATCTATCTATTTTTATTTATTTATTTATCTATTTATTTATGTAGTTATTTATTTATTTTCTTCTAATTTACTTCCTTATATGAATTTTTAATTTACTTACTTACTGATTTCTTTTTTTCACAACTCATGTGGGTTGTGAACCTCCATTCACAACTCATATGGTTTGCAAAAGGCTTTTTAAACCCATTCACAAATTTAAAATTTCCCTTCAGCAAAGTAACAAAATTTCTGACATGCTATTTGAAATCAAAGAAACCCACTTCTTAACATTAGACATGTCAGAGTTACCTGGAAATAAATGGTGTTTTTCAGATAAAGTATTTAAGGTTTTTTGAAACCTCAACCACACATCAGTCCATGTCATAAACCCCTGGTTTTACACCTCCTTGGACCTCTTACCTCATTGGAAAAATCTGATTCCCCACTCTTATCACTCCATTGATCTTATCACTTTATTACTCTCATAACTTCCTTACTCTCATCACTTTATTTATCTCATAAATTTATTGCTATCATCACTTTCTTGCTCTCATCATTTTATCACTCTCATCACTTTATTCATCTTATGACTTCATTGCTCTTATCACTTCATCAATCTCATCAATTCATCACTGTAATCACTTTATTGATCTCATCACTTTATAAATTTAAGCAACTTAATGCTCTTGTAACCTCATCCATCTTATCACTCCATCAATCTCATTGCTTGCTCACTGTAATCACTTTATTACTATCATCACTTCCTCACTATCATTACATTATCACTCTAATCACTTTATTGCTGTCATTAATTTATTACTCTTATCAATTTATCCCTTTTATCCCTATTACTGCTCTTATCACTTCCTCACTCTCATCACTTTATTGCTCTCATCACCTCATCACTCTCATCATCTTATTGCTCTCATTACTTCATCAATTTCAACAATTTATCTCTCTCATCACTTCATCACTGTCATCACTTTATTGCTCTCATCACTTCAGTATTCTCATCACTTCATCATTCTCATCAATTCATCACTCCCATCACTTGATTTCTGTTATTGATTCAAGACTTTCATCTCTTCATTGGATTTCATTTTTGTTTTTGGCAAAAATGCAGGGATACAGATCAAAAGTTCACAGTTTTTGTCCAGAAAACACCACCTTTTTGACAATTCCTTCCTCTTCTATTTCCAAAGAGATTTTAGAATCTTTCTTTTGAACCCTTTTCTTGCCGCATCTCCGTATGTTTTTCAAATTATCTCCTCCCATCTTGTTACCTCCCATGAACATACTTTGATTGGGGTGAGGATCAAGAAGGATTCAATTCCTTGCCATGACTCTGTATGATTTTCAAGTCATCTCCTCCCATCCATATACTTCAATTGGGGTGAGGATCTAGAGGGCTTCAATTCTTTTCTCATATTTTGAGGGATGTGGGAGAAGAATTGGTGTTTCAGAAAAAGGATGGGTGCAGAAATAAACAGGGGCCAAACATGATTTTTCAATTCATAGATTCAAAAAATAAATAAATCAAAAATCATTTGCAGATGACCTACAATCAAAGCAATTAAAAAACATGGAAAAAAAATATCATCAGTAATATTTTAGTCAAGGTGGATTATAAAAAAAAATTGGAAAAGAAATAAAGCCTTTGATGACCCTAAAAACAAAAAAAAATATCGCCAGCTGTGTGAAAATCATCAATGAAACATGATGGGAACAAAAGAGGAAAAAAATCATATACCTTGCATTGATCCTAACAACAAGAATGAAAACCAAAATAAAAACAATAATTGTCACAAGTCACCCTGATTAATATCAAACCCATCCTTGGAGAGATTGGATCTTGTATTTCCTGGGTGGATCCTTAATACCTTGATCAGTTTAAAATTTGGACCAACTGGCTTTGAGTTTTTTGTTGTACAAAGACATGATGCAGACATGATAAATTTGATGAATTGATACACCAATTGAACCAGCAATCCTTTGACTCTTGATGAGAGAACTTTGAATATGTTGGGCTTGTGTGACTCAACTGATCATTGGCAGGATAACATTCTTCCATTTCTAAAAAAATATTTGATTTGGCCAAGATCATTGGATAAGCTCCACAGTTGATCCAGGGTTTGTTGATTATTGTTGAGCCTATTGTTATCAGCCCAAATGAAATAGTAATGAAGGCTCTGAAAAGATTTGATGGAGATGTACAAGGAGATTGGAACAATTTTTTGGTAGGCAATAATGGTAATGGCAAAACCAATGAGCTTGTTGATGGAGGGTTTATCACTTATCATGTCTTCCCCAAAGCTCCAGTAAGAATTTTGATTGTAAAAATACTGATCTGAGATGCAACTACCAATGGCATTGAAGATGCACATTGAAGAAATATCCCAAGTTTAATGAAACTGCGCCCAAAATAAATAAACTAATCAATAATCAATGTGGGAAAAGGTACCACCCAGTGATTAAGAGTAGGTTTTTTTTTAAAAAAAAAGATGAATTCAAACTTGGCTTTCTTTCTACCAATATCTCAGCCCCTCACCAGCTGATTGACTGCCTTGGTTTTTGATGGTCAACAGCTCTACTAATTTTTTCTCCAATTCACTCCAACTATTCAATCTCAAAAATTATCTCAGTCCATCTCAAATCTGCATAAATACCACCCAAACAGCCTCCAGGATTGCTGATTCTTCCAGATCAACATATTTGAAACCCAAGCCAAAACTTGGAATTGATGGCCATGATCATCAAAAACCTCCCACAACTTCATCCTTTTCATCTCAACTGTTGATTGAACAACCAAAAACAAACCTCCAGAAATCTCAAATCACCTTGAAAAATTGTTGGGCTTGTAAGCTTTTTCTGTCTAAAAATCACTCATTGTTCTGTAAACAATAATAATAATACTAATCCTTTTATCCAATCATCCAAAATTGGGTGCATCACCTCCTCTGAGTCAATTTTTGTCTCTTTGCAATTTGCCAAAGAAATCCCCAACAAGCTTGATAGACCAAACCAAAACCCTATTCTATCCATCTATTCACACTCTCTAGCATCCTTTGTAGCCTAAAATAATATTCCATCAAAGGTTACTGCGTTCAAAGCCTTGAGAGAGTACTTCCAGCAATCCTTTAAGTCTCAGTTAGCACTCAATCCAAGCCAATCCTTCAAGTCTTGGGTGGTACTCAATCTAAGCTTCTCTCATGGGTTTCATCTATACAAGAGCCAACAAGAGTTGAGAGATCAAAGAAAATCTGAATCAAAATCTCAAATAACTCTTTCTCCCATACTCACCAGTAGCCATCCTTGATGGATCTTTCAAGATGATCTGACCATGGAAGGCAAAAGACCACTGCAAACCTATCATAAAACTCCAGTGCCCAAAAGAAAAGCATGTATTCCTTCCTGGCTTCCATTTTCTTTGAAAATATTGAAACCAATCATTTCAATCCAGTTTTCAATCAATCACTTGCACAGGAGCGTCACCAATCCGGTCATCAAGTCCCAGTTGATATGGACTCAGTCCTTCTATGTGAAAATTTCATCCAGAATTTTGAGTGGGTCATTGGAATGGTTGCCTTCACCAGTAAAGATACAAAGATCATGATGAATGACAAGAGGACACCATCCAAGTGCTCTAAAGTCAAACCTCATATGAACCCTATGGTGTCAGTCCTTCATTCCAATGCACTCTTGATCAAAAAGCAGGTACCTTGTCCCACTTTGAGTATTGATTGTTTTATTTATTGTGGGAACAGTTTCATTAACCTTGGGATATTTCTTTGAGTTGCATCTTCAATGCCATTGGTACTTGCATCTCAGATCAGTACTATTAAAATAAAGATTCTTACTGGAACTTTGGGGAAGACTTGATAAGTGATAACCCCTCTATCAACAGGATCATTTTTTTCCCATCGCCATGATAACCTATGAAAACATTGTTCAAATCTCCTTGTACATATCCATCAAATTTTTTCATAACCTTCAAGACTATTTCATTTGAGCTGATAAAAATACGCTTGAAAATAATCAACAAACCCTGGCGCAAATGGGGAACTTATCCACTGATCTTGGCCAAATCAAATATGTATTTAGAAAATTGAAGAATGGGATCCTGCCAATGATCATTTGAATCATATCAGCCCAACAGATTCAAAGTTCTCTCATCAAGAGTAAAAGGATTTCTAGTTCAATTGGTGTATCAATTCATCAAATTTATCATGTCTGCATCATGTCTTGCTACAACAAAAAAATTAAATCCAGTTTGTCCAAATTTCACACTGGTCAAGGCATTAAGGATCCACCCAGGAAATCCAAGATCAAATCTCTCCAAGGAAGGGTTTGATATTGATCAGGGGTACTAATGAAAGTTATTCTTTTTGTTTTTGGTTTTCATCCTTGTTCTTAGGATCAATACAAGGTATACAATTTTTTTTCTCTTTTAATCCCATCATGTTTCAATGATGACTTTCACATGACTGAAAATACTTTGATTATTTATTTTTTGTTGTTGTGAGGATCATAAACTGTTATTTTGTTTTCCAATGTTTGTTGATCATCCACCTCAATTATAAGATCACTAATGATAGTTTTTGTCTATCAATTTCTTTTGGTTTTGGTTTGATTCAAGGTTTTCTGAAAATGATTCTTGTTTTTTTTTGAATCTATACAGTGAAATATCATGTTTGAACCCTTGTTATTTCCACACCCGTCCTTTTTCTGCAAAAAAAATTCTTCTAAAAAAACTCAAAATGTTTCAAAATTAATTGAATCCCTCTTGATCCTTACCCTAATGAATTATTTGGATGGGAGGGAAAACAATGGGAGGGGATGATTTTAAAAACATACAGAGACATGGCAAGAATATGGCTTGCAACCCTCAAAATTTTATACAATGAATTCAGTCCCTCTTGATCCTCACCCTATCAAAGTATATGGATGGGAGGGAAAAAGATGGGAGGAGAAGATTTGAAAAAAATACAGATATGTGGTAACAATAGGGCTCAAATAAAAGATTCTGAAATCTCTTTGGAAATAGCAGAGAAAGGGATTGAGAAATAGGTGGTGTGGTCTGGAAAAAAACTTTGAAATTTTGATCTGTATCCCACCATTGTTTCTAAAAAGAAACACAAAACAAAATTAAGAGAGTAATGTGAAAAAGATTAAAGGAATTGAGAAACATAGACCAGGCTAATTCATTTCAAATCCAAGCACAAGGTTAGAAAATTTGAACACAAGATGAGTATAGAGATGAAAAAAGAGACAGAAAGGAAAAAAAACAGAAACTAATGGTTCTAAAGGCCAGATAATGACCTCTAAAGAGATTAAGTAGAACAGATCGGTATTTGAGGATTCGCCGTTGACTGATCCAACCAAAGAATGATTCTGGGACCAATGATAGATTTATTTGGAGGAATGTTGAGTTGATTCCTTTATTTCAGTCTTCAGGTCCTGATTATTAGGTGATTGAAGTTGTGTGCGTGGAGTTGGCCAAGTGGTCGAGTCAGAGTCTTCTGGCGTGGGACGGGAGATGGTTGCTTGTCTCTTAAGTGTGAGTTGAGTAGTTGCTGGAGAGTCGCGGGTGACAGATTCTTCTGGTGCGCAAGACAGGTGACAGGACAGGTGACAGGACAGTTGGATGAACTACAACATGACATTCAGAGACGAGTAGGACACAGAACATGAGATGTGAAACAAATGAATAAAAATGAAAGAAACACAACAACAGGGCTGACATAAAGATGAAAGCAGATGAAAAAATCAACATGCTGGCTCAACTCAACATCCAAATAGCTCATCTCCCTACATACCTTGTAAGTCTGAGTACAGAAGTGAGATTTGCTGGTTTGGTTAGTGAATCTACCAGCATTTTATGACAGGAAATGAGTTTGACATTAATTAGTCCGTCATTCCAGTCGTTCCTAATTCTCTTGAGCTTAATGTCTATATACTTTGCATGTGATTTGCAACCAAACTTCTTGATTTTATTGAAAATGCCTTTGTTTTCAACAAGGTGCATTGGGGTTCCAAGAGATGATGTCCTCCAGATTTCCGTCAGGAGGTGGTGAAGCCAACGGCCTTTGAGGTGAATTGCTGAGAGGGCATTGCATTTGGATTCAGTCAAGGACAAGGCTATGCTTTGTTGCGTTCTGCTGGTCCAGTAGATTGGACATCCTTTGAAGAGGGAAATGAAACCAGTTTGGGAGAGTCTGGTGACCAAATAATTGCCGCAGGTTGCATTGCTGTAAGTGACAAGATGATTTGCAATGGAATTTGATTGAAATTCAAGTTTGAAATCAATTTTCTTGAGTAGGTACCGCCATACGTGGATCACCTCTTCCCAATGAGTGATTCCTGGTCTTTCAAAGAATTGAGCAAGGTTTGAAACTGCAATGCTGATATCAGGTCTTTCCAGGTTTGCAATGAAGTTCAGCCTACCTATTGGAGACCTATAGTTCTCCCCCAGTTTTTTGAATGCTTTGATTTCCTCAGGTGTTGCTGGCTTCAGTTGAAGTCCCAAAGTAAATGGATTATTCAGCGGCTTGGCGTTGAGGAGATTCATTTCTTCCAGCCCTTTCTTGATGTGGTTGGGTAGTGAGAGACTGATTGAGTCTGGTGTGACTTCTACCTTCATTCCGAGTAGAGTGTCAACCTTGTGCGCTGAAGAATCCTTGAATTATGTGAGGAACCGACTTTTAAAGTCTTTGGTGTTCCCCAAAACAATTAGATTGTCTATGTGGAAGAAGAGGGCTGTGATTTGATCTTTGTGGAGGTAGAGACATGGATTGCTGTTGCTCTCCTTGAAGCCATTTTCCTTGATCCACTAACTAAATGTTTTGTACCAGTTCAGCAGCGCTTGTTTCAGCCTGTACAGTGATTTCTTCAGCTTGAGGTATTTGGCAGTTTGCTTTGAGCCAGCTGGAGTTTTGATGTACATTTCCTTTCTCAGCGGAGCATGAAGAAAGGCCCCTTTTACGTCAAATTGGAGAATACCAAGTTTTCTATCCACAGAGTAACATAGTATGGCTTGTAAAGAGGCCACCTTACCTGTGGGAGCAAACGTGTCAAAGTAGTCAATACCAAATTGGTGGTTGAACCCCTGTACACAGACACAAGCCTTGAGGGTGGTGTTCCCGGTGTGCAGGTCTTGTTTGCATTGGAAGGCCCAGGTGGTGTCAGGGGGATTGGTGACTTCTGACTCATTGGCATCTTCCCAAACCCCAAGTTCTTCTATTGTGCCAAGCTCTTTGTCAATGGGACGTACCCAAGTTGGATCATTGAGTGCTTTGTTAATGTTCTTTGGTAAATCACAGTGGTAGTACCCGTATTGTTGGGGAGGCTTGAGCTGACTTTGATTGCGTAGGTTTGGTCTGAGGGTTTTGAGAAACTTTGAGTTTGAGCTATCTGATTTGGAGTGGTCTGACTCCGTGGTGCATTCGGTGGAAGGTTTGATTTCTTTTTCAAGTTCAATGACAGTTGCGTCAGTACTGGCTCCTGTACCTTTGAGACCCTCATTTTGAGTTAGTTGAGGGGTACTCTTGGCTGCAGGCTTGTTTGTAGGAAGTTCAAGGTTGGTAATTGGTTCTTTATTCATGAACTTGACGTGTTTTGTCTCAATGATCTTTCCACTTCTTGATAGAACTTTGTAAGAGAAGAGTTGGGGTTTATAGCCTAAAAGAATCCCCTCATCTCCTTTTTCACTTAGTTTTGAAGGGATTTTGGAGTCACTCAGTCAATAGATTACTGAAGTACCTATGGGCTGGAGGTAGTTTGAGGGTAAGTCAGTCTTTTGAAGCATTTTCCACGGCGTCTCCCCGCCTTTTTTGGAAGGGATTTGATTAAGGGCAAAGCAGCAGACTTATATAACCACGTGCCAGTAGTTTTTTGGTATGGAAGTTGAACTGAACACCAAGCAAACTGACTCCATGATGTGGTGAACCATTTGGGACACCTTGGGAAAAGAATTCAAAAATTGTAAAAAAAAAAAAAAAAACTATCCCCGCGCGTCGCTCCTCATCCTCATTGTTGCATCCTTCTCATCCTTGCGCGTTGCTAATCCTCATCCTCATCCTCGCGCGTCACTCATTGTCATCGTCGCGCGTCGCTCATCCGTCATTGTTGCGCGTTGCTCATCCATGCCTTACCAAAACTCATCCCTACCGCACCTCCAAGCCCTTGTCCAATCCTCGGATCCATCAATCTCCCACCTCACTCAATCTATCAGTTGCAAATCTCAAGCCCGTCAGGATTTACTCAATTGCGTCGAGCCGTCGAGTCCTGCCTGCCATCATCCAATCCGTCACCCTTCCTGGGACTCTCCCACCCTGTTACGCCTTTGGACGAGGGGTGGAGAGTGTTGTCTACCGCCCGCGGACACCCGCGGGCGGTCTGGTCTGGTTCATTTTCCTTTCCCACCCCGTCCGCCTTTGGACAAGGGGTGGGTGATTCCGGTATCATTGCGCGCGCCCATCCATGGATGGACGCGAAGGATGGAAAAGGGATGAGAAGGATCCCACCCCGGTCAGGCAGGCTGGATTTCCACCGGCCTGCGTGATCAAATTCTTCTGATCACCTGATTTTCTTTCTCTTTTCTGCTCTATTTGTAGAATCCGTTGTACATAGTCTAACAGGGCCTCCTGCCCATATAAGGAGGGGCTCTCCCCTGCCTTATAGGAGGAGGACATCATCAGTATCCAATCATCAATCAGATATCTATGATTACCCCTTGATCCTTGAGCCTCCATACTCAAACCCTTGATCCTTGATCCTTATCACCAACCAATAGCTTTGCTGGTTGAAGAAGAATTTGAATAATTGAATTCTTGAGTGTGTTACACCACTCCTGATCCTTTCATCTGACCATACTGGTCCCGGTAATCCTTTGATTATCTTTCTGGACCCAGTCACTTTTGACTGAAGATGTTTTATTAAGCTTAAAAACTGGAGTGTTAAACCTCCCTTCACTTCTTTTGAAGTTGAATTCCGCCACGCTACTCTTGAGTCCCTTGAGAAGTGTTGGGTTATTCTTGTTTGAATCATTTATTGTTTTGCTTCTAGAGCCTCTTCAAAAAATTAGCTTTGTCTTGTGCAGCCACCCACAGTTATCTGGTGCCCTTCAAGCGCTTGATTGCGGAGAGTTGGGCAGGTTCATTGAGAACCTGGAGGTTGTTTGGGATTGAGTTGATCTTTCCTAAGCTTCTGCTGACGACCAGAGCTATTAGCTTGTGGGCTTTGTCACTCACAATTGCCTTGTCTTTTTGAACTCTGAACAATTCCTGACTCCTTCTATTCAAGTTTTTCCCCAACATCATCTTGCCTCAGATAGTGTCGTCTCCCAGCTACCAACTACTATAATCTTTATCCTCTTACATTTGGTTCCCCATTTACCAGGCTCTGGACTTAGATCTTGGTTACATTTAAATATTTTTGTAACACTCAGGAGGGCAGCCTAAAAAAGCACCTATCCCCTCCACAGAACTGCCAACGCCCTGCGCCGTTTGGAGTCTTACAATGATTGTGCAATTGGCTTGTTCTGCCTTCCCATTGTGCTGAGAGTGGTAAGGTTTGCTAATGATGTTTTGTATTTCCTTGGATCTAAAGAATTTCTTGAGATCTTTGTTCACAAATTCTCCTCCTCCGTTGCAGATGACTTTGATGGATATCTGAGCAGTTTCTTGGCTTTGTTTTCGATGACAAATTTGATTGCATTGCAGGCAGTGTCCTTGGAAGGGAGTGGAAAGGAAAAGAGATAGCCTGACTTGTTATCAACGATGGTGAGGGTAAATCGCATCCCTCCTTTGCTGGTTGGATTCAAGGGTCCCATTAGATCCAGATGAAGTCGGTCAAAGGCCCTCAAAGCAGGAGCTTGAGTACTGTCAAAAGGATGTTTAGATACTTTTGCCTTGTTGCATGCTAAACATTTGAAGTTGCTGGTAAGAGTTTTGCCAATACTGTGACCTAGGTGTTTTTCTATGCGTTTGATGCTTGTGTGACCAAGTTTTTTGTGGAGATCAGTTATGTTGGTTTGAGTTAAGTAACACAGGAGAGGCTGTGATTGGTTTGAGGCACCTAACTTGATGAGCAGCAAATTGTTCTCTATAATGCCAGTCAGGAGTGACTTGCCATTGAAGCGGAGTGAGAAAGAGGAGGGTTTGGTTTTGAGATTGACTTGTAATACACATCCTTTGTTTAGCAGGGCTCCCAGAGAGATGAGATTGACCGTAGCTTCAGGAACCCATTCTGCATTGTCTAGACGTATACGTTTGCCTCATTCTGAGATTTCTATGGTGCCAAGGCCTTTGATAATCAGTCCTTCTCCTCTTTTCCCAGTTTTGATGGTATTGTCTACTTTTGTTTCAGCTAGAGAGGTGAAAAATTCCTTGCTTCAAAAAATGTGGATCAAGCATCCGCTATCAAGAATATATTGGTCTTCAGGGTCTGAATTTGCTTTGTCATCAGCGCAGTAGAAGCTATAGAAATGAGATTCCTCTTGCAATTTCTTCTTTGGCCCCCGTCTTGCTTTGCTAGGTGGGTTTTCTGGTTTCAGTTCAGGAAATTTGACCCAGCATGGGGACTGAGAGTGGGACTTCACCGCTGGATTGTGTTTCCCATCCTGGCATCTTGGGTAATTTGATTCTCTTTGATGGTTTGAGTGATACAGCGCAGAATTGGTTTCTGTTGTCTCGGGGAGTTTTTCCTGGAATTCATTCTTGTGTTGGAAAAGATGTTCAAGTACCAAGGAAACAGAGAGTTGAATTCCTGAATGCATAATTTGGGACTGAATGGCTTTGAGCGACTTGGGTAGTTTGAATAGAATTAGGTAACTGAGGATGTCAGCTGGTAGTTCAATTGCAACTTCATCAAGTTTTCCCAAATGGGTTCTTACAGAGGTTAAAAAGCTTTTGATGCTGTTTTGGTCAAAGGATAGGTATAGAAATTTGAAGAATGTTTGAGCCCACTTGGCAGCTTGACTGGAGGCAAAGTGATTTTTGGTGGCCAGCCAGATCAGCTTAGTCAAGTCTTCATTTTCAGAGTTTATGATGTTGGTGTGGGTTGCAGGATCCAGCTTTGACATGATGTATCTGGCCATCTTGTTGTTGTTGAGAATTTCCGTATAGGGATTGCTTGAATTGATGAGGTCAAGAATTCCTTGCATTTTGAACAAGCGTTCCATCTTCTTTTGCCAGATTGAGTAGTTTGTTTCTATGAGTAGTGGGGTGGATTCCATGAGGGACTTCAGTTCCAGGGTCTTAAAGTTTCCTTCTCCTCCTCCTCCTGGTCCAGGTGTTTCTTTAATTTGATTCATGCTGGTTGAGCTGGGATGATCCATCTTTGGCTTTTAACCGCGAAAAAGATTAAAGGAATTGAGAAACCTAGACCAGGCTAATTCATTTCAAATCCAAGCACAAGGTTAGAAACTTTGAACACAAGATGAGTATAGAGATGAACAAAGAGAAAGAAAGGAAAAAAAACAGAAACTGATGGTTCTACAGGCCAGATAATGACCTCTAAAGAGATTAAGTAGAACAGAGCAGTATTTGAGGATTTGCCATTGACTGATCTGACCAAAGAATGATTCTGGGACAAATGATAGATTGATTCGGAGGAATTTTGAGTTGATTCCTTTAGTTCAGTCTTCAGGTCCTGATTATTCAGTGATTGAAGTTGTGTGCGTGGAGTTGGCCAAGTGATCAAGTCTGAGTCTTCTGGCGTTGGACGGGAGATGGTTTCTTGTCTCTTAAGTGTGGGTTGAGTAGTTGCTGGAGAGTTGCGGGTGACAGATTCTTCTGGTGCGTAAGACAGGTGACAGGACAGGTGACAGGACAGTTGGATGAACTACAACATGACATTCAGAGACAAGTAGGACACAGAACACAAGATGTGAAATAAATGAATAAAAATGAAAGAAACACAACAACAGGGCTGACATAAAGATGAAAGCAGATGAAAACATCAACATAATGAAGTGATGAGAGCAACCAAGTGTTGAATAATCTCACTGCTTCTTCTTTCTCTACTGTTCTTCTTTCCTTCTCTTTTCTCTTGTTACTTTCATTGTTCTTTCTTTCTTTTGCCTTCCTTACTCTCTTTACTCTTTTACGTGTCTTAGTTCTCATGTCAGTTTCTCATTTCATTGCTTGCGGGTTCTCATGTCACCGCACGGTCTCAAGTCACACTAGTCTTCTCAGTCACACGCCTGTCATCTCTCCTCATCGCGACTATGACCATCAGCAACTCTTCACATCTTAAATACTCCAACCAGCTTCTTCAATGCCAAACTCATCCTAGACAAACCTCTTGACTCGACTGTCTCATTATTCATCATCTCATCCACTGGCTTCATTTTCAACATCTCTTTTCTTTCTTTTCTTTAATCTTTTTCCACTTCTTATTCTTCTCGACTTCTACCATATTCATCAACACTCAACTCACAAATATTCTTGCCATCGACATACATCTCAAATTGACTGGTAAGACTTACCCAGAACTTTCTCGATTACTCTCAACTACCATGGATTATCTCTAACTCAATCATCACTCGTGCAAACAGCCACCCATCATCTTTATCAGCTTATTGGACCTCAATCTCACTCAACATGCCTGTTCTCGTCTTCTGCTAAGAGTTCCTTAGCTTGATGTTTGTTTCTTGTTCTCTACTTTATTTTTGATTCTTTTTCTTTCTTCCTTTATATTTGATTCCTGGCTCATTGATGTATCCTTCTTAGCCCTCTTAAGTCCTTTATTAATTTTGTTCTTCATCAGAAATACAATTAGTTAAAACTGTTAAAAGCCAAAGTCGACCCGACGAACCTAACCTGCGAACCAAACCTATCTAATGGAGGGATCAAGCAACGATGGATTTTGTCAAGTCATTCTTAAAGCAGCTCTTGAGGCTGTTCCCATCCTAACAGACAATAACTACTCTATCTGGAAAGAAAAGATGACAATGCTCCTCAAACTCAAAGGTGTAAAAGATGCTCTATAAGATGATACTAAAAGTCTAAGCTTAACGGAAGACATGGAAATCAGAGTAATATTACTGTCTTGTATTGACGCAATCACTCATAACAATGTTGTTAATTCCTCAAACATTTCATCAGCAAAAATCCTCTGGTTAAGCATCAAGGAACAATTCGCCTCCTCTCAAACGGCTAATTGTGCTCGTATCTTCAATGAATTTCTTTATCAGCAGTTCAGGCCAGATGCTATAAACACGTTCATCACCAATACCAAGATCTCTATCAAGAAAATGCTAGACGTTGGGATCAATCTCCCCAATGACATACTTTCTTATTTGATTCTTTTCAAATTCCCAATATCACTTCATTCTCTCCAACAACAAATAATGCACTCCAATGAAAACGTCTCCATTGATCTAGTCTTTAATCATCTTACCCAACTCAACAATGAATCCAAATCCAAATTGAAGGAAATCAAATCTCATGACACTGCTCTCATCACTCCTTGAATTCCCAAGAAACCTGTTCCTTGAAAACATAGATGTAAACAAGGGTTTCACAATCCACTTTCCCCTGATCATTCAGAAGATAAATGTTGGCACAAGCACAAACATCTAGCGCCCAAATGGTGGAGAGAAGCACAAGCAAACTGGAGAGCCCAACTTAACTCCAATTCAAAAGGGAAAGAAGTTGCCCACTATCATGCTCTACTTACCTCTTGGATCAAAGAAATCAACACAATTAATTGCATTATTCTCAATTCAGGCGCCTCTTGCCATATGTTTAACTCCATGGAATTCTTTGTTCATCTTGACCATCTCACGGGAAACGACTTTATCAATACAGGAAAAGAAGGAGCTAAGCTTCCTATTAAAGGAAAAGGAACCGTCAAGCTTTTCTGGAATAATTCAGTGGTAACTTTAACAAACTGCTTCTTTTTTCCGGATTTAGTCATCAATCTTATTAGTCTTGGCCAGCTCATCTCATCCAAGGGTTGCTCCCTTGTGTCAAAAGGTTCTCAATTTCAACTCTACTCCAAATCTCATCCTGTTTTCTCCGGCTTCATTCGTGGGAATCTTTTTGTTGTTAACCTTCCTTCATTAGTAGGAAATCACCACAAACTCTACTATCTCAATCAAAAGAAAAGTAATTCTAATGATTTAAAGCATCTCCACAACTCTCTGGGCCATGCCAGTCCTCACCGCCTTAAAAATCTTTTTCCTCATCTCTCCTCTCAAGAAATCTCTGATTTTCAGTGCAAAGATTGTGTCTTCTCCAAGATCACTAAATCCTCTTTCAACCGCACCTCCACTTCAACTTCTCAATCATTCAAACAACTTCACGTTGATCTAATTGGACCTATCACTCCTCCCTCTAGAAATAATATGAATTACATTATGTCAGTCGTTGATAATTTTTCCGGATACTTATCAGCAATTCCTCTTCAATTCAAATCCGACGCCAGCTCTCAACTCCAAATTATTCTCAATCATGAACATCAAAAACACAATTGCTACCCCGCTACCATCTGCACAGATGGTGGCGGCAAATTCTGTTCTGCCAAGCTTAAAAATTTCTTCACGACAAACGCCATCCAACATCTTGTTACCAAACGTACCATCACAAACATGACGGAAAGATAGAACAAGCCAACAGAACACTTACCAAAGCCATTTGATCTATTCTTCGCAGTTCCAAACTTCCACTCAATCTGTGGGCCGAAATTTTGAAAACTGGCTGCCTAACTCTTAATCAAATCCCCAAGAATCCTCACTCTCCTTCTCTGTACCAAGTCTTTACTAATAAAACACTACCTGTCAGTTATTTCCACCCTATTGGATCCAAGGTCGCCTTTGTCAATAATAAAATTGCTCGGGGCGAGAAATTCAAGGATCGCGGTCTTATTGGCCATCTAGTGGGGTACAACCCAAGTTTTCTCTCTTACAGAATTCTTACCCCCGATAACTCTATCATCTCCACCAAACACGTCAAGATCATCAAAAACTCCTCCTCATCTCCTCTGCCCACTACTCTTCCTAATAACAATCCTGACAAATCACTTGTCATAAAACTTGACGATTATTTTCCTCTTCCTCCTTCAAACTCTGTTCCTCTTACTCCCAATTCTCTACCTGATTCTTCCATTCCTATCATTTCTTCTCATACGCCTTCTCCTGATTCTCCCCAACCTGACAAGTTTACCTCCGACTCATCCTCTAACTCTTCCGACAAACTTGCTCATCAGCTCAATCCTAAATACAAATTACGTGATCAATCTTCAATTCAACCTCCTGACAGATATGGATATCATCATTACTATGTTCCAAGGACGTACAAACAAGCCAAGAAATGTCCAGACTCTCTCAAATGGGATGCTTCCATGGACTGCGAACTTGACAGAATCAAAAATCTTTCCGTTTGGGACAATTACAAGGGTCCAGAGCCAGTCAATCTGCTCAACACTACTTGGGTTTATCAAATCAAAGATAATTGTCACGGTGATCCACTCGTTTAGAAAAGTCGTCTGTGTGTCCAGGGTTTCAACCAAATCTACGTTCTCGACTACCAGGATACCTTCTCCCCCACCAGTAAGGCGGCTTCTCTTTGGATGGCTCTCCTCTTTGGTTTATATTACTCTTTACCCATAAAGCAATTCGACGTTAAGAGCGCATTTTTACATGCACCTCTGACAGATAAAGTTATCATTAAGCAGCCCAAAGGATCCAAAAGAACTTTGAATTATCTCATCTTAAAGAAATCACTCTATGGTCTCAAACAGGCGCCCGCCAATTGGTTTCACACTTTAACTTCATGGATTTGCGAACAAGGCTTTCACAAATCCATCTCCGACCCCTGTCTCTACATTCACTCCGAAAGCAAATCTCTTCTTTTCTTCCATGTCAATGATCTTGTTCTGGTCGGAACAGGAAACGATTTTCAGCAAGCTTTCCTCAAAAGATTCCCTAATTCCAGTCACCACGAACCCAATACCATTCTTGGTATGAAGTACGAGAGATTCAACGACAAAATCTTGCTTTCTCAACCGAAACACATCAAGCATGGACTGGAAGAACTGAAAATGACCAACTGCAACCCATCCTCTATTCCCTTAACTGTCAACGAAAACCTTTCCCCTTCCTCCGATGAAGATCATGAAGAGTTTAAATCTCTTAATATCAACTACCAATCCGCACTATTCTTAATGAATTACATTGCCTGCCTCACTCATCCAGACTTAAGCCTTGCAATTTCCAGCTTAGCAAGATTCTGCGAAAAACCAGGAATTTGTCACTGGAGGGAAGTCAAGCGCTGCTGGAAATACCCCAAGGCGACCAAAAATGTTAAACTTACTCTCCAAATTCAATCACCCAAATCCCAAATTGAATGCTTTAGCAATGCCACATGGAGAAACGACTTAGAAACGCGACGATCTCAATCTGGACACTTATCTCTTCTCTTTGGTTCACTCATCTCTTGGAGCAGCTATTGGCAAAGGAACGTTACTCATTCCACCACGGAGGCGGAACTGAATCCTTTGGTCGATTCTTTCTTAGAAGCAATATGGATGAAAAATCTAGTCGCCGAGCTTTGGAAAAAGCAACTCGAACCAAGCCTCCACTACATCAATAACAAGGGTCTTGACGACAAACTCAAGAAGTTTGGTTGTAACTCAAAGACGCGTCACATCGATATTAAAACAAAAGCTCTTTGTGAAGAACTAAAACTCGGAAATCTCATTATTAAACTCATTCCATCGTCAGACATGAAAGCCGACGGACTCACTAAGCCTCTACCCTTAATCTCTTTAGTCAAACTCATTAATCTCATTGATCCATTGTACACGTCATCAGTTCCAGTCTTACCAGCCATGGGGGGTGTTGAGTAATCTCACTCCTTCTTCTTTCTCTACTGTTCTTCTTTCCTTCTCTTTTCTCTTGTTACTTTCATTGTTCTTTCTTTCTTTTGCCTTCCTTACTCTCTTTACTCTTTTACGTGTCTTAGTTCTCATGTCAGTTTCTCATGTCATTGCTTGCGGGTTCTCATGTCACCGCACGGTCTCAAGTCACACTAGTATTCTCAGTCACATGCCTGTCATCTCTCCTCATCGCGACTATGACCATCAGCGACTCTTCACATCTTAAATACTCCAACCAGCTTCTTCAATGCCAAACTCATCCTAGACAAACCTCTCGACTCGACTGTCTCATTATTCATCATCTCATCCACTGGCTTCATTTTCAACATCTCTTTTCTTTCTTTTCTTTAATCTTTTTCCACTTCTTATTCTTCTTGACTTCTACCATATTCATCAACACTCAACTCACGAATATTCTTGCCATTGACATACATCTCAAATTGACTGGTAAGACTTACCCAGAACTTTCTTGATTACTCTCAACTACCGTGGATTATCTCTAACTCAATCATCACTCGTGCAAACAGCCACCCATCATCTTTATCAGCTTATTGGACCTCAATCTCACTCAACATGCCTGTTCTCGTCTTCTGCTAAGAGTTCCTTAGCTTGATGTTTGTTTCTTGTTCTCTAATTTATTTTTGATTCTTTTTCTTTCTTCCTTTATATTTGATTCCTGGCTCATTGATGTCTCCTTCTTAGCCCTCTTAAGTCCTTTCTTAATTTTTTTCTTCATCAGAAATCCAATTAGTTAAAACCAAGTGATGTGAGTGATGAAGTGATGAGAGCAATAAAGTGATGGGAGTGATGAAGTGATGAGAGCAATAAAGTGGTGAGAGCAATAAGGCAATGAGAGCAATAAAGTGATGAGAGTGAGGAAGTGATAGGAGAAATAAGAGGGATGAGATGGAAAAAGTGAGGGGGGAAATACAGTGATGACGGAAATAAAGTGTTTAGAGCAATAATGTGATGAGAGTGATAATGTGATGAGAATGAGGAAGTGATGATAGGAAAAAAACAATCAGATTTTGAGAGTGATGAAGTTATAAGAGGAATGAATTGATGAGAGCAACAAAGTGATGAGAGAAATAAAGTGATGATAGTGAGGAAGTGATGAGAGTGATCAAGTGATGAGGACGGGGAATCAGATTCTTACAATGAGGTTGGAGTTAGAAGAAAGTGGAAATCCAGGGGTGTATGATGTGGACTGATGTGTGGTTGAGGTTTCAAAAAAACTTAAATACTTGATCTAAAAAAAATTATTTCAAGGTAAATCTGAGATTTCTGATTTGAAAGAAGTGGGTTTTTTGATTTTTCATGGAATGTTAGAAATTGGGTTATTTTTCTGAAACCAGCCATAAGAATAATGGTTTGTGGGCTAACTCTGATATTTCCTATTAAACATTTTAATCAATTTCTGCAGCAGAGCCATTACAAGCACCACAAACAATTACTTGTGCTGCAGCTGCTTTTCCATGGTGCATAAATCTCATCAATCTCAGCCTAAAATGAAAATTCAAACATCTCCAACTCATCAAAAATCTCAAACATTTCCTCAATAAACCACTAAAAAACCTTGAAATAGAACTTAGCTAGCTCCTCAGCCACTTAAAAAAATCATACTTAACCTGCTAAAGCTATTAAAACCCTTCCTCAAACTCCTCAACTATTTCCCAAAACCCATGCTCAACCTCCCACTTAATCCATCCCAAATTTTAATTCCCTTGTTACTTTTTTCAAAAATATAACTCCTCAAATCCACAGATCCTCTGTAGATATCCTTAAATCAAATATGAAAAATTTCATAATCATTTTTCAAACTCAACTTATATCATCTTAAAATGCATATTTTAATTTTCCCCTAAATTGCTAAAATTATAACCTCATTTTATTTATTTATCATGGCCTAGGTTTTGTTGAATACACAATATAAAGATAATCTATTCTATTTTTGGAAATCCTTCATTTAATATCAACCTCAACAATCAAATCCAATGAAAATCCATCCCAGTGATTAAATCTTCAAATGATTCCAGAAATATCAAAAAAACCTAAGGATTTCTAAGCTCAATCCTCACCATTGATAAATCTCACGTAAAAGTAGAATTTTCCATCTCTCTATTCTTTCCCTTGAAAATAAATTCTCAAGGTTATACAGGCCAAATTTCTATTGGATCCTAATCCAATTTTCATTATATCCAGGTAAGCCACATCCATGCATATTTTCTTCCCCTTGAAAATTTATTTGCAATTTCTCAAGTGCAATAACCTCTCCCCCTTGATTATTTTGAATTTTCTAAATCTTTTCTACATACAATCACCTCTCCCCCTTGAAGCATTTTTTTAAATTCTCAATGTGTTTTCTTTCAGCTTGCTACTATTGCAGAGCAAGCTGCAAAAGTGACAGAAATAAAATAAAAATAATAATAATAAAATTAACCTAAGAAGGAGTAGGAAACCATAAATATTATTGCAAAAAAGGATTTTCCACCAAAAATTAGGTAGGGTCACTCACTGACCCCACCCTTGAAATCCAACTCCTTATATTTTTAAATAATTAAGGAAAGAAAGACCAAAATACCATGGAACCACTATTGAACTTTTGGGCCAATTAAATATTTCACATGTATTGTCACGTATAAGTTTCACACCTAAAATTCAGTCAGAATTGAGGTGTTGTGTATATTTTAGGAGTTACAGACGGAAATGTGTTCTGTCACAATTCTTTCACGCAGCCACAGCAGCCAATGCACCCTCCTGTCGCTGAGCTACAGCTCTGTCACTCTGTCAAAGTTGTGTACGCATCTCCGGGCCTCTGACAAGCATGCAGCCGCGGGACTATGGGTTGACAAAGTGACAGGCAGCCTGAGAAACCTAGGTACCATGTAAACATGCCAAAACCTACATGGGAACATTCTACATATGTAATAAATGTTCCCCTGGATAGTAGATGGTCTAAAAGTACATAATATAATATAAAAATACTTAAATAACCCTAATACCTATTTTTTATTAAATATAATTCAAAGTAACAAAAATGTCGAAAATAAGATAATGACTACTTCTAAAAATATATTAAAATAATTTGATATACTATGATTGGAATTTCTAGACATCAATATTTTTGTGACATACTAAGAAAACTTATTATGTAAAAATATTACATGAATACCCATGACTTACATTTTTAAGTAATTATTTTAGTAAATAAACTCAATTTTGAAAATAAGGAGTAAAATCAATATCATGACTTTACTCCAATTATTTAATATATAATGAGAACTCACCTGACATCAGAATATCCGTAGAAATGTCTATTAAAAGAATTATTAACTTACTGGGAACATTTACTAAGGATAATTAATTAAATACTAAATAAAAAGGACAGATTAGTGTTATTCACACGTCCAAACATCAATTATAAAGTAGAATAATTCCCATACCCTGTGAAATTAGATGCTACCCGTGTTACAGCACCAAAAAAAAGTGACAGGCTACCACTGGTTACCCTGCTAGACTTAGTTTCTGTCCCTTTGAGCCCCTGTACCCCTCAGAAGGACAATATTGGGACTCCAAAAGCTATAAATAAAGAGCTCTTTAGAGGATATTGATACCCAGAGACCCAGTTCTATTCATACCCAGACACTGTGCCAAGGTAATCAAATACTTATAAGAGATAAGTAAGTGATTTATGGCTTTAGTCTGATTAATAATATACATCCTCAACCCTCTTTTATCAATTTAAGCTGCTGAACAACCTTATAACCCCAGTATACAGGTTTAACCCATCAGTGCACGTCCCAAACAGATACCCTAAGGATTTAATAATATACCAGTGAGTCTTATTATCCTTTCTATGTTGTGGCAGCTTGGTTACAAAGCCCTGCCACTCCACCGTGTATGTCATATACATATTATCTTTGGGAAAAATATCCTGTAAACTAAAGGGCCAAAAGCAACCAGGGCTAATTGTGTTCATACTGAATTCCCTGAAGAGAGGTGTTAAAGAACCCCAAAATAATTTTGGCACCTCTATAAAAATATTTAATAATCAATTTATATATATTTATTTATAACATTAAACTATATCCAAACCAATTAACCTTGCAATAAGCTTTATCCAAATATTTTACTGATTTTTGCTGCATTTATTGAATAATATATTTATTATTTATTCTATCACCTCTGGTAGCTAAAGGATAGAAAGGGTCTTGGCATCCAGGAGGCTGAAATTTTCTTTTTCTAGTCTCCTCTACCCCTTGCAGTTTTTTTTTATTTCCTAAAGAATTCAAAAATCCAATCTTCTCTCCCCCTTTAAAATAATTCTTTCTATCTGCTAAATGAAATCAATCTTCCTCCCTGGCAACTTGTTTTTCAATTTTCTACATTCAATGTTATCTCCCCCCCTCCATTTAAGAAAATTTTTACTTTTACTTTTCTCAAATACCACCTTCCTTTTCTCCCCCGCTCATCATCCTTCTCCTCACATTTATATCATTCCTAAACTTGGTTCCAATTTCCAAACCAGTTGCCCATCACATAATATTTATCCATGAAATAACTAATTGATCTCCTTCTCAGAGCAGATGGAAAAATTGGAAAATTTAAATCCAATTTATAATTTCCAGCAATTAAATTCTTGCTCAAAATTAATCTTTATAAAATTGAAATTAAATCTATAATCTTAAGCTATTATGTGCATCCTAAAAATCCATCTCCAACCACTCCAAAAAAGAGTCTTTTTGAAACCCCCCTTCACTTGATGTTAATTTTATTTTTTTCAACCCAAAACCAGAATAATTTGAAACTGAGCTTTGAGATTCTAGTATCCAAATATCTCTTTGGATTTTTCAATCCAAATTCATGAGAAACACTCTCCAAGAGCCATCAGGCCCTAATGTATCTGAAAGGTTCCGGTAAATTCAATAAATTTCAAATTGGTTTGGGTATAGTCACAAAATTTAGTGTTATGGGTAACCAGCCATTCCCTTTTTAATTATACAATATATATATATATTTAGTGATTTAATTGTTTCTTTTTTGATAATGGGATGCATACACATAGGTAATGGTTTCTCTTGGCGTGAGAATCATTCAGGCCCAATCCCGCCCTTTCCTGTAGCTTATCAATGGAGAATTGGTGCTGTTAGCTTTAGAATAATTGAGGCCCAGAAAATTCCCCCATTATTGGTGAAGTTTATAAATTGTAACTCACACTTTCTGGTTCAATCCAATAAGGTAGGGCTGTTCCTGTTGATCTGAAAATAATTCAGTCCCAGAAAATCACCAAATGATTACTGAGGCAGCATAACAGATAGGGAAAATTACAGAAATTTTTCCCAAAATGATCAAATGCATAAAAAAACTGTATCTTCCTTGTGGTTTCCATCTAGATCAAGCAAGATGAGGGAAAAAGATAGAGAGATAATTCCAAAATAAGGGATTCAATTCATTTTATATCTTCAGAAGATTCTTTGGCCTCAGGATCCTTTAGGAGGATCCCAATGAATCCCAAATTCAACATCCACATCAAAAAATCAATTAGAAAATACATTTTTTTATAGGTTGATGATGAATTCACAACCCCCAGTCTTGTGGAGTTGTGTAGGGCCCTACACAGCCCATTTGACCCATGGGGGCCCATACACAGCTCCATGGGTGGCTGGTAGCAACAAGGTGGCCGGCGGTGGGGGGGATTTGATCACCCTCCCACCAGCCATGAACAACTAGGCTGGTTGCAGCAAGGTAAACAGCGGTGGGGGGGACCTGATCACCTCCCCACCATCAAGGGGCACTCTCCCCCCCCTTTACCAAGGGGGAGGAGCACTGTGGCTGAGGGGATCTGACCACCACCCAACCCATCTTCTGATAGCTACACCCTGGGGCGTCAACCCCAGGGCCCTGGTAGGGGGATTTGACCGCCCCCTCCAGGGAATGGAAAGAAAGAGGGGGGGGGGCATGTCTGCCGGTGAAACCCCCCCCCTAGTTGTTTGTGGTGCCACACTACTACAAACAGTTGTGTGGCACAACACACAACTAGGGGGGGGGGGGGGTGTAGAGTCCACACAACTCAATCAAGTTGGGTAGAGGCCACACAACTCAATTTTAGTCGTGAAGCTTGCCACACAACCCATTTGAGTTGTGTAAACAACCCAAATGGGTTTTAAATTTATCATTACCCTTTTTTATATTGTGCCACCCAATTTTAAATTTCACCAAAAGCCCCATGAATTAATCAAATCTGTTTCAAACCTTTCTTATTTACCAAAAATTTTACATGGTCAATTCATTTTTGCACCATGATCCCACGCAGACTTCTAAAAGGTAAAGTTTACACATTTTTCCAACATGCCCATGGGTGAAAAAATTGAGGGGAGAAATCTTGAATGAAATGCTTGAATAGAACAAATTAATTCAATAAAGAAAAGAATAATTGGCCACAAAAGGGGGCAGGGGTCATTAATGCATAATGACTGCTTGAGATGTTTCTCAACAAGAGAAGGTGCATTTGGAAAATTGTTTTAAGTTGGTCCAGGCTAAAATTACACCTTCAAAATTAATAAAAATAAAACATTTTTTTGATAAATTCATAATCTTAGCATTTTCTTTTTATGAAATTACACCACAAGGTGCCATTGGCATGCTTTTAGTGACAAGTTTAATATAATCAGGCCCTCTGGCATGGTTTCAGACCCCAGGAAGGTGTGTAAACCTTCAAAAGATGTTTGAATAAAAAAGAAAGGATTTAAAATAGACAAATCAGGTTTGCCACACCTTTTTAAGGTATAAAGGAGCACCTGGAGTGCGTTAACACACCTTTTGAGGGTCTGTCGGCCCCCCAATGCCTGTAAACATTAATTAGGGAGCTGGGAAGCCAATATAAGACCTCAAGACCCCCTATAAAGTAATGATACATTTATATTATTCACAAGGGGGATTCAAATATTTGAAAATTTTCCAAGAAAAGATTCATCATTTCCAAAACAAAAACACTAAAGATAAAAAATTTATTCCATTGAATAAGAATTTATATTTGCAATGGAATATAAATATCTTACACCAAAAATGAAAAGAAAAAAACAATTCCACACATACCTATTTAATGAAGAGAATTCAAATATATTGAAAAATTCCCACAAGGAATTTTTTGAGTACCATAATAATAATAATAAAATTAAAAATCCTTTTTTATGAATAAAAATTAATTTTCTGATGGAATTTCAATGTGTTCTTACCACAAAAAGAAAAATATGAAAAAAAATTAAAAATGCACCTATTTAATGATATAATTTCAAATGTAGTCAAAAATTAAAAAAGAAACTGCGTCAAGTGCAAGAATAGTGAAAGAAATATCACAAATTGATTTATGTGAATATGAATTGACATTCTTAATTGGTAATATCAGAGTTAAAATTTTAAAAAATTTAAGTAGCTTGTTTCAGAAAAATATCAATTTTCCAAAAAAATATTTTATCAAAATAAACAAATAATCAATTCTTTTAACCAAAAAAATAAAATCTTGAAAAAAAAAATGGATAG
The DNA here is from genome assembly GCA_025617555.3 of Puccinia polysora. Lineage (NCBI taxonomy): Eukaryota > Fungi > Basidiomycota > Pucciniomycetes > Pucciniales > Pucciniaceae > Puccinia > Puccinia polysora. Next base: position 30,464,820 of record CM062626.1, read on the forward strand.
AACTGAAATCAGCCATTTAATTTTTCAAAAATTTTAAATCTGATACGCTGTAATGAAAGCTGAATATCATTTCTAAAAAAAAAAAAACATAGGAAAACTTAAAATGTTCAATGGGAAGAATTCAAAAATTCAAAAATTTCTCAAGAGAAAATTCATGAATTACAAGTATAATAGGGTGTATCAGAGTAATAAAACCAGCCATTTGAAATCACCAATTTTCTTTAACAAACCTGCCATTTGAATGGCCAATTCCTGAAATACAAATAAACCCTAACTGGTGTATTTCAAAATAAAGGGTTTCATAAAAATGGCCAATTTCCTCCATAAAATCCACAATTTATACATCACTATCAATCAAAATTCAAAGAATAACATCCACAAATCAACACCTCATCCATTATACACACAAATTCTCAATTTTTTCCAGGTTGGTTTAATTGCCTATCTAGCTATTTAACATTTTTATCCCATTTCTTTTAGATCTCAAACATCCCCCCCTCTTTTAAGAGAGCTGAAATTTTGGCTTTTCTGATGGCCAAAGATCAGCTTTTTCTGAAATACAATGATATCTGTTAGAAAGGTGGGTAATCCTTTGATTCCATTCTTTCCTTGGCTCCATTCTCATTCTGTTATACATCTATCTCCCTAATAAATCCAAGCTTGATTACTGAGGACTGTTTTCATTGCTTCACAAACATCCTTTGAAAATTCAATTCAATATACAACTTCTGCACTTTTTTTCTTGGAATCATTCACACTCTCCATTGGTTTAATTTTCAAATTTTGTGATACCTTGGAAACCATGTTTCCCAAATTATCTCCTGAATTTTTTAATATATTGGTGCTTTGTTTGATCCTTTCAACAGTATTTATGCCCTTTTGGTCCCACTTTGTTTAGGCTGCCTCCAGTAGGCTATTAATTGGGAAGTAATGTACAAAGCACCATTTGAATTGGATACATCTTCAAAATTCTTGATTTGAAAGCCCTCTCTCTCCTCCCCACAGGCCAAGATGGCTTGTTTGAATTTCCAATCATGGTCAGCTTTTTAACATCATGTAATTCCATACTTAAGTCTGAAAGATTCACCAGAACCATCCAATTTTGAGAAACCAAAGAAGATGTCAGAGAAGGGCATGCCAATGTTCAGGCTCTAAATACTTGAGATTCTCAGAGAGATCAAATGAAATGAAACAGATGAAAGGGTTACAAAAGTGGAGAAGTCCTATCAGGAAATGGAAATTGCCACAATTCTCTGCTTTAAATCTCTTCCCCGTCTTCAAGCATTGAAAAATTCATCCTCACACTCAATCAAAGATCTATTTTTCCACACCCAGATGGATGGAATAAACCTCAAAGAAAAAGATATTAACTATACCCATACTTTGGTTATTGCTTTATTAGCATTGGGTCCCACAATATTGAACCATGCCAAGCAGTAGAAGTCTAGTGATTCTTTGGAATTTACAATGAATCCAAGCAGTTCTTGGTATGAAGAAAGAAAAAAAAGTAACACAGGGTTGAACAGTACAGCTTGGGACCAAACATATTTGGTTCTGTGGGTAGCCCAACCACTTTTATAGCATTTTCTGGTTTGCATTTGTGATGGTTATGTCCATACCCTGTCCTATTTTCCATCAATTCAATTTGAAACTGGAATGGATTTCATGGCTTGCAGCTAAATAAGCAGAATAATTATAAGGAAAAAATATCAAAGAACTAAGACATCACTCAAGGAAGAGGAAAAAGATGTAGGAGCAAGGAAGGGGTGGCCAAACTACAGAAATGTGAGGAATGGGGGAGAATAAATGGCAAGACTAATTTTTTTACTGTTTCAAGAATGTTTTTTACTGTTTCAAGCATGTAAAGCATAAGGCTAGAGGGGGTGAGGAGACCATCCAGGAAAGTTGGTTCATTATCTAAGCCTAGGCTAAGTGGTACAGTTACCTTCATGGGCTTACTCCTAAACGCATGTGAAACATGAGAAGGAAAAAATAAGATGTCCACCTTGTACCGTGTCCTTCCTTGAATTTACCAAGAATAAAAAAACCTAGATTAGAGCTTGAAGAAACACATTGAAATAGGAATTTTATATGTAATGTAAAAGGTCTCTGAGGAAGAGTGAGGGTAGCAATGACACAATTTTGACAGTATCAGGAATAAAAAGAAGTTGATAGGTTTCAGGGAACCATATAAACTCATTGAAAGAATGAATGAAGTGACTGTCAGGGCAAGGGCTGCCGATTGTGAGGGTTTTTAAATGGAGCAGAACATTAGGGATTGGATGAAAGGACCACTTAGACCCAAAATGGCCACAGAGTGAGGTTGGAAGCTAGGACTGAGTAAAATGTGGGTTGCAATTGAGAACCAGTGAGGATCTATTGGATCAAAGTTGGGATGGAGAAATCAACTACAAGGATGATATCTGAGTTTGATGGGGGGTGGTAGGATGAAGGATAGTGAATGAGTTGGTAGTGAAGAGATGAAAATGTTGATTTTAGAATTTTTGTTGTTGTGGTGGTTGACTGGGGAAATTTGGAGAATTTTGAGTAGATGATTGTGAGTGAGTACTTTGTTGTATTTAGTTGATAAAGTTAGGAGATGGTTTGGTGGATCAAATCAGTAAAATTAAAATAATCTTGAGAGGTTTACAGGAAGATATATATTTTGATGGGGGAGGATGATGATGATGATGGTAAATTCCAGTGCACCACTGTATTGAATTCCTCTATCATCTCTATCCATCCCCCTCATAGCCACCGCCTCCATTTCAAACCAACTCATTCAATCCCTGTACCTCCAGCCAGAAGACCAAATTTACACACAATAAACCCCAGACAAAAGTTTCAGAACCAAGGAGGAGATATTAAAAGCTTCATTCAAGCCTGAATAGCTAGTACAACCCAAACTCCTGACTGTGACTGATCCGCCAGGCTATCCAGTAGTGTACCAGATTCAGGTGATACACCAAACACATTAAATTTATCTGAATGTTTCTTTCCTTGAAGCTACAAAAACATCCAGTGTTCCTTCTTCTGTCTTTCCTTTTTATGATATATCAGTATATACTACTACAAGAGTTATAAGCCAGGATTGAAAAAAAGAGTCTCTAAAAATTTCACAGTGGTTTGGTATGATGTAAGTTTAAATTAATTAATGAATAAATCATTGATTGAATGAAAAGAGGGGCCACATCAAATACCAGGGATTTCTAAAACCTCTCTTCAGGGGATTAAAATTAGAATCCATGCAACTAGAACTTTGGGACCTGGACAAAAGGCACAAACTATCCAGAAAAAAAATAGTATGGCTGGAATTGGGTAGAAAACCAGTCAAAAAGGAGGGGAAGAACTTACAGTGTAGATGGTTGATTCATGGGTTCCTGAAATGAAAAATTTAAAGGTAGATTGTGAGCCTACTGGGTTTCTTTGAGGGCTTACCATAGTAGAAAATCTGGGTTATAAGGGTTGAATGTTAAATAAATGGATCAGATTAAAGTGGTTAATCAATTCAAAATACCAATAATTATTTGATTCCTTTATGGCATGGTATCTGAAGAAATTTTAATGAGTATCTGGGGAATATTTAGCCAAAAAGAGGCAGGTATTTATCACTTTTCAGTTTATCAGGGGTCCTACTGAGGTTTCTGAGGTTAAATAGAGGCAAAGGAATCCTGTGCTGGGGCCAGTAGTGCATTCATGCACAGCCCCTAGGCTGTGCTTGGTGGTTTAGTCAAGATGGCCTTGTAACATTCCAAGAAATCACATTCATGACATTTTTTATGTGATAATGGAAGGAGAAATGAGCCTGAGAAGCTTGCATACATTCTATTGGTGAATTTATTTGTATTTGTGTAAGGTTTGTTTCATTTTTCATAATTTAAATATATTTTTTCTGAAAATTTCTATTTTATGTAGCCTTTCCAATTGTCAATTTTCCAGGCTTGAAAATTCTGTGAAAGTGGTTTTTGGCTACTTTCATGATTCTTGTCAAAAATTTCAATCAGTATTTTGGGAGGTTTTCAATTGTATTTCTTGTCATTTTTTAAATGGTCAATGGGTTTGGTGACATGCCTGATGGATTTGCATGCATATTTAATATGCATGCCTTTCACATTTCAGTTGTAGACCCTCTTTGATGTCTTTGTGAGGAAATCTTGCCTCTGAAAGTTTAGTGGGAAGATTTCAGCCTGTTTGCTGGCCATGACCTGGCTTTGATGCAGATGTGCACAGGGATTCAAGAGGCAGGTGCTGCATGCATTAATTTTGTGCATAGATGCGTTCAGGAATTTGGAGAAAACACAAATATCTCCAAAACTCCTAAATTATGTGCATTCAGTTCTAATTTTACCCATGAGTTGATAATGGGAAGAATGTCAGCCACGAGACAGTTAGAGTTGTCCAAATGTCTGGAAACTCATATGTCCTGCAGGTATAGTGGCTAAGTACTAGGCTCACTTCCCAGTATCTGATACCAAGGTCACTGGTTCAAACCACAATGGAGACAATAATGAAAATGTTGAATAGTTTTGTAATTATATATTAAAACTTAATAATATTATATAATGTTGTACAAGTATGTTTTTATGAGTATGGATTATGGAATTAAAACCTTGATAATTTATATTATCAAGAAGGGGACCCAATATAACTTTAAATTAAGTTATGAGGACTCAGATGCGTCCCAATTATTGATATAGAAGTTCCCAAAGTGTTTCCTCTCTTTGGGAAGGAGTTACAGTAATCATATTAACCCATACTCCCTATACTGTATAAATTAATTACACATTATCCTTCTTTGGGATGTAATTATAAGTAATACTCCCTCTGTACACTTAATACACCTTACTGAGCCTTGAGAGCGTTCACTCAGAGGCTTTAGAACTTAATTGTAAGCTATGAACCTTCTAGTAGCACTGCCAAGAGTATATACCCCTTATAGGTATAGTATAATTATAAATTAATTACTTATTTAATACTATCCCCTCTTGGATGTAATAATGCTTTAATATACTTCACTGAGCCTTGAGTGCGTCCACTCAGAGGGCTCAGAGTTCATCTGTAGGCTGTAAACCTTTTAATAAACATTGCAAAGAGTATACATACTCTATGTGTATAGTATGAGCTAAGATACTTATAACTAAAATTAAATTATTTGCCAAGGTATTAAGCTACATTAAATAAATATAAATAATCATTATGATGGAATCTAAGGCTTCTATACCGTCCATCTGAGTGATGTATAAGTCCTAAGACCCAGTAAGTAACCTTTTAGTAAGTAAAATGAAAACTTTACCTTGAAAATCCTTCCCAATGGGTACTAGTTCTTCATTAACCATTGAGAATGATGTAATGATGTCTTGGGCCTTTGAGGACGAAACCAAGGAGAGCCTGAAACTCCCCTGGTGATTACTAGAGTCCCCTGAGGGCTCCTGTTACCTTAAAAGAGCAGGGTCTTTACCCTATAGCCCTTTCATCATCCATTATATATTATTATTTGAACAAGAATACAAGCAAGAGTTAACAAGCCCATTAACCTTAATCTCAAGAAGAAGATTGACTGGGGCTATAAACTTTGGTATTAAATTCAATCAATAACCTATCTGGAAACACCAATTTCGAGTGGAAGGTCTCACTTGGATAAGTAACCCCTGTGTGTTACTCTTTAAAGGGTGTGAGCTTATTTATAAGCAAAGCTCCTTTTGGTCTTACTCCTTTAAGACTAAGGCCCCTTACCTTTTATAAAGGTTTAAGGTGTGGCTATTTACTCATAATACCTTGGTATTATTCGAGTCTGTAAACTTTTAAAGTTACTGTTTGGAATATATAAGTCAAAACTAATTTAAATATTGGTTTGTCTTTATTCTTTTGCAGGTTTAACCACAGCTAGGTATAGCAATAGAGGTTAAATCCCAGACAAAGAAGGAGCAAGGAGATTGAGACAAAAAGGATCCTGGGAAATCAAAGATCATCAAAAAATGACACCAAAATGGAAAAAAGAAAGAAGAATTGAAAAATTGAAACAAGACAGGGATAAGCAATTACAACTCTGAAAGAGAGATCATTAGTTTAAACTTCAATCTAACAATCATCATTATTAGCACCCATGAAATATCTATCTATGGAGGTGCAGGTTCCATTCATCAGATCCAACCCACCCTCAATGTTTTCTTTGATGTTTGGAAGTATTTATGTATGAGTTATGGATTGTGTTGGATGGATTAAAATTGATATCATCCAATCATCCATCTCCTTTGCCTCCTTCCCCCTCCTGCCCAACTTCAATTGATTAGAACTTGCATAAATAAATATGTAAATCAAATAAAAGGCAGCTTAATCTAAGCAATATCCTCAAGCCAAGTTTGGGAGATTTGATACAAGGATTGAAATAAAAATGGGGTTGGGTACCAAGAGGATTGGGTCAGATGGTAAACTACCGCTGGTCCATGCAACCAGGGGTAGCTGAGGGCCCAACCCAATTTGTTGATGGAGCAAGATTCAGAGGAGCCCAATCTGGTCCAGGCCATCAACTTATTGGCATCAAATATCAATATTTATCAATATTTAGTGGCTTCCAATCTCAATATTTATCAGAATTGAGTGGCTTCCAACATCAAAATTAATATTTAGCGTGTTAAACAACAAAAATTTATTGGAAAAAAAATTCTTGGGAAGCTTTAAGAGTGGTTCCCAATCACTGACATCCAAAAAACTAACACGCAGCTTGACCAAGTCTTGGAAAAAGGTTGGAATTCTCTTGGCGGCAGTCATCAAATTTGGCAAGAGTTGAAATTTTTCAAATATCCCATCAAAATGATGGTATAGGTACATTCTCTTTAATGATATTTATTTAGGGGTCACCAATGCAGGCTTTCTAAAACAAAAGGCTAGTTTAATTACATGATCAAATTTATTTTCACAAGATTACCAGGAGATTGGCACTATGATCTAATAAGTTGTAGATAAATTTCTTGAGAACTATAACCAGCTTGGGCTGAGAGATCAGGAATGGACAGGAAGAAATATATCAGACAGAATCTTAAGAGAGAGATAGAAAGCGTGAAGAAGGAAATGAAGAGTCCTACAGCGTAGATCAGAGAATGTATTCAAGGTGACAGCTTCGAGTTTAGAGGAGATCTGTAGGCGATGAGAAAATTGAGAAGGGAAGAAGAAATAGAAACAAGGAATCCAAGGTACTGGAGAAGAACTGTTTGGATTATCGAGTTAGATTGACTTCAATAGAGTTTGTTATGGAAGTTGTCATCTTACCGGTCAGAGATTGGCAAATTCGGTCTGAGGCATTTACTTGGTGGAGGGAGGATGATCGTCGAGAGGATTGGAAGAGAGAGAAGAATGAGAATAGAAATAGAAGGGAAAGATAGGCGGGAGAGACATAGAAAGGTGAGATCAAAGAAGAAAGAGGAGGATTTCAGAGACTTGAGAAGATCCGGAGACTCGCTCCGTCTGAGATGTACAAGAAAGTCGCATCGGGGTGTCCGTCGTAGGTTCAGTGCGCATCCGCGCCCAGGGGCGCGGTTGCGCGGTCAGAAATAATGGTAGTGAGGAACTCTGCGCGGAGGCGCAATAAGAGAGGATAGGTGGAAGACACTTGAGGAATATTCAACACCCCTCGTGACTGGTAAGGTGGCGTTGGCTTAGGATTGACTGGGTTGATCGGGGAAGATGACTTGTTGAAGAAGATGAAGGGCCCCCACGGAGGTGGCTTTAGTTAGAGAATCTGCTATCATTTCGGCGGTGGGAACAAGATGTAAGTCGAACTTGGCAAGAGAAAAATCTTCCCGCAGGCCTTTAGTTTTGATGTCGATGTGTCGTGACTTGGAGTGTGATCCAAATTTCTTTATTTTATCATCTAAACCTTTATTATCTATGTACATCGTTGGTTTGTTGGAAGTAGAGCCGTGTATTTCTTCAACAAGATGGGTGATCCACTTCAATTCGAGGTAGCAATCAAGTAGGGCATTGAGTTCAGACTCAGTGGAGGAATATGTGACATTTTGTTGCCTCGAGGAGTTCCAAAGGACCGGACTACCGTAGTGTAAGACTATGTATCCAGTTTGGGACTTACGAGAAATAGGGTCATCTCCCCACGTTGCATCACTGTAGCTTGAGATAGATTCCTTGGTTGAGTCGTACTTAAGAGTCAATTTGAAGTCCTTTGTGGTCTTGAGGTACTTCCATACTTTCCGTACTTCCTTCCAGTGACTGAGGCCCGGCTTTGCATTAAATCTTGCAAGACTGGAGACAGCAAAGGAAATGTCCAGGCGAGTATATTGGGACAAATGATTCCGCAATCCGATCGCAGATTGGTAGTTGGTATTCAGTTGACTGAACTGCGCGTGATCTTCATCTGAGGCCAGTTCGAGATGAAAGTTTTGAGTGAGAGGCGTATTGATGTTTTTGCAGTTGGTGAGACCCAGTTCTTCAAGACCTCTCTCGATATGTTTTGGTTGGCTTAGGAATATACTATCTCCGTCGAGTTGCATTAACATTCCAAGGATTGTATTTGGTGAGTGACAAGAAGAGTTTGAGAATCTTTCTAAGAAATTGACTGCGAATGAGTCAGACCTTCCTACCAGAATTAGATCATCAACGTGGAAGTAAAGGACTTCCTCCGATTTAGAATTGAGATATAAACAGGGGTTGCTGGCGGATTCGCAGAAACCTTGGGACTTGATCCAAGCGGTAAGTGTGTCGTACCAATTTTTAGGTGATTGACGTAGCCCATAGAGCAATTTTTTTAATTTGAGATAAGGAGATCTTCGGTTTGATCCTTTGGGAGTTCTGATTATTACCGTTTCATTCAGAGAAGCGTGGAGAAAAGCTCCCTTTACATTGAATTGAGTAAAGGTCATTTGGTTTTTCAAGCCGTAGATTAGAGCAAGACAAAGGGATCCAAGCTTCCCTGTTGGAGCCCAAGTCTCTTCAGAATCTACGCCTTGAACCTGATTGAATCCTTGCACGCAAAGGCGCGCTTTATATTTGACGGGTTCTCCGTGGCAGTTTTCTTTAACCTTGAATACCCAAGTTGTGTTTAGTATGTTGTCTGGATCCCCGTAATATTCTTCCCAAACTTCTTGCATTTCAATTGATTCGAGTTCTTCTTCGGAGGCTGTTTTCCACCTAGGCCACTCAGGGCATTTCCTGGCGGCTTTATAAGATGGAGGTTCGTAGTAGTGGTGGAAGCCTTATCTTTGAGGTTTTTGGAGTTCGTGTCGCGGACGGAGGTTGGGCCCATGACGAGGTTGTTCGAGTTCAGGATGTGAAGGAGGAGGTGGAGATTCCGGAGAGGATGGGAGAATGTCTTCTCGATCCGAGTCCGAGTCAGAGTGTTCAGGGGTAGACTCTCTAATTAGGTATTGTTTTTCATTGGTTGAGAAGTCAGTTCCGTATTCATTTGAATCAGGTTGAGAGAAGATGTCAGAGCCTTGTGGTTTGTAGAAAGGAAAGTCGTTGAGCTGATTCTTGAGGAACTTAACGTGCTTGGTTTCCACGACGGTTCCAAGCGTGGTTAGGACCAAGTAGGAATGGAAGATGGGGTTGAATCCAATGAGGACTCCTTCTAGACCTTTTTCATCAAATTTTCTTCCTTTCTGAAGACGATTGGCCAGGTAGATCACGGAGGAACCTATGGGTTGTAAGTAATTAGCTGGGAGAGTCTTACCAAACATGAGTTCCCAGGGAGACGATTGGTTACCTTCTCGAGGGATTTGATTTAACATGAAACAGCAGCTGTGTGTCACTACGTGCCAATAGTTTTTAGCAAGGCGGGAAGAGGAGAAAGTGGACCGGGCGGATTCAATGATCTTCCTATTGGCTCTTTCAACTCGTCCGTTGTGTTGTGGGTGATATGGCTTGGAGGTGCGGAGTTTGATAAATTTCCTTTTTGCAAAGTCTTTTAACGTAGAATTGCAGAATTCAGTTCCTTTGTCCGAGTAGATCTTGGTGGGGTAGTAATTCAAACGCTTATATTCGGTTTCTAGAAGATTGATGATTGTTTCAGATGTTTGGTCTTTGGAAGTTAGAGGAAAAGATGCGAGGTAGCCGGTATAGTTGTCAACCAGATTGAGCAAGTAGTGGTGGCCGGCCCTCGACTGAGGGGTGATTGGACCGACTAAGTCGAGATGGATTTGTTCTAAGGGCTTACTAGCAGGAGTGGAGGTGTTTGAAAAAGGAGATCTAGTAATTTTGCTCTTGATGCAGTTATCACATTGAAAGGCCTGGAGTTCGTCATTTGAGAAGCGGTCTTTTAAGAGAGGTTTAAGAGTGGAGACAGACGCGTGACCGTACATCTTGTGCAATTCGGATAGAGTATATGGTTGAGAGGTTTGACTGGCGAAGTTCACTGTGTTATTTTGGCCAGTCGAGCATGGTTTTTCAATGACAAAGAGATTATCTCTTATCAATCCCTTCAGTACAATTTGGTCCTCTCTGGTTACCTTGAATGTATTTCGGGTTTGAGTGAGATTACATCCCTTCTTTGCGAGGAGTCCAGGACTGATCAGGTTGACAACTATGTCGGGTACGTAGGCGCAATCTTCAAGCGTGATCACGGAATTGTTCCATTCAAGTTTTACCGATCCAATCCCTTGTATTTTGAGATTAGCTTCTAGTTTTCCGGTCTTGATTTCCTCAGGATCCTCTTGTATTTCTATGGAGGAGAAGAACTTCAGATCATTAAAAATATGTACGTTAGCTCCTGAGTCTAAGAGCAAATTAGGGTTATTATCTGAATTAATCCATAGAGTCAGCAAGGCGTGGTAGTTGATTGTCGGATTCTTCTTGTTCTTGTTTTTCCACTCGTTTTGTTGTTTGATCCACCACTCAGGTGCAATCTCGGGGTGTAGATGGAAGCATGAACTCTCCGCATGAGGGGCGTTGGGATTGTGATATCCTTCACGGCATCTCATCTTAGCTTTCTTCTCGTCCTTGTAGCTCCTCGTCTTAGTTGAGACTAATGAGACATTGGTAGATGACTTATTCGGATTGGACTGTGCCTTTCTCTCGTTGTGGTATTGGATGAGGTGATTGAAAACAACGTCCATCGTTAGATTCTTCTCTATGTGCATAATTTGTTGCTTGAGGTTTTCCAATGTAGGTGGAAACTTGAATAGTAACAGGTACGCCAAGATATCGTTGGGTAGCTCAATCCCAACGTCCATCATTCTCGTGATGGCTTTTCTCATTTCGGTGATGAAGCTTTCGATAGCATTTTCGCGGAAGACGGAGTGGAGGAAGTGATTGAAGACTCTTGCTTGGTTAGCTGTTTCTGAGGATGCAAATCTTCTCGTAATTTCGGCCCATAAGAGTTTAGAGGAGGAAATGTTGGTGGAATTAACTACATTTGCATGGGTGGTACTGTTGAGCTTGGATAGTAGTATCGCTCTGATTTCTTGATCTTGTTTTGATGACAGAGGGCCCGAATTTCGAGTGATAGCGTCCTTGATATCTTTGAGATCGAACAACATTAACATCTTGTCTCGCCAGATTGAATAGTTCTCTTCATTCAAATGCGGTATGGCGTCGACCGATGCCTTGAGGGCAACTTGATGGAAGTAGTCGTTCGCTCCGGCTGGTTCGTTCATGGTTTGGTTGGTTCAATTCGTAGGAGGGTCCTTCGGCTTTTAACCGTAATAAGTTGTAGATAAATTTCTTGAGAACTATAACCAGCTTGGGCTGAGAGATCAGGAATGGACAGGAAGAAATATATCAGACAGAATCTTAAGAGAGAGATAGAAAGCGTGAAGAAGGAAATGAAGAGTCCTACAGCGTAGATCAGAGAATGTATTCAAGGTGACAGCTTCGAGTTTAGAGGAGATCTGTAGGCGATGAGACAATTGAGAAGGGAAGAAGAAATAGAAACAAGGAATCCAAGGTACTGGAGAAGAACTGTTTGGATTATCGAGTTAGATTGACTTCAATAGAGTTTGTTATGGAAGTTGTCATCTTACCGGTCAGAGATTGGCAAATTCGGTCTGAGGCATTTACTTGGTGGAGGGAGGATGATCGTCGAGAGGATTGGAAGAGAGAGAAGAATGAGAATAGAAATAGAAGGGAAAGATAGGCGGGAGAGACATAGAAAGGTGAGATCAAAGAAGAAAGAGGAGGATTTCAGAGACTTGAGAAGATCCGGAGACTCGCTCCGTCCGAGATGTACGAGAAAGTTGCATCGGGGTGTCCGTCGTAGGTTCAGTGCGCATCCGCGCCCAGGGGCGCGGTTGCGCGGTCAGAAATAATGGTAGTGAGGAACTCTGCGCGGAGGCGCAATAAGAGAGGATAGGTGGAAGACACTTGAGGAATATTCAACATGATCTTTTAGGGAAGACAATCAATTCCTGCATGGAGAAAATTTTGTTTTTTTTTTCATGAGCCAGTCCTACAGAGGTGAATTAAAATAAGGGTGATGATAAATTCACGACTCCAGTTGTGTGGTAGTTGTTTAGGGCCCAATACAGCCCATTTGAGCCATGGGGGTCAATACACGACTAAAAAGGCCATTCCAAACACGCGAAACCCCCAGGGGGTTGTATAGGATCCGCTCAACCCCCCCAAAAAAAGGAAAATTTGAGTTTTTTACCCCTGTACACTGCTAAAATCCACTGTTTTTGGGGGTGGGCGACCCCCCCAAAGTTGTGCCAGAATTTTGGGAAATCCCTGCAACATTTAGTTTAGGGAAAGGGCATTTAATTGTATTTTTTTTGAGTTTTTTTACTTTAGGGCTAGTCCATTGGATAGTCCCAGTGTTTTGTGTTTTTTTATTTATTTTTAGTTAGTTTTATTTTATTTTTTATTTTTTGCTTTTTTTAACCAAAAAATCAACTTTTTTTTGATTTTTTGGTTAAATTCATTTTTATTGAATTTTTATTTAGTTTATTGGAACCCTTAGTTTATTATAATACCCTTTAGTTCTTCATTTTTATTATTATTTATTTTTTTTTGGGCCTACCAGGATCAGGTGTGATGCCACACAACACCCAACCGTGGTGTGTGGGCCGCACAACTCTTTGAGCTGTGTTGAAATGTAAAAGGCTCAAATTCATTCGTGTGGCATGCCCAACGGCCCATTTTGAGTTGTTTCCATGGCTCAATGAGTTGTGAATTTCAAATTACCCTTAAAATAATGAGCAGTCAAGGTTTGAAAGATGATGATGAAAAGAAAAATCCAAGAAATATCTTCAAAGGATTTCCAAACTTAAGAAAGCTTTTTTGGAAGTGATGAGAAGGACAACAAGGCAATAAAACAAGCTTTTGCTTGGAAAGGTAGGACTCTAGGCATATCAATCATTTGAGAGGAGCATGAGGGGATCTTTCACCGCCAAGGGTGTCAACAGCGGTATTTTGCTAACCTTTGTGAAAAAAAGAGGAGAGTACTCCCCAAAGCTGTCCTCAGTTTGAAATTTATTGGTCCCAAGCATCTGTAAGGAGTGTAGCTCATGGTTCAACCAAATATTGGGGAGTGAGTAGGGTAAGTAAAGAAGAAATAGAAAGTAGCAAGTTTTGAAAGATATCCTTCCTTCCAATCCAGTTTTCCAGGAGTTTCCTTTGTATAAAATAGTCTATCTACAGCTTTGAGTTGAGGGCAAGGTATAAGAACCCCCCCCTCAACACTAACCCGGATATACTAACACCTAAGAACACAACCCTAAGTACCACCACCTACAACCCTAACGGCCCGCCCGCCACTATGTTCACCTGGGTGTGTCCTTCTCATGGCGCGGCCTTGCAACCCCCTACTTGGAGCCCCCCTGCACTGCTTGTACCTTCTCAAAAAGTGCCTTTGGTTTCCCTCCCCCATATAGCCCTGTGCAACTGTCCTGCGCCTGCATTCCCCAAACTAGCTCTGCCCCAAAACCAACCGGATTTTCTTCATTCTTGGTTTGTGTCCTCAGGCTGGATTGCAGATGCGCAACAGTCAATGCTGAGCCAGCTGCGCACCAGATGCTCAGCCATCTGGGGCTATTGCTGAGCCAGCTGCACACCTGATGCTGAGCCCAGCCCACGGCACAAGATGAGGGTGCACCCACAAAGGGGTTCCAGATTCCAAGGCTATAAAATGCTACCACACCATCAAGGATACTTTGGTTGTTGACCTCTGGCTGGGGATAAATTTGAATGAGAACAGCCTCACAAGATTCAGGATACCGCTGAATGATTTCCATCCCATGCTTTTGAAGTTCCTGACCATAAATTCCATCAAGACCGCCCAGGATCTCTTGTTATTTGGCTGCAGTCATCAATATAGGACCCCTTCTGGTGGTCTCAAGCAGTGTCAAAGGCTTGTCACCTGGATTGATCACATTGAATTTGGGGCCTTTGATATCAAGGATTTTCTCCAGGGGCATATCCATATCCTGCTAATCACAGAGAAAATTGACTAGAGTCTGGATCTCAGTAAGGGTGTCCTCAAATTCAAGAGTTCCATCCTCCTTGTCTTTTTTGGCTTGTGGGGGTGTTTCAAGGGTCCCAAATGGTCCTTGACCCTTGGGAACTTCAAGTCCCTCAACCTTCTTATTCTCCCCCCAGTTTTCTTCCGCTTGAGCTGCCATTCCTGAGATGGGGTTCTTGCTTGGAGATGGTAGGCCACCAGGGACTTGCTCAAGCTCATTATCTGGGTTCATGTCTCAGGCTCTGTAGTTTCTTGGCTCAATTTTGACATTTGATTGTGAAGCTTGAAAGGAAGATGGTGTTTTGGAAATGATTTTTGGGTTTGTAGTTTATGAAACCAGAAAAAATGGTTGGTTGGGAGACTCTGTTGGAGGATAAGGTTGGGGTGGAATGGAAAAAAAAAACGGGCTACCCTCTGATATAGTCTCTTTCTGAGCCTCAGAATTCCAGTTAATCTACTCTTATGATATGATCTTCTTTGCAATGAAATCAACAAAGCAGGAATTTCATACATACGTATAAATGTACGTGCAGATCAATAGTAGAGCAAGAAAAAAGGAAGAAATAGTTATTAAGAGAGCATGTTATTGGTTGGGTCAACATATGGTGTGGCCTGTTGGAAGAGGTGCATTTCTGATGGAATCAGCGGGGTTGATCTTGACCTCCCTGGACTGCTTCAAAGGAACAATGCTTTCCAACATTGTCCACCAGAACAATTCTTGAAGAAAAGTTTTAACAAGAAAATTGAACAAGTTTCTTAGGAGGGCTTCAATGGGCTCTGAATGCAACACTTTTGAAAAATTCAGGAAGTTTACTGGTTTTGTGTGATTTCAAGTTTGTTATGTTTTCTAACAGAAAAAGTCAATGAGTTTTTTAGGAGGGCCTTTGTGGTCCAAATGCAACAATTTGTTTCAAAAGTTGGAATGGTTGTTATTTTTTTTAGGCTCAGAGTTTTGAAAATTGGCAAGTTTACTAAGTGCTGATTCAACAGCTTTTTTTGATTCAGCAGTAAATTGCCCCAAAAACTGGTATTTGTGAAAGAATGAGACATAGATTATTTATTTCAGCTAAACATATAACAATACTAAAGGTTTGTTAACAGTCAGTAAATATAATGTTGAAACAGCCAAAAATAATTTTAGATGATTAACATCAAATCAGATAGAAGAATAGAAACTTAAAATAGGAAACTTTACCAGATGATCTGTGAGACAGGATAAGCAGCAGGAATATGTTCTCAGTCAGGAGTAGATGCAATTACAAAATTATGCCTTTTGGGGTGTGAGGATTCAATCTAGTAAGTAAAAAGAGTTTGAATAACAGGGAGACAAAGGACGGCAGAAATGAAAGGATAGAAAATAGGAATGAAAGAATTCTGATAATGTGCCAAAGAATGGAAGATCAACTCTAACTCTCCTTGAGTTTCTTCTAGCTCCTCCTGAGTTCTGAGGGTGCTGATAGTTGACACGCAGGGCTATCAAACATGTAGAAGGATATTGAGGGGCAAATTGTTGATTTACCAGAGAGAGAGTGAGAAAGAAGGGAAGAAATTGAGATCAAGAGACAGGGCCAGGAAGCAAGAAGAAGACGGAACAGAGAGAGTAGGATTCCAGAGTCAGGCAGAGACTTGCGCATGCGGTGCGCAGAAATTACCAAGATTTGCAGAGAGGTTGAGGTTGTCAGCTGAAAATCCCTCTGAATTTGGCCTCAATCAGGCTTAACTGTTTGAAAGAAGCAGAAAATTTGATGATTCCTAGGGGTTTGGTGAGTATATCCAAAATCATGTCTGAGGAGTGGACTTGTGTTGGAATGAGCCTCTCAGCAAACATCCAGGAACAAAAACTAAAAAACTCTGTTGTTCACCAAAGAGGGCACAAACTAGCAGGAAAAACTGGCACAGACTAGATACACAGTGAGATGAAAAACTCACCAGTCCTCTTTACCCATCTCATGCATTTCATCACGCTCTGACCACATTATTCTGATTCAGCCTAGGAACTGAATGCTCAGGAAAAATTACTTCCTTAGCAATTGCTCAACCCTCATTCCTAAATGGAACTAAGCCAAGGAAATAAGCTTTCCTTATCAAGACCTTGAAACTATAAAAGGATCAATGGGTACACAGCCCCAAGAACTCAACTATTCTAATCCTAATCTCAATCCTTGCTTTCCTCTCCAAAATGTTTTTTCTGCCTCATTCTCATTTGCAACACTAGTAAACAAGACTCTCATTCTATAAAAAACTGATGCAGCCACTTAATCCTTCTATTTACAAAGATCTCCCATCTTTCACTATACCTTTGACTCAGGAGAATCGCACCAAGTCACAATTTCTCTATCATTAAATCAAACCTCAATCACTTAAAATGTCCACCATTTCTATCACCCACCTTTGCTCTTTCAATTTCATTATTTTGTCATTCATTAATTTATATTCTCTATTTGTCTATTCTTGATTCATCACTCTTTTGTTCAAATTCTTGTGCACGTCTTTGCTCTTAGGTAAGAATGGGCATACACAGTTTCATCTCTGCATCTGTCTCAAGGGTTCTCATGCTTGCTCTTAGTTTGCTACAGAATGAAAAATCTACAGATTAACATTTGGAGTCAGACAAGACAAACTCAACAAGCCTCAATTGGACAAACTAAGAGAAAAGACAATTTCATACTCCAAGGAAGACACCCAATTAATTCCTGTCCTTCAAGGTTCCACCAACTTCCCCACCTGGGATCTCAGAATGAGCTGCTTCCTCCAGGAAAAAAAGCGCTGGGACATCACAGCAAATGAATCTTCAAACCCACTTCATGCCAAGGCCAAGGAACATTTAATTGAAGCTGCATGGATCATCATATGATGGTTGAGAAATAAGGTAAACAAAAGCATAGTAAATTCCAAAATTAACTTCATGTCCTACAAGACATGGGAAAGAATCAATGACGAATATTGGAAATCAACACCCCAGGCCATCAAGCGTGTTCTTAGAAGATGGAACTCAACCAATTCCAAAAGAAATTTGTGGTGTGATTTTATAGAAACGGGATTGAGAACTACATTGGAGGCTGCGCTCTCAGCTTCACTTGTGAAGCAGGCTCAGCAAAAGTTGCTGTGGGCTTAGCATCTAGTGCTCATTTGTCTAAAAATTGGCTGAAGCAGGTATGTAATCTGCTCCAAGGAAACGGACCAAGAAACAAAGAATATCCAGTTTGATTCTTGGATTTTGCTAGTTTGGAGAAAGCAGGAACAGGAAGGTTGGGCAGGGCTACCTGGGGAAGGAAACCCAAAGACAGGAGCGGGGGGCTTGGATTAGGGCGCGCGCAAGGTTGAGCCATGAGAAGTAAAAAACCAGATGGATGTCATGGAAGGCAGACAGCTAGTGTTGGAGAGGGTGGAGGCTTAGGGTTGTCCTCAGTTGTTTGTCTTCCCAGGTTAGGGTTGAGAGGGAGGTGCTTACAACCTTCTCTAGACTCTGAGTTTTAGATAGATCATAGCATACCAGAGACAAGCTCCATACACTTGGAAGGAAGGAAGGATGATGTTGGAATTACGTGATCTACTCTAGATGCTCAAATCATCATGGTTCCACCATAACTTTCTTCTTCTTTTTGTTCTTGTTTTGTCCTTCTGTTCTCCTTTTCTCTTTTGTTTTCTTTTCCTTTTCTCTCTCCGCTGCCTACTCTCTGCGCGCCTTGATCCGTCCGCTGTGTCTCTGGTCTCCATGTGCGCGCTAGTGTGCACAACACCTCATCAACCGCTCCTGCTGTCCAACTCACTCCCGCTGTCCATACTTCAAACTAAAAGCCTCAAGACAACACATCTATAAATTGAATCCCCTGGCTCAGACTCTGGGGAGGTTCTCTTTGTGCAAACACAAGATTGCACCACTGATCCCAGGCCTCTGAGTCAGGTAAGTACTCAAATTGATATCAAGATTTCTCTTCTCAGCTTATCAAATATATTCTTTCAGAACCATTGCTACGCTTCAAATATGCTACCCAACTCACTCAGCTCACCCTGATCTCAACCCCGCTCACCACGACAAGTATCACTTTCTTTTTCATGTCATTCCTCTTTCCTCATTTCTCCGCATTAGAGTCTGTCTTTTCCTTTTAGGTAAACTGCTGCTGGCCTGTTGTCTTGTTCTCATTCTGTCTGTCTTCTTTCCGCAACTGAAATTAAAATCCTTTTAGTTCCCAAATCCTTACAGATTTACAGTCCCAACACCCTCTTCAAGGACCAGCAGAACACGGATCATGTTGGAGCCCAAGGACAACGCCCAACCTAAACTGAACATTCCCCATCTGAATGACTCCAATTTCCCAGCCGGGCTTCTTCAAATCAAAAGCTGCCTTTGAAGGAAGGGCCTTCATGAACTGGTTACCAATCCTCCACCCTCATCTGTCTCTGTAGCTCTACAGAAGAAACTCTTTGAAGCCGCCAACATCATCATCCAGAATCTTGGAAACTCTGCGTTGGACGCTGTTGTGAACTCAGAGAACAACAGTGAGCCCCATGAGATCTGGAAGGCTATCCTATCTAGATAAGCGTCACAATCCGCCAACAACCGTGGTAGACTATGGCTCAATTTCATTTGATCCCAATACAAAGGCAATCTCAATCTCTACATCAAACAATGCCAAAAGCTGATGAACAAACTATCCGTGGTTCGTCTTGAAGTTCCCTCAGACATATTAAGCTACATCATCCTGGCCAAATTACCCAGCGCCTTCTTCCATCTGGTTGATACAATTATTCTCAACAAAGCTCTTCTTCTCAATCCTACTGGCGTTCTCAATAATCTCTGCAAGATAACACATCTGGAATCATCTCAACAGAAAACTACCAAAACTCCCTCTGAACTGAATCCATCCACTTCCCTGCATAAATCGCCCCAGAAGAAGAAGCCAAAACATCCATGCTCTAAGAACCACCACAATCCCCTTGCGGAACATCCCAAGGACAAGTGCTGGTTCTTACACCCTCATTTAAGACCTGACTGGAACAAACAAGCCAACTCCAATCTTCACGCCACCAACAACACTCCCAGTCTTCCCCTGGAAAACGGCCAGAACGTTGAATTGCACTTCAACTCTCAGCTTTACCTAACCCCAAAGCCAAATCTCTCTCAACTCCCAGTTCTTGACTCTGGTGCTAGTCACCACATAGTCAATGATTCTTGGTTCCTGTTCAACTTTTCACCTGTGAAGATCAAGGTTGGAACTGGCTTGCCCAACAACTCCCTTACGGCCACGCATGTTGGCTCGGCCAAGCTGATAAATCACTTAGGAGTCAAGCTCAAATTGAGAAACGTACTGATCATTCCGACTATCAACCAATGTCTCATTTCCCTATCCCAGCTCAAGGCAAAGAGGACAATCTTCACCAAAGTTGGGTTCTCTGGATTTGAAGTTCTATGCGGTAAATATCTTTTCATTGGATCCACCTCCAACCATCTCACAGAACTTTGCGGCACTAGATTCTCTATCAACCACCAACCAGAAGTCTTCCTCAAAGAAACCTCTTCCACGTGGCATGCTTGCCTTGGTCACCCTGGCTCCTCAGCTATCAAGGCGCTCAATCTGTCCAAATCCTCGGACCCGTTGTCCTGTGAGACCTGTCAAACCTGCAAGGGAACCGCCACCCCTTTTAAACATCACTTCAAGCCTGTATCTGAAGCTCTGGAAGCGGTTCATCTCAACCTAGTGGGACCAATTCAAGTCATTTCAAACCTAGGCTTCAGCTACTTCCTTGCTATCACCGATCAGTACTCCGGTCACAGGTCCACGGCTCTCCTGAAGCATAAGAATGAAGCCTACGCAGCAATCAAAGATTATGTGGCTCAAGCAGAACGCCAAACCGGAAAGACCGTCAAATGTCTGATATCAGACAATGGGGGCGAGTTTGTCTCCTCCAAGCTCAAGGCACTCTGCTCTGAGAAAGGAATTGCTCAAAACTTCGCGCCCGCTTACACGCCTCAACAGAATGGACTAGCTGAAAGAACCAATCAACTCATCCTGGAGAAGGCCCGATGTTTGCTCAACCACAGTAAACTCTCACCAAAATACTGGGATGAAGCTGTGAACACTGCCACCCACCTATTGAAAATCCTTCCTTCCAAGTCTCGAGGCAACATGATTCCTTATCAAATTTGGCACAATCAAAGCTTTAACTACAATTGCCTCAAGATCTTTGGCTGCGCCGCTTACGCCTTAATTCCCAAAGCCAGCAGAATGTTCAAGCTCCAGCCCACTTGCCGAAAGGCAATCTTGCTTGGGTACGCTAATGACTTCTGGTCATTTCGCCTACTGGATATGGAATCGCTTAAAATTTTCCTGTCCGCCAACGTCACCTTTGAAAAATCTCTCTTTCCTTCCTCTAACCTCTCTGTCAAGAAAACTGATTTCCTTGATTTATCTAATCTATCTCCTTCCACACCCACTCCTGACTCCATCTCTCCTCTGGACATCTCCTCCTCCAATTGATTCACCACTCCTATCTTCACCAATCCCTCACCTAGCTCCCCTGATCATGCTCTTGCAACTTCTATTCCTGCTCTTGACAAGCTCACTCCTGCCAATATCATGGATCAACATCGCAGACCCCACTCCAAGGTGGGTCTACCAGCTGTCTTCCTCATTGTAGATCACTCGTATGTTGATCCTCGAAGCCTGAAGGAAGCCCTTCAATCAAAGTACCGCGAGGAGTGGATTGAAGCCATGCAACTGAAGGAACTCAACCTAATCAGCTATGACGTTTGGGAAGAATCCGCTCTACCTCCCGGGAAGCATACTCTCAAATGTGTGTGGGTCTTCAGAACCAAGCGCAACGACCAAAACCGCATCATCAAATTCAAAGCTAGACTGTGCGTCCAGGGATTCAATCAAGAATATGGATCGGATTTCTCCAACACCTTCTCTCCCACTGGCGACAAAAGATTGCTTTGACTGCTAACTGCCCTTGCGGCATCCAAGAACCTTAAATTTTGCCAAATTGATGTGAAGGCGGCATTTCTAAATGCCCCTCTTCAGGAAGAAATCTAAATTGCTCCCCCGACCAACATCACTGTTTGCAATGGGAAGGTTCTCCACTTAAAGAAGGCGCTCTACGGTCTCAAGCAAGCTCCCTTGGCCTGGTACAAGACGCTGTGCAAATGGCTCGAGGAGGTTGGCTATCACAGATGTGAGGCGGACCAATGTGTCTTTTGGAGCCATGAAACCTACTTGTACTTAAACGTTGACGACATCGCCATCTTCAGTCGGAATCCCGATAACTTTGTCAAAATGATATCATCCCGCTTCAAAATCAAGGACCTGGGGCGTGCTTCCTTGCTACTGGGAATGAACGTGGCGCATCAAGACAATGGGTTCAAGCTCCACCAGAAACCTTATATTGAGCACATATGCGCTCAGTATCCTCTACCAACTCACAAAACCTTTTCCACCGCCTTCAAACCAAATGGCAAGCTATTTCCTTCCTGCGAAGAAGATCATCAAGAATACCTCTCCTTGGGTGCCAACTATCGGAAGATAATAGGCAAACTAAATCACATAAGTATCTGCACTCGACCCAACATAAACTTCGCGGTGAATTACCTGGCGCAGTTCTTGGTAAAGCCTCATCTCCATCATTTCCAAGCTGCGCTCCAGGTGCTAAATTACTTGCAGCACTCCAGCTCTGTTGGTCTAATATTTTCCTCAAAGCACGGGCCCAGAAACATGACAAAGTGCGCCGACGCCGACTGGGCCACCTGTCCTACAACGCAGCAATCAGTTTCTGGCCTAGTGGTTCAATGGTTAGGTTGCGTTGTGGCCTGGAGATGCAAGAAACAACCAACACTGTCATTATCCACCACCAAGGCCGAATACAAGGCGCTTGGGGACGCGCTGAAGGAGGTTAAATGGATCAAATTGCTGCTTCTTGACATTGATCCCAACAAGGCCGTCAAACCAGCCACTGTTCTTGAAGACAATGAGGGCGCCATCAAAGTTGCGCTTAATCAAGCTAACCACGCCAGCTTTCACACAAAGCATATGGAAATCTGATTCCACTTCATCCGCAATGAGATCCTCAAAGAAGAAATCAAGCTCCAGAAGGTCTCGTCAAAGAAAAACCTGGCCGATTTTCTCCCTAAGGCTGTTCCCAGAATTGCACTACAATCCGCTCTTGACAATCTCAACATCAAAGCATGATTTGAGCAAGGGAGGATGTTGGAATTATGTGATCTACCCTATATGCTCAAATCATTATGGTACCACCTTAACTTTCTTCTTTTTTTTGTTCTTGTTTTGTCCTTCTGTTCTCTTTTTCTCTTTTGTTTTCTTTTCCTTTTCTCTCTCCACTGCCTACTCTCTGAGGGCCTTGCTCCGTCCGCTGTGTCTCTGGTCTCCATGTGCGCACTAGTGCGCACAACACCTCATCAACCGCTCCTGCTGTCCATACTTCAAACTAAAAGCCTCAAGACGACACCTCTATAAATCAAATCCCCTGGCTCAGACTCTGGGGAGGTTCTCTTTGTGCAACCACAAGATTGCACCACTGACCCCAGGCCTCTGAGTCAGGTAAGTACTCAAATCAATCTCAAGATTTCTCTTCTCAGCTTATCAAATATATTCTTTCAGAACCATTGCTACACTTCAAATATGCTACCCAACTCACTCATCTCACCCTGATCTCAACCCCGCTCACCAAGAAAAGTCTCACTTTCTTTTTCATGTCATTCCTCTTTCCTCATTTCTCCGCATTAGAGTCTGTCTTTTCCCTTTAGGTAAACTGCTGCTGGCCTTTTGTCTTGTTCTCATTCTGTCTGTCTTCTTTTGGCAACTGAAATTAAAATCCTTTTAGTTCCCAAATCCTTAAAGATGATTCACACACACACACAAACACTCTCTCTCAGGTAGTTGGTAGAATGGCATTCCCAGCTCCTTACAGACGCTTGGGACCAATAACTTCCAATCTTGGGAAAACTCTTAGGGTTATTCACTGCCTGTTCCCACAAAATTCTTGCACTATGTTGATCAGATTTGAATATACTCAATTAATTTTGAGGAAATAGAATACATAAAATTCCAACAAGCCACTTGTGCTACCATTTTAACCAGAATTGAGGACCAAAAACCAGGAGTGACTACCCTGATTAGGCTTGAACACACTTCTAGGTCCTCTCCTCAAACAATTCTCTGCAAGATAAAGGAGATCTTGGAATATAAAAATGACTTTTTTGAGAAAGGCAGCCCAGATAAAACCTTCCACAGCTACAGGAAGAACAAGAAAAACCCTCTGCCGTGTACAAGAATGGTAAGCCCAAAACTGCCATCATATACCACCCTCAGAAGCAGTTTTGGGTGGTCTACCTTGAGCTCAGGCCCCAGGAAAACTTCCATCAAGTAGAAAACTTGTCCAGCAGCAATTTTTGAACTGACCCAATTGAAGAAGGCTCACCCAAAAATGGCTCTGAAAAGCCTGCTTTTGCTTCCTTCACAACAACAATAACCAGTTCAAATGCATCATCCTCAACAGTGTCACAAGTCATCACATGTTCAATGATCCAAGCTAATTCTGCAACATTTCAAGTTTCAACATCCCCACTTGAACCAGAAAGGGAGACATCCAGCTACTTGACAGGGTAGTAGTGTTGAATTTTGAGTGAGATAGTCCAGAGAGGTGGCAAGAAGGAATAAGGAAAGGACTCTTGTTGCACCAAGAGGAGTGGATCCAGGAGTCAAATAGGAAAACTCAGGTTCTGTGTAAGTTAGAAAGGATGGTGATAAATTGGCTGGACTACAATGGTGTTAAACAGTCTAGATACAAGCCATTTGATGAAGAACAACTTGTGGGTCTGAAAATAACAAGATAATGATTAATGAATGAGAAGAAAAGAAATAACTGTCACATAATCAGTGAAAGAAAGTATGCAACAAGGCAGAGACACAGCAGGCCATAAGCCAGGAAATAACAGCTATCAAAAGAAGAGTGACAAGTACAATACAACTGAGTTGTTAATTCAAGCTGATTTGGTGATTCAACATAAATTAGAATCAAGAAAGATCAAGATAAGAAAGGAATTTCTTAGATATAAGAAGAGCTATAGATAAAAAGTAATCAGGGCTCATGGCTACAAGATTTGATCATAGAAGGATAGTCAGACTACTTGAACTAGCATTCTTTCAGATTTAATCATGACTTAATCTTGAAAAAATCAACCAATAAGAAGGAAAACTGATTAGAGATATGAGAGATTGTTTTAAATCATGACACACTACTTTTATGAGGCCCTCAATACTGGAGGATAACTTAGATTGAAAGTATTTTTTGTTTAATAATTTTTTTATGTTATAATTGGTAGAAAAAGAAAGAACGAGGCTAGTTGCCAGAACTCCAACTAGTAGGGACGGCACAAATTTCCCTACATTTTGAAAGACACATCAAGCTTCCTTAATCCCTTTTTTTCCCAGAAATCACGCAGAATTTGATCTACTCAGGGAAAATCTTAAAATAAAAAGCTGTCATTGCCAACTACCCTTACTAGTTAATCAGAGAGCGTTCTAATCCCCTGCTATACTGAACTAGGTACACTTCCAAATCTTCAAGACCTCTATTGTTTTACACAATCTTGTCAGAGGGACCCTTCTAATCCTCTCCTCTATTAAACTAGGAAATTCATCCCACCAAATGGTTCTAGAAATTGGTCTCCCAAAGCTACAATTTGATCTAGAAACCCCCTCATATCTTCTAAGGACTTGGTAAGTGAAGGGCTCACACATGTACCCTTAAAATTTTTTATTCTCAAACCACTTTCTGGATTCCCACCAAAACACCTCCCAACCCCATACCCCCACTTCAAGACCCTGAAGCTATCATCCAAGCGGCCAATGTCCCAAAGGGTTGCAAAGCCAAACTGAAAGCAACCTTAATCCCCACAAACCTTACCAATCTTGCTGATCCAAACCCTATTCATGACTTACATCAATTGAAATACCTATCTTTCCATGGGCCAACAATCACCAACTGAAACACTCCCAATTTCCCTTCAAGATTACCTCAAGGGTGTTGTTCAACTCCAACACAGGAGCATTGACCATGCCAAAGTGGAACATGCACAGGCCCAGGATTACAAGAAGGAAGATGCAGAACACATTGCCTGTCTTGAGGAGACAATCCTATTACTTTCCATCAAAGCCAACCAGGATGTAAAACAAAAACCAGGCACAACACATCACATTGTCCTCTGGAACTTCCACACATCAGATGGCTATAAAGTATGATTGATGTAATTAAGAAGTTTGGAGTGGATTGAAATGCTGAATGGGAAATTAAAATGAGTTATGAGGAGTTATATTAGATTTTTGGGCTTGGAGAGGGTGGAGCAACTGTGTAGTGTGATGTGGTTCCCTCTCTGAGTCTTTAATTTATATACTATATTGGAAAAAACCCACTTATTTTATTGGGTAAATCTGACACCCCTTTGGTAAAAAATGTGTGTTTTTTTCTTTTTTTATAGCAGTTTTGAAATGGCAGATTTGGTTTGAAAAAAGCCATGAAAGCAATGGAGGGTTTGCTAACTCTGATACCACCTAATGAATATTGTTTTGTTCTTATTGGAAAAAATATTTTTTATGGTCCTTTCATTGTTTTTCCAATTGAAAGATTTTATTTTATTTTATTTTTTCATGATTGAATTGATCAGATTAAATAGTTGTATGTTTTTTCTGTATTTTTCTTATTTTTTGTAAAATTATATGTAAATTTCATCAGAAATATCAAGTTTTATTCATAGAAATGAATTTTTAATTTTTTTATTCTTTTTATGTCATAAAATAGGTATATGTAGAATTTTTATTATTCTTTATGTTTTATATGA